>OX463838.1:52073780-52571280 GCA_949825065.1 Odontocerum albicorne | reverse complement strand
ATTGGTGTTAGGTAAGTTTGGTGATAAACAGATGATAATGGAGATGCTGGTCAATGTAGACAATAATCTTCTTGAGTCAACTACGTTTTTTGACCACAAAAGAAATCAAATGAATACGAGGCGTATCCAGAAAGTAAGTGTACTGAGGCTCTCACAACCGGATGGATTTTATTTTCGACATGTTGGCTACACTTCCGTGTAGCCTGACCTTTCCCCTCCGCAACGAGACCGGTTCGAGGTCAGTACGTTGAGAAGTGTCGACGCGACAACACGTTTCCTGAAAAATGTTAAACCAATCTCCCGCCAAGTGCGAAATTTTGTAAAAAAGGCAAGAGTTTTTGAGGCACTGCTAACTCCATGGAGATGAATTTCTCCGCTCCATCGTTACTGGAGATGAAACTTGGGTTGCACACTACACGCCTGAAACCAAAAGGCAGTCTCAACAGTGGCGTCACACCTCTTCACCCTCCGCCAAAAAGTTCAAAACCACAATTTCAGCCAAGAAAATCATGGCATCCGTGTTTTGGGACTGTCAAGGCATAATTTTAATTGAATATATGCCTCAAGGGGAGACCATCAACTCTGCAAGATACTGTGAGACCCTAAAAAAATTGCGGAAGGCGATTCAGAACAAGAGGAGAGGCATGCTGACAAAGGGAGTCTGCCTGCTGCACGACAATGCAAGACCACACACGGCCAACGCCACGAAGGAACTGCTCGCCTTGTTTAAATGGTATGTCCTGCACCATCCCGCGCATTCCCCTGACCTAGAACCTTCAGATTACTATCTCTTTACCTCCCTGAAGCTGCACATGGGTGGAAAAAGGTTTTCAACCGACGAGGAGGTAAAGGAAGAGGTGGAGAAGTGGACGGAGGGGTTGGCGGGAAACTACTTCGAGGAAGGCATCAAAAAGTTGATACCCCGCTTCACCACCTGCATTGAGAGGAATGGCGACTATGTCGAAAAATAGGTTACATATGTACTACGGTAACCACGTAATTTTTTTGTTTAAATAAAAAAAATTGTAACCTACAAAAATTCAGTACACTTAGTTTCTGGATATGCCTCGTACATAGGAAAGAGGAGATGAACGATCATTAACTGATCATGTCGTGGATTCTTCATTGCAAAAGAACATTCTCGATACAAGAGTGTTTAGAGGAGCAGATATTGGCGCATACTATTATCTAGCAGCGAACAGAATAAATTTTCTTCGTAGGCGGTGATCTGACATACGCCAAGAAGTGTTGCCTATGAAAATCAGATGTGAGAAATTCCAAGATGACGTGAAAGACTCTACTAACCCCAACATAGAAACAATGTGATGGTATGTATGTATGTTTATTGAATGATTGGTAAAATTCTATAACACAATATTTTTTTATTATTAAAATCCTCCAGAGACAAGAGATCTTTAAAGAGATCAGAAAGAGTATAAATCAAAACTACATACAACAAAATAAGTAATGATTAGTAAATTAAAAAATAGTATTTCAATATATAATATTTGATATAGATGAATTGAGATTATTTTGCATGGTTATCAAGTTTCTTTGTAAAAGGACAAACCCGGCAGAAACTAAACAACCTTTAGATGTGTACGAAGTATCTTCTCCACCATATTCCACAGTGAAAGATTGGGTTAAAGTTTCACTTAAGACAGAGACTCTATTGAAGATGCCACTCGTCAAGGTAGACCAGCAAAAGCACTAACGCCAGAATATTTTTCAGTAGTATTGAAAAATTTATTCTACATTCTAAAATTTTTTTAACTATCGGGTATGTAATGAAAAATATATTTTTTTCATTACATTCAATCACCATATTTATATCCTTGGACCGGAAACTTTTGGACCTTATTATGTAGATTTTTAAGGAAATAAATAATGAAAATAAGAATATTTTTTACCTGGTTAACTATGGCATCAACCAAAGGTTGTGTGTGTTGGACGTCATCCAGAGTTTCAGAGAAAGAGTCGACTAGAGGACCAGAAAGCACAGCGAACCTCCCTGGGCTAAATGTCACTTCACACATGACACTTATCAACTGCACAATGCTGTTGTGTATTTGATATTCCTCCTGGTGTTGATTGTGCCTGAGACGCTCCTGCACGGAGTATCTAGGTGCTCGATAGTGGTACTGATCATAGTTCCTCTGATAATTGCCGTGACCTCCATAATAGTTGTTCTCAGTGTTATGGTATTCACTTTGGTTGTTGTAGACTGCGGCGGTGTCAGCTTGGGGATAAAAGTTTTGCTGTGCGGGTGGCACATAGTTTGGTGGAAACCATTCTTTAGCATCAGCAGAAAGCCTCGACTTGGGTTTCTCTTCTAGAAATAGTTTTGTTAATCATAATGTTAAGAAAATGCATTTCAAAGAAAAGAGAAATATGAATAATTATTTAATATAATAAAAGTATATGATAAGTCAATTTTATTACATAAAATGATAAAAGAATCGGATAATATTTATTATCCAATTCAAAATTAGGAGACTAAAACTTAAGTGTAACAAAAAGCCTATAAAAGACAACTAAAACAATATAATAAGAATTTTAGGTTAATAATGTGCCTCTAAATTAGTAATAAATTGCTTATATATTACCCATATTGTTAACTCTAACTATTGCAAGTATTATTTGAGTTAAGATTAAGACCCATGTGATAAATAAAAAGACACAAACAAATTAAATCATGAAATCAAGAATAAATATGAAAAAAGTTATTCCGTTGAATTATCAAAAGTCCTTTCTATTCCACAATACTTCACAAAAAAAGTTAGATGAAAATCGGTCAACATGACTCAATAAGACACAAGTGTCAGATTGTTTGATCAGGCTGTTTTTAAATTAAATTGTCAATGCGTATGCATTCCAAGTACACTGCAATGTCAGCATTTTTAGTTAAAATATGTTTTATAAAAATTCAATATATTTAATGGAACCAGCACAAAAATGGTAAGTATTCTTATTATTGTCAATGCATTAAAATTATAATGAAATATTTCTTTATTTATTCCGATGAAAATATTTATGGAAAAAAGTAATTTGGTTGGTGGATTATCTGAATTTTATACAATTCTCACCTTTATTGAATTATTTTTATGTGACTTAATCTTTTAACCCTGACTCTTTTTAATAGGCATACTCATATATTAAAAGACCTACATGTTATTTCAAGATAAAAAAGTATATTTAAATGTTGAAAAAATATAATGAGTTTATAAACTTACACTAACAAAAATCACAGGTTACAAATATTGGTCTTTTTCCACATTACAATTTTGCACTATATTATTTGAAGTAAAAAATATATGAAAAAAGTCACATAAAAACTAAATTTAATGTGGAATTCAAGCTGTTCTCAGGCCTTATAGTAAATCAAAGGCGTGCCGATAGATTGACGTATTGGGTATATAAGAGTTAAATATTGATGTATTTTTTATTGAAAAAAATAAATTTTTAACCAGAACATAATTGTTCAGATATAAATTGATTCCCACTTTACTGTGAACTGCTTAAAGTTGCCATTGAGTCGATTGCGAGCTGGCCATATGTCCATTTTCAAGCCACGAAAAAACTTGCGTACAATTTAACAGAATGTCAAGTCAGAATGCATGCCTGCAGAATTTTTAACCATTGGTTGATTGTTGTGAAATCCGTGCAAGTAAGCTTGCAGTATAATCGTGGTCAAGTGGAAATACAACCTATCCGTGTAATTAATATAAGTGAAAAATGAATAAATAGTCTTGTCATTGCCAATTTGGTTTAACTTATTTTTTTGTGACTATAAAGTCTTGTGAGATTTTAAGTTAGTTTTTTATTTGTCTATTATTTGATTTTTTAAAGTTTAATATATTGTTCATGTTTATGTTTTCAATGACATTCTGATGATTATCATATCAATTTAAAGATAACTTTAGATGTATAATGTGTACATATATAATTTTACTAATATTTTAGTTTCCTAAGGTAAATTAATAAGTGTTTAAAGTTATCATTTCATTTGATGTTTTTTGTTGTACATAACCTCATTTCAATTATTTTGGAATGAGCATTCTAAATCACAAAGTAAATGGTTATTATGTTTTACTCAAATTTAAATTACGTAAATCATTATTCAGTATTCTGAAATGGTCTACAAATTGATATTTTTATATACTAGTATATTATTCAACTAAATATAAGATTATAAGAAAATTTCCAACACTCCGACAAGAGTGCTATAGGGATGGAAAACCCGAAACAAAACCTCATACCAATACGCTTGGGCAGCGCGGTATAAGGGGAGACCAAAGTACTCCTTGTCCAATAAACCCTCATGAATGATGAAACAATAAATAAAAACACCCTCCGGAAGACGTCCCAGACAGGGCTACAGCAGCGGTCCTAGAAGGGAGCCTTCGATACGGACACGGAGGATCGGTAACGGCTGCTTCCAAATGAACATCGCGACATTCAATACTCGTACCCTCTCAAGTGAGGCCCATATCACTGAACTCCAAGAAGAACTTAAGCACATCAATTGGGATATCGTAGGGCTAAGCGAAGTCAGAAGAAAACGAGATCTCATAGAATTGAAAGATGGACACCATCTGTATTTCAGAGGTACACAAGATGGAAGAGCCAGCGGAGTGGGATTTATTGTCCACAGGAAATGGATGAATAACATCATCACGACTGAGAGCTCTTCTGACAGAGTGGCGTCCCTAACTTTCGAAATAAACAAGCGATATCGAATGCAAATAATACAGACATAGGCCCCTACACAAAGTTACTCTGATGATTGTATCGAAGAGTACTACCAGGAAGTTCAAAATATGTATGATGCAAACACATCCCACTTCAAATTTATAATCGGAGATTTCAACGCAAGAATCGGCGGTCTCCACAAAGATGACGAACCAGTGGGAAAATTTGGGATAGGCACCCGAGATGACAGAGGAAACAGGCTTGTGGAGTTTGCTCAAAGCAATTCACTTTGTGTTATGAATTCATTTTTCAAAAAAAAAAACTCTAGGAAATGGACATGGAAAAGCCCAACAGGTAACACAAGTGAAATCGACTACATCCTGTCAAACAAAAGATTTACTGTTCAAGACTGCACTGTTCTCAACAGCTTTAAAACAGGCAGTGATCATCGCCTACTAAGAGCCAAAATAAGGATCAACACCAAAACTGAACGTCTCAAAGTGATTAACAAAAAGGAGAAAATAATAATAAACAACGATCTACTTGCTAAAAACAAAAATGGATTTCAACTAGACCTCAAAAATCGATTTGAAATCCTCAGCGAACCACAGCTTCCGATTACAATAGAAGCAATAGCAGAACAGATAGTACTGAGCGCAACAAACTACGGCGGCTCATATTCTCAAAAAGAATCAAAATTGTCGCAGGAAACGTTAGATCTTATGAAACAAAGAAGAAAAATGATATCTACATAACCCGCTTCTACATCACCATCTTTCTCAGAGATCAATAGAATGCTACGCAAAAATATTCGTAAAGATATCCGCGAATATAACACAAAAATGGTTCAAAGGACGATTGAGAATAGAAGAAGTCTGAAAAAACTAAAGCAAAATATGTCTTTAGGAAAACGCCACAGCATTGCACTTAAACTGTCTGATAATACTGTAGCTAAGCAACGAGACCTTATCCTGAAGAGAGCGGAAGAATTTTATAGGGAACTATATGCCGATACGGATACTGTAACTGTACCGGATACAAATCTGAATCTAGAAACAACTGAGGATGAAAATATCCCAATGATCTTGCCAGGAGAAATCAGATACGCAATCAATGGAATGAAATCCGGTAAGGCCACTGGTACCGACGGTTTGACCATTGATGTCCTTAAACAAACAGGTCGAGAAGTGGATACCATCTTATCAAAACTTTTCAACAAGTGCCTTCAAGAAAAAGACATTCCAGAAGATTGGAAATCTGCAACTGTAATACTTCTCCATAAGAAAGGCGATCAAGAGGATCTTAAGAACTACCGTCCAATTAGCATGCTACCTACCCTTTACAAAATTTTTACTAAGATTTTAACTAACCGACTCTCGAGTACTTTTGACACGAACCAACCACGAGAACAGGCTGGATTCAGGAAGGGTTTCAGTACCATGGATCATATTCAGGTGCTGCAGGAAATAATAGAACGATGTGAGGAATACGAACTCCCTCTGTACCTAGCCTTTGTGGACTACGAAAAGGCATTTGACTCAGTCAAAAAAGCTGCCATACTAGAAGCTCTAAAGACACAAGGTATTGATAGAGCATACATTCAGTTGTTCAATAACATCTATAAGGATGCAACAGCAAAAATACATCTCCACAAATCCTCGGAAACCTTCCGAATCGGTAAGGGAGTTCGTCAAGGAGACACTATTTCCCCAAAATTATTCACAGCTACACTGGAATACATATTTAAAAAACTAGAATGGGAAAATAAAGGGCTGGCGATTGATGGAAAATACCTGAGCCATTTGAGATTTGCAGACGATATCGTTATATTCTCACAAAACCCGAATGATCTTCAGCACCAACTGCAAGAATTGGCAGAGGTCAGCAAAGGAGTTGGTTTAAAAATGAATATCTCAAAAACCAAATATATGATGAACGGCTTTGCTACCCCAAAACCAATAAACGTAGATGGAAAGCCGCTAGAACTTGTCCAGGAATATGTGTATCTGGGCCAACTTATTTCCTTTGTAGGTGGCATATCGGAGGAGATAGCACGAAGGACAAAACTGGCGTGGAGCTCATTTGGACGTTTGAACAACATCTTCAAAAGTAATCTCCCAATATCCTTGAAGTGAAGGGTCTACAACCAGTGCATTCTTCCAGTACTTACGTATGGCTGCGAGACATGGACGCTCACAGTAAAGAACACACAAAAGCTCCAGACCGCACAAAGGGGCATGGAGAGATGCATGTTGGGATATACTAAAAGAGACCGTAAACGAAACACCTGGATTTGCAATATAACAAAGGTAGAAGACGTTATAAAGGTGTGCAAAAGAATGAAGTGGCAATGGGCCAGACACGTAGCCAGAATGTCAGACTCCCGATGGACATCCTAAATAATCCAATGGTACCCAAGAGGCATAAAGAGGCCTAGAAGAAGACCGAAGGTACGCTGGATGGACGAAATCAAGAAGCATGGCAGCATCACGTGGCATAGGCGAGCAAAGGACCGAACTGTTTGGAGTCAACTTGGGGAGACCTTCATCCAGCAGTGGATCGACCCTGGTTGACAATGATGATGATGATATTATTCAACTAATGGATGTATAGACAATATAAGATACTATTGCCATTTACAAGGGGGCACCAATATGGGACGGGACCACAAAGCAACCAGGGGCAGAGACCTTAGGCAAGAGTTTAATTAATTGTCTCATTTCATAACATTTTAACCAAAAAATATATTTTGACACCCATCATAGTCTCTGAACTGTGAAAAATAAGTTGTCTTCAGATATTAGTTTTTCAATATTGTAATATAAGCAATTCACCTCATATGGTATGACATAGATTAAATCACTATCATTTATGATATTCGCTTGATGAGAATTGTCTGTTAACTGGCCGATAGTACAAACCTTAGTACACTCGATCCCTCTATGGTGGTTAAAAAGCATACTAAAAGCTCACCTTGTTTAAATTTAACAGCCTACGTTCAGTAAAACCTGCTTTTTATAAATTTTTTTATAAAGCTTTCTATGCAACCTGCTTTTGTTTACAAAAAAATCATTTCATTCAATAAACATTCAATTGTTTGAAATTTCACATTCTTGTTAATAATAGCAGAATTTAAAACAAAATCGAACACTCATAATACGACGATCTCGATGATCTAATTGGTATAACACATGACTTCTACATTTTTCTTTATTATACTTTCATTGTAACATTATTATATTCGATTTATTATCACGTGGAATTCTCTCCTAACTAGAAATTTGTTAAACCAGCCTTAAATTAAAACCAAACTGGATCCTTTTTGATAAAATTGGGTACCAACAGGAATCGAACCCATAATCTCCAGGTTAGAAGACAGGTGTCTTACCGACTAGGCTAAGTAGGTCATCTTGGGGGATTGGGTTTGATTTTTGATGGAAGCTAAAAAACCTTTTTCACATAAGGCATTTAAACATCTTTCTTGTTTATCGTAAGAAATTACCACAAGGCAAAAACCCTGCCAGGTTATTTTGTATACAATAGCAGTGTAAAAAATATAATCTATTTTCATATATATCTGTAAAAAATATGGTGTATTAAGAACAGAATTATGAGTATACTATTAAATTATGTTTAATGAACATTAGAGATTTATTATATCAAATTGATGGATTATTAATTTTATAAAAAAAATGAAATTTTGAGGAAATAACAGTTTGATTTTTTGACTTTACCTGGATTTTGAAGATCCTCTATCAAAAAAATTTATGACAGCAAACTTTTGACTTATTTTTGGCACTTCGAATATTTTTATTTAGACCACCACACCACTTCGAAGATATTCAACTTTAACAAGGTTGACAAGTTTTTTTTTGTTATTCGATGGTTTTCTTATCACTATGTAAGGATTTAACAACGTTTCATCAAAATGTGGAACCATGAATGTTACGGCCTAGTTGAAATGACACGGAATAATTTACTCATTTGATTTTTTTAAAGAAATATACAAATGTTAATACAATTGCGTCATTAGAAAATTACAAAATGAAGAAGATATGAAAAGATTTATTAACTTTTTAATCATTTTAACTTTAATTTATTTTAACACTAGACTATGATCGACTCATTTCTAAGAAAAGTTCTGGCGTCAGAAATGAATAACGAATCGAATATCAATTAAAGGTTTGAATGGAGAATAATTACCACTACTTTCAGCGCTTTCGTTTGACCCCGATCCGTGGGGTCGGCGAAGTTCTTTCGGAGGATTGTTGGGCTGATTCCAGCTTCCACGGCCTCTTCCTCTAGATCCTGTCAAATCACCGTTCATTGTTTCTACCTCGACCTTTGTAAAATTATCACATCAAAACAATAAAAAGAATGAAAGTGTTGTATTTCCATTAATAGGGACTAGCATTTAATATACGAATGTATGGCGTATTCGTGTGATATTAAAGAAACAATACGGTAAAAACAATCCATACACAAATTATTCTAAAACGCCATATTTATTTATGAAACGTAGTTGATTCTAGTGTTGCCATGTGGTCGCCGTTAGATATTTTTATATTTTTTAGTAGGTAAGCTTTCTTTAGTTTGCTATGGTACTTATCCAATAAATCATTATGTACATCAATTTATTGAAATACATTTTAATATTTTGATGCTACGGTGGTCCTTAAGGAATATATTTTATTTTATCAATTATAGGACTTGGAGATCCCATACAAAATAGAAAGATAGATGCAGTAATAAAGGAACGAAGGTGTTTGCTTTAAAATAAAATAAGCAGTTGATTAACATTATCGTATTTTGTTATCATAAGGTATACGTTTTTACTTAAAAATATCAATATAAATTGACGTGCGTCTTAGATCCGAAATGGATCTTATAGTCCGAAGCATGTATTTTCTTTAGTGATGAATCCCTTAGTCCGATAGTAGGTGATAGATCCTTGCAAAATATAATTTAAATGATCATATATATTATACTGGCATTTATTTTAATATTTATGTGAAGAGTGAAAAAATACTACATTAAAAGTAGAATACTTGGGTATTTTATTTTTATTAATAATATATATGATATTGTACTTAGATATTTCTTTCCAAATTTTTTTTCATTTTAGTTACAATATATATTTTTTTCTATACCTATTGAATATCTCCATATTCATTTGATGGTTCATTTAGCGTACAAAAGAAACACATACGTCCGATAATATTACCGATAAATTGGTGCAAACTGGTGCTCGTAGACTCACTGATAAATGAGGTGCATATTTTCTCATGTCCATATGGAGATTATATGACAATAATACGAAAGGGGACAGTAAAGAAAGAAATGAATGTCAGTGCCGGGACGGATGAAGATGAATTGAATACTGCCGGTACAAGTTATTATAAAACTAATTAAAAATTAAGAGCTGTAAATATTTTTATATAATAAATATTCTTTTCTAAAATTGTCGCATACATTAGGTGTGCGTCTTAAAGTTCGGTGCGTCTTGTCGTTCGAAAATTACAATTCTAAGGAAAAACATAAATTAAGAAAAAACCTCCCTTCATTAAAGCTACATTAAAATTGACAATTCTCTGATTCCGTATTTATTAAATGTTATGAATCTAGGAGTTGTTAAACTTTTGAGTTAGCGTAATCGTGTCTCCGACACAGATGATTATTAAATTACCTTCTCCATTCTTCGAGTTAAGTGGCAAGATCTTTTCTATTCTCTTAATAAGGTACGTAATTTTCTGTCTATTTTGAGTCGAATACTACTATCGTGATGCCTCGTGTTTCCATTACTTGATTACGGCGACTTACGCTATTTAAGTGCCAACAAGGAGATGTTATATAGACTGACTCCAAAAAGTTTGCATCCGATTAATATTTAACCTTTGGAAGTATGTCCACGTGTCCGAGTTTCGGAATAGCCGTCAATGGTTTTAAATCAGCTAGCGAAGAAACCTTCATGTTCATTCGACATTATATTGCGCGCTTAACAATCTCAATTTTTCTTCACATCGCCAGAAATTCCAACTTCTTTCAGAGCACGAACATTTTTTTCGATTGGGTGATGATTCTTTTACACACCAACTCAATATATCTCATTTTTCACATCTTTATACGTGTTCCACTCGGCGTGACTGTGGAACAAACTCCCAATAGCTATAAGATGTGCACCACCCTTGTTAACGCTTAAGAAAGAAAACAATACAATTCTCAGAATTTTCTTTCATCCTCGTTTTCATTTGTTTCCTTTCCTTATCCTTGAATGAATTTCTTTCCTCTAATTCAGGCATGTGATTTTGCACCTCAGGACAACTATTTAGCATCAGGCCAAGGGCCGCATTTTTTCAAAGTTAAAAAAAAAACGAAATTGGAGAAAAAGGACATTATTTTCTAACTAAAAATATTTTAGACTATTTATTAATAAAAAAAGACAAAAACGAGATTATTAAAAATTAACAACAAATTTTTTAAAGTTAAAATGATTTATAATTAATATTTTTGGTTTAAGGGAACTTGGCACTGTTTTCCACAAAACTCATAATCATAAGAAATTGACCTGAAAAATTCTGAGCCTTTCTGTAAAACACTGAATACTCTCACTTATGTTATAAGGCTATGAATTTTTATTGTATTTCTCTTTAGTTTAACTTTTAGCATATTTTTTCCAACCAATGAGTTAAAAGGTGTCTTTGTAAGAAAACTAGTCTGAGATACTTGATTTATGTTTATGGTCACTACCGGAAAATGCATCCGAAAACTTTGGGTAAGAGAGAAATGTTTTACCTCTAGGCTAAATTGATATCTGCAATGAGCTACACAATCAGATAAGAACAAATATTTTTACTTAGTTTCTGAGTATTCCGAAGATCTCTAAATTTCGCCTGTTATTTATTTAAAAAATGTTTATTGTATACTTGAACTTTGCGATTTCTACTCAGTGAAACATATATTTGAAACAGGTAAAGAAATGGACATATGTTAAGTGGACAGCTTAAAGTTCTTAAATTTTCTTATAGTTATGTTGACTTAATAACAGTATTAGTAATATTTTCGACTTGAGTCAGTCAACATTTGGTTTGGAAATTTTATGTTAGAAATAAAAAACTTTTTGAAAAGATAATAATTTATTGTCATGTTTACAAGCATAAATTCCTAAAATTAGAAACAGGCATATTAAGTAATCACTTTTGAAATCAAATGTTTATCATATTCATCTGTATAAATGCTATTAAAATACTTTTTTTGAGAAGTGCTGTATATGGAACTCATTTTTTTATAAATCTCACGAGTTACTAAGGAACGGTACAGTGGTTGAAAAATTGAGTCTGACAATAGCAATTTTAAATGAAACTCAATAACAATTTTTTTTCTTACATTATGATTTATATCTTCTCATTTCCGTTTGTATTGTTGTGTCATTTTATGAACTCCATGTATTTATGAATATGTAAAACAAGATATTTTTGTTACTAAGTTGACTGTTCACGTGAACCAACCTAAATTTGTAGATAATAGATTTCACCAAGTACCTTCACAGCATTTGCTGAAAAATTGAGGCAGCATCTTGGTTCATGAGAAATAAATGTGTAGATAATTATTTAAATAAATTACTTCTAATGAAGTAGATAATGTCGATTTGCTTTAATAATAACTTCATATTGATTAAATGTCTCATGATTCAAGATGTAAATATTTTCAGAAATATTCTTCTGTAAGTATTTCTCAAGAATGCTTTATATAACTAATGTATAGCTATGTACTGACATTATTCCAGAACTGGAAAAGAGTGTTTTATTGTATTGCCACATCAGTAAAAAATATATTTTTAAATGTTTATACTTTCATTGTATCTCCTCTAGTAGTCTGGTAAGATGGGAGGGCAAGTACAGACAAGGTGCTTATCTCCATACATGTCATCAATGCGACCAACTGTAGGCCATATCTTTGTTTCTGCTTTTACGAAGGGCTGAAAAAAGAAGTAAAATATTAAAGATTCATCAAAAAATGTAAATTTTCTGATACAAATAAATAAATTAATTAAAATACATGTATAAATCTTTGATTTTTTAGGACATCTGAGGCGCACGAGAATTTTACATTAAAGAGCTTTTTATTATTCTTAGGAAAATAAGAAAATAGAAGAATCTTTTTTTTGATAGATAATTTTTAACAAAAAATTAAAAACATTTAATTTATCTTTTTTACAACAGTTTATATCAATTAAACTGAAATTTCGACTTTTTATTCTCATAATTTTGCAAATATAAACAAATAACTTAACTGACCTTAAATTAGCTAAAAACTGATCAAATTTATTTTACTTGTCCATATACTAAAGGGTCTTTCAAATTGAGAGGTTTTTTTAATTAAATCTTTTTAAATTCTTGACTAAAACACACAATTTGCTTTGATTTCAAAAAACTTTTTATTGGTCATTGAAGTATAATGTACTCATATGACATTTAAACATAAAAAACAATATCCGCCAAATGTCCACCTCTTGCAGCTTCACAGATGTCCATTCTTTTGTCAAAATTTTCGATGACATTTTGGCATGATTGCGGTTCTAACTCACCAATAACGTGAATAATTTTATCCAATAAATTATCTATAAAAAAAAAGATTCTTCTATTTTCTTATTTTCCTAAGAAGAATAAAAAGCTCTTTGATGTAAAATTCTCATGCGCCTCAGATGTTCTAAAAAATCAAAGACTTATAAGCTCAGGAATTGATTGAAAGTCATTCTTATAGACCTGGCTTTTCACGTGACCCCAGAGAAAATAGTCCAACGGTGTCAGACTATATGATCTTGGTGGCCAATTAACATCGTCGTTTCCGGAGATTACAATACATAAAATAATTCTCAATTTTAACGTGTTGTTGTATTGTATATGACTTCGTTTTTATAAATGTCATACATCACATTTCTCAAATGTCACAAGACCCAGGCAAGTTCGCGACACCATGTGTGTTTAATCCAAGAATTTAAAAACAGCTCAATTTGAAAGACCCTATATAATGACACCATATAAATCACTTTGATATTGATAGGAAATATCTGCACCAACTTCACTTCTACCAAGTTTCAGTCAATAATGTTAAAGAAGTAAATTTAGAGTATAAAAACTTACAGCAGGGAAAGCAGCCTGTTCCCGAGAATATGGACGATTCCATTCATTGGCTATAACATGTGCTTGGGTGTGAGGTGCCATCTGCAAAAGTCAAAAGATTTAGTATAAATAGAGCTATTTGGAATACTACAAAATGCAATTATTACATAACAGAACTGAAATCATAATAAGAAATTTTAAAATAATATGAATTGTCTTTTGATCCCCTTTAACTCTCTATCAGAGTTTTGCATATGTCGTCACTATAATTGAAGATGTTACAATTTTTATAAATGTCTAAATGTCCTCTCTCAATATTTGACAGTTGTATAGTATTATGAAATTTATTAAGAGCTAGAATGTGTGGATATTGTGAATAAATCCCATTTTGGCTACACGCATTGGCTAATCAGAACCTCTTATTCATCAACTTCTTTTCATCAGTTTCTTAGAAATGTACTTTGGATTCTGGAATAGTTCAAGGACAAAATTTGTCAAGAAATGGAAAATATACTTGCCGAAATAAAGTAAATGGCATAAAAAGAGTCATGCTTTAAAAATATAATAACTACATAAATGTGTTTTAATAAATCTTTTATTTTTTCATTATTTTCAAAATTATAGGTGTATTAAATAACACAATGACATTTGGAACACTTTGTACTTATGTATTGTGTACTTTAGTATATTTTCTTCATTGTTTACTCTTTAAATTAAAGTGTTTTTTTAACTGAGATCAGCACTAATAGATTCTTTATATTTTGTTTTCAATTTTTCGTTCAGTGATCAATATTTTATGACTATATTATTTAAACTTGCTTTGAACGTTATATATTAGCATCTTGAGACATTAAGTATTGTCGGAACAATTTTACTTTTGATTGCATTTGAACTATGTACATGTATGCATCAATTACGAGTATATATTCTCCTTTTTACACGAATGTCAAGAGTGATGACACTCGATTTGGTACAATGCTGGCCGTCTGCCTTTAGGCAGTCCTGTGTTGTGTTAATAACTATGAATATTTGTATTTTTGTGCAAGTATTGATGTGTGTTTTTACATACTTATGTTATTTTATTTATTTTCTTATTATTGCTTTTTTTCAATATATTTTTAATGTAATTGTTTTATATTTTTCCTTTTGTAATTAATGGTGCACTTTCTGCATGTTTTTTTTAACTATCGTTACAATGTACATTGTTCCATGGATTAATAATAATAAATAAATAAAATATCTCAGGATTTGGAATAAATAAACAAAAACAACATTGTTAATGCATGTTGAACATTACGCGAAGGGCAGACAATTGTAACATTTCTACTGAATAAATTCAACAGATTTTCTAGTCCATAATATTTTTTTTTCTTTTTTTAGATTATATGTTATTATCACAAAAGTACACTTCTTAAAACTTATAACTTAAAAAAAATTAAAGTTGTTGATCAAAGAACAGACCAATAAAGCAGCAGTTATCTCCGGATGCCTGAGGAACACTGTTTGGGGCAATAAACACATGTTGGTGGAAAGCAAAGTCAGAATATACAAAACATGCATAAGACTTGTTATAACTTACGGAATCGAAGTAAGAGCAGAGACTGTAAGAACGAAACACCTACTCAGAACAACAGAAATTAAAACACTGTGGCCTATCGTAGGTAGAACCCTTAGAGATAGGTTACCTAATGAGGAAATCCGCAGAAGTTATAACATTGAGGACATCGTGAGATGGAGTAGGCAGAGAAGATTATTCTGGAGGGACCACGTTGAGAGGATGGACCCCGCGAGAATACCTAAGATTGTAATGCACGAGATTCCAGAGGGTCGTCGACTACCGGGACGTCCACCAAAGAGATGGAGAGAAAGTTGGACATCTTCGTCACAGGACCAACACTGAAATCCTGTTTAAACAGATTGCAAGATCTAGAAGAAGAAGAAAGTTGTTGTTCTCAACTTAAGGTTTAAAACTATATTAGATTAACCTAATTAAAAAACTAATTCATTGATGTGTTCATGGAAAAAAATCAAAATAATATGTATACTAAAGTATTATAAATAATTAAAAATGTTATATTTTATGATGGACATTTCCTTAAAATCTTAAAAACACGCTCATGTTAAATTAGAGATTATATAATTTGCACTTTGTTATACAACATACGAGTATAATAAGTAAAACATTTTCTTGAAAATAATTGAACATTGTTTAAAAACATTTAAATTTTTATGCAAAGAGCGCACTCTGGTACTACGAAGTTAGAAACATTTCCCATTAACAAACTTTTTACAGACCTTTAGAGGGTTAATCCTTTGATCCATGACCCCATCTTCGATGTCCTTGATTTCCTGTCTAATCGATATGAGAGCTTCGCAGAATCTATCCAACTCGGCTTTGTCTTCAGATTCTGTGGGCTCAATCATGAGGGTGCCTGCCACTGGCCAGGACATGGTAGGAGCATGGAAACCTGTAGTTAGTAGATTTGAAAATTTATGTTTGAGAAAGTATAGAACTATAAAAAAATGTATACAAACATTTTGATAGAGTGATTTATTCATCAAAATTTACAAAAAAATAATATGCAAACCTATGTATGCTAAAAAAATTGTCCTTACAATTATTGCTATAAAAACTGTTTTGGCATAAATGTATTCATTCAAATGTTATGAAAATACTCACCATATTAAATTTATTCAATGTTGTTGAAGCTACTTTGAAAAAGTAACACTATTTAGTTTTTTTGCAATATAATGTATTATAATATTGTTACACAAAAAGCCAAGTAAAATTTCTTTAACCCATTTCATAACATTGAACTTCTTACAATGTTTTTTAATAGTAGACTTTCTAACTGTGTGTTTTCATGACAAGGTACACACTAATGCGGTTATAAGCACAAACACACGCACTAATGTAAATGTGCATTTTTTTATAGGTCTATCTAAGATAAATAAAATTCCCAGATAATTCATAAATAAGCAAAAATAAATTTGAAAGAAAATTTATAGACTAACCATAATCCATTAACCGTTTAGCAATATCTGCAGCTTCGATGTTGGCTGTCTTCTTCATGTCCCTGACGTCAATTATGAACTCATGGGCAACAAGTCCTGTCTCGCCTTTAAAGAGTGTCTTGTAAGGACCTTCCAAGCGTTTTGACATGTAGTTAGCATTCAAAATGGCAACCTGTGTGGCCTTTCTTAAACCTCGAGGTCCCATCATCTGCAAAAGAGAAGGATTTTTTGTATTTTTATAAAATAAATTGTTTAAATATGTTTTAAAAAATTCATGTGTTCAAAGTGTTTGGACACAAAGAGAAAATGAGTTATGTAAGACTTTTAAAATAATTTTTCACATTTATTATATCTGAAAATCATTCATAGCGGGAGCAGGTTGTTCGAGGAAAGAATGGAAAACGATTTTTGCATAGATGAAATGAAGTAGATATGAGAAGTTGAAGAGCATGTATGTTTGATGAGATTTATGGATGAGGATGAGGAGTCAAAAACTGAGAGGATAGATCTCTACACCTTCTAATTCATGTACATGGCTTTTGCTTCGTCCACAGCTATACATTTCTTCTGTAGCTCATTCTTCATACCTTTCTCTAAATTTTATTTTTCAATTATTTCATTCTATCATTTTCTTCACTCTTTAATAGTATACCCGGCGGTAAATAATGCACATAGTTTGTAGAGCGTCGACTCTGTCATTCATACACGTGTTCTGTCGTGATTTGTTAGTTGTTACCGGACCGGACTGTTAGCACATCGTGCGACAGAAACGACACTCTACAAACTATGTGTATTACTTACCGCCGGGTACTGTACATACTTGTTTTGCAAGTCTTTCAGAAAACATTCTACCTATGTCCTAACTATTTTAAAATCTCAATTCTTCTGGATACACCCATCTCTAACAAACAATTATCATTAGTGTGCGAATTTCTTACTCTATTATACATTTTAATATCAGATATTCCTTGCAAGGCAAGCATTTCTGCATTTCACCCATTTGCAAATCATTGTTATACCAAGATTCTTTTGAATAACAACTACATATTTTAAACAATACAGCTTATCAATCGAAATAATGCACTGAATTATTTCTTTCAGTGCAGTGGTCTAGTGGTTATAAAATTTGTTTTGCACTTAGATGTCTGGAGCTCGATTCTAGGTATATTCTCTTCAGAATTGCTTGACTATCAGGGCTTTTTTCATCTGAATTTATCATTATACTGATGCTTAGTACTTGCTAATAAATGGTGTTTTGGGGTGATAGATGTCATCAAACAACATGATGTAAATCGTTGTTTTTTTATTTCATAATGTATATTTTCTCACCTTGATGTATGCCCATGAGATGGGTAATATGGCTGAAGATCCAAAAGGTGCTGCGCTGACAGATCCGAAGGGCTGCGCAGAATCTCCAAGATCTGCCAGAGGATTGACCACTGGATGGCCAGGTAAGAACGGAGCCAAATGGGCTTTTCTGGAAAATAAAAAAAATATAAATATTCTGCAAATTTCAAATACTCGTATCAAATGTGTGCAAGATGATTAAAGATACATTATATTACGAGAGAATAGAAGTAAATTCAGGCCCCTACCAAAAACCAGTAAGTCTCCTTCCAAGCAATATTGAAGTAGATAAGGTTTGTACAATTTCAAGGACTTATTCAAGAATATTTTTCTTCTAAATTCATATATTAGAATAATTATACTCATAATAATAAGCAAGTAATACGTTATGTGGAACAAATATTATCAAATGTATTCTCAAAATAGTTTAACAAACTCAATGAAAGTGCCATAACTATAGTTCGGAAATTCTAGGATGAGTCCTGTGACAGCTCACAAATTTGCCCCAATACAACCTAATGTAATGTATTTACCTAAATAACTTGCTATTTATTAGAATTGAGGCGTATATTAAAGTTGATAAAATAATTAAAATTACTGAACATCGTTACAAGGTTGTATTGGGGCAAATTTGTGAGCTGTCACAGGACTCATCCTAGATTTTCCGAACTATAGCTTTCCACATGCTCTGTGCTTGGTTCTATTACATTTGCGTGGCCCCTTCATTTTTGTTTTGAAAAAATATAATCAAACATTTAAAATGTGAAAATATTTTCCAAATATGTTTTGTGTATTCTTTTCAAACTCAGGTGTGGCACCACCAGAAGAGGAGTCTTTATGGGTAGCTCCTTTTTTGTCATCAAGTGACATCATAAAAATTAAGAAGATTACGATCTTCTAGTGTGGATTGTGTTGAATAGATACTTATTTTGTCCCCCATAACAGCTTGGATGGTGGTGAGATTGAACTGAGCTAGGAATGTATATATGTATAAGCAAAGAAATATTGACTTACACGCCTATGGGGCCCATTCCTGGTCCTCCACCTCCGTGAGGGATGCAGAAGGTCTTGTGGAGGTTCATGTGAGAGACGTCACTGCCGTAGTCTCCAGGACGACACAACCCTACCTATAAACAGAATATTCAAAAACATTAAGGATGAATTTCTCTATGAATAATGCTTCTAATGTCCCTACAGTAAAATATTATAATGCCCTACCTGAGCATTCATATTGGCTCCGTCAAGGTATACTTGCCCTCCGTGTTTGTGCACTAGGTCGCATACCTCAGCGACGGTCTCCTCAAATACTCCATTGGTCGAGGGATATGTGATCATCAAGCAAGATAGGTTCTTGCTATGCTCCACCACCTTCAGATAAAAACATTGAAATTAGTGTAACTAAATTAAATTTGATATCATAATTTTATTACTTTAAGGTAAAAGTAAAGGTGATCCATTTATTTTTCTGTTTTGCTTTATGAAAGCATTTTAGTTTACTCAACACTTAAGCCAGGATTCAAAGATAAAATCATGGCCATCAGACCACTATCATTGGCAATATATCTTAGGCTCAACCCCTGATTATTTCCATAACCAACAGTGAGATTTAACAGTCCATCAGTAAGTGAAGGGTTAATACAAATATTCGTTACAATTATATTAATAGATTAACTACACTTGGAACTAAGAATAGCTGCTTAGTGATAAGGGAAATATAAAAACCCACATAACTAATATGCCAAAATATCAATTTTAATATTTTATTCAAATGTCATCGCACGTAATGACAAAAAAACATGTGGTGTGCTTCTACAGTATAAAAAAAGAGATCCTAATGGGTTCTATCTTCATAAGGGATACATGTTATGATAATATACCTTATCATGCAAGTGCTTCATGTCGATGCTTCCCTGTGCTGTGACCCGGATGGGTTCCACCCTCATACCAGCCATTTGCGCACTAGCTGGGTTGGTGCCGTGTGCACTCACTGGTATAAGGCAAATTTGACGGTGCACATCACCCCTGGACTCATGATAGCTCTTGATTGCTCGCAGTCCAGCGTATTCCCCCTGGGCACCACTGTTATAAGAATAAATATTTCAAATAGGTTAAAAAACCACTTAGGAAATCAAATTTCAAATATTTATTTTTTAATAGTTTTTATACAGCACTGAAAGTATTAATATGTTCAAAAAGGTATTTATTTGAAAAATCTTAGGTATTTATTTTAAAAATTACTGATTACTTTTATAATAAATTTTTGATGGTCACACATTTTTTTTGCCATTTGTAATTAACATTAATATTCTTGTAGGAAAGGTATTTGTGATAAATATTGTTATTTAAAAATTGTCGATATAACGGTACAGCATATTTTTTTCAACTTAAGTAAATAGTGTGTTTAATTTAAAGTCCTAATTTTGTTTTCGTAATCGATTTTAATCTTATTGTAAAATATTACGCTTTTGTTGTATGCAGCACAACCTGGAGGGTGAATTGCGATATGGCAATCTCTTCTCACCAACCAGAAAGATGTTATAAGGTACCTTAAGTGAAAACCGTGTGTCAAAATCGTGTATGTTTCAAATAAAATAAAAATCATATGTGTCAATAAAAATAGAAAAGAATTTCTAAATAACTTAATTGAATTCATTTACCTGTTTGGTTGAAAAGAAACCCTGTCATATCCTGTGATGGTGCACAGATCCTTCTCAAGTTCTTGGAAGAGAATGTGGTATCCTGTGCTTTGGTCTAACGGGGCAAAAGGATGAATATCGGTGAAGTGTCTGAATGAACATGGCATCATTTCTGTTGTAGAATTTAACTTCATAGTACAAGATCCCTGAAAATAAAAAAGGCGTTAAATTTTTTAAATGGATTCTAAACCATCAAATGTAAAAATTTGTTGCAATAAAAGTGTGCTACTGACATTTAGGATAAAATAGTGTGAAGATCTAAAATTAATAGTAAGTCTCAATTTGGTTGATGACCAAAGGGATGGCGAAAACAAGGGCATTCAGAACATGTAAGTGACTGCTAAGGACCACCAAACATCAAAGCAATAGCTTGAAGAGGATAAACTCTGGTCTGTGTCGTTGATCCAAGTAAGGGTTGAAATTAAAATGACTAAATGCCATTTTCTATGTCTTGTAAAAAACTTTAGCTAATTCTTTTATTATGATTGATTTTGTGTATTCATTAAGTTCCTTATTCTTTAATTTCTTCGTATTGTATTGCATTACACTTCCGTTATACATAGCAGAACATGGCAGGTTTAATACAATATATGGCAATCTATTCCAACCAACCAGAAAGTTGTTACACAATCCTATGAAAACCAGACTGGAACCACTTTTTTAAAAGTTGGATACCAATGGGAATCGAATCCGTAACTCCTAGGTTGGGAGACAGGAGTTTTACCTTTGGTTAGACCATGTGTTGACCACAGCATGCCGGTCAACGGGGCATGGATATATATTTTTTTATTATGTTGTGTTAAGCAAGATTGTAAGTTGTCCTACTTCCATTTTTTTAACATTGGTACTATTGCTTGTGAAATTTACGCAGTACGATGCAGCATGTTTTTGATCAAGTTTCTACATAAATATACAAAAGAAAAAGCTAAGATGTTTGTAATTAAATTGATAATTATAATAAATACACAAAATTACCAAAGGAATCATGGAATGGACGAGAGACACATCCTTGTTTTCCAGCTGTTTCATGTAGCGTACGATCCTAGTCTCGGAGTGGTGCTGATTAAACACAGGATGGGTCAAGTAATGTGAGGTCCTCTTGAATTCTGTGTTCAGAATGCTTGCCGTAGTTACATTTCCATTTTTGATCACCTGCAAGTTGGTACAATAAACAAATCAGTCACATAGATAAAATTGTTTTATTTTTTAATCAT
Source organism: Odontocerum albicorne (assembly GCA_949825065.1). Classification (NCBI taxonomy): domain Eukaryota; kingdom Metazoa; phylum Arthropoda; class Insecta; order Trichoptera; family Odontoceridae; genus Odontocerum; species Odontocerum albicorne. The sequence continues at coordinate 52,549,197 of OX463838.1, read as the reverse complement.
GTGGTGACTAAAAATATCTCATTTATTTTAAGTAAATAAACCAAACCTTGAAATATTTGTATAACTGATAACAGTTGATGAGAGAAGGATGTGTAAGTAATATTATGACAGGATAACAGTTGATGAGAGAAGGATGTGTAAGTAATATTATGACAGGATAACAGTTGATGAGAGAAGGATGTGTAAGTAATATTATGACAGGAATTTTGAGATAGTTTGGATATATTGAGAGAATGAGTTGTGCAAGACACAAATATGTGAGACTGAAATTAATGGAGAGTGAGGACAAATGTAGATTCAGGGTATAATGGAAAGAAAGAGTTCAAGACATTTTAACTGAGAGAAAGGTAAGATTAATGTGAAATATAAAATAGTGCATGACGAGATGTATGTATCTATCATTTCTTGTCTACCCCAAAAGAGACGTTCTGTGATGGTGTGCTTGTACGCAGACCTTGCTAACAAGTATTTAATTTCTTTTAACACTACATTCCTATTGAATTTACTCCATTACTAATAGACTGCTCTGGGGCTATACATTTTATTTTTCAATAAAATTTCTGTTATTCAAATAATTTTTTTTTTTAATTGAATAAATGTCCTCATTTGATCAGGAAATGGGATCATTTAAAAAAAAAAAGTAAATATTGTGCTCATTTTTTTGAGACAATCTGTTTGTCTCCTATATTGATCATAATGACATGTTGTTTATTTGGGATGTCTTTTTCGACAAGTTATTAAATTAATTTATTTGAAAACAAGATAATTACTAAACCGGATTAAATTATGAGTTTCACATTTCTTGTATTGTACGAGTATATGAAGTAATTTTCTAAGTCTCAAGAGTTTAATTTTCATCGACTTGATTTTTTTTGAGGTGTAGAATCCAAAATATTTGTAAAAGGTGATTTTGAACACACTTCTAAAAAAAGGAGTGTAAGCAGAGAAAGAAGTCGAAAAATAGTCTTAGAGATTAGGGTGTGGTCTCACCCCCTCATATTTAAAATGACTCCCATATTTTTCCATAGACAAAGCTCTATGGAAAATTCTTCTTCGCTTACATTTCTCTAAGAATTCTATATGGAATTTTTACTTGATTGAGATTTTTTAATTCTTTCTTTTGCGAATTCATTAGTATTATTAACTATGAAGCTTATCAGCTCACCAGTAAAAAAACTATTTAAAAAATCAAACGGATTATCATAGTTTGGTGACATATTGGAATCAACTCATCAACTATCAATTGAAAAATAAAAAAAATATTGGGAAATATTTTTACTTAAAATCGACAAATTAGTATTTTTTATACTACTCATTTTCATGTTCAATATCACTTTCAGTACAAACATAGCGCCTACCACGTCCATGTCCAAAGTGCAAGCGAAAGCAAAATAAAAGATATTGTTTGGAATTTTGCATAAAAAAAAGTCTGATGTCCGCAGGAAAAGCTTTAAAAATATATAACTTTTGGTCCCTGACTTTGCGATTCCCTAGCTCTGCCTGCGCCTGTCAACGGTTTGACATCCTTATCCACTATACAAATTTTAAGATTTTTCTAATTCTTGATACTTGATTTGATTTATTTCGTGCTAGTTGTTTTTCAAGCAACATTCAACGTAATTTTGTAGAATTAATTTTGAGAAAGTTAAAAATTACATTATTTTATAAGTTATATTGATGCATATAACTTATACTTTTCCACTTCCTAATTCCAAGGTTTTATAATTTATTATTGAGTTAAGAAATAAATGATATTCTAATCTGTATTTCGGTGATAAACTGCAAACTAATGATATTAAACATTTTATCATAATATAAACCGAATTTCTTAAATTTTATAACATTTATCAACTCATAAAAATTAAAATGTAAACAAAAACGGCTAGTTTTGTATATTATCATTCTAAGTGCTTGAAATAAAGTTTTCAAAAGTCCAGGATTGAATTGGTTAATAATTTTTTTATATTTTGAAAATCTGAGGAAAAAAAAATTGTCACTTGAATGGATTTTTTAACAGAAAAAATGAATATATTTTTGAGGAATCATTAACATAACCAGGAGATACAAAAGAAGGAATACTTGGTTTCACTTAGTGATGAATATAACAGATATATTGGTTTAAATAAAGGGTTTTAAGAAGTAATGAACTGGTCATATTCCAAGGATGAGGGATCTACAGTGATAACAAACACTGTTTTCCAATGACATCTCTGCAACAGCAAAACATTAAGATGCCCCAAAATGCACTAAATTTATGAAACTTTGAAATTTGAAAGATTATACAGACAGCAAGTAGCGAGAAATAGAAAGCAATGAGGACAGGGCCTTCACACTGCTGTTGATAGACAATGGCTGAAGGTGATGAAGATGAGTTATGAAAAAGTAGTAGAAAATACATAGATTCTTATTCATTCTGTTCACCAGAATGATGTAGAGATTCAAAAAGATGTAACCCACTATAAATTACATATTTGTTTCTTAAAATAATTGCTGCTTTAGAGCATGGAGAATTTGAATAGTGCATAAACTGGTTGGGACACAGCTTTCTGCTAATAGAAAACTAAATCAATATCCATTACGGAAGCTTGGCGTCATCTTCTGCAACTATTGTTGTTTCCGTAGATCGGTTGAAATGACATTGTTTTGAGATGATTGAAGATATCCAGACAGAATCTTAAGAGGTACACAACATAGTCACTTTAAGGATTCCGAAGGATAAATGGAACCGTGATTAAATTGCTTGGATAAAAATAAAGAGAAATAGTAAGTATTTTTTTAAGGTCTTAAAATAAATAAAAGTAAGATTCAATCAGCTGACAGAAACAACATCGCTTATGAAAAAGTGGACAACACCTGTCTAGGGAGTACTTATGATATATCGAAAAATGGAGGTTGTGAAGCAGATATTCTGAATTGGTATGGAGAAATCAGCAATGATCAAACTTATAAACATATAAAAAAATCAGAGTGACAACATCGACTCGAAGAAAAAAAAGGAAGATAACATATTCACATACATATTATGCTGGATGCTTTTTAGATGAGGTATCGGCGTCGAATGCTTTGCATCTCATAACAGATCAAAGAAGGGCTTTCAACAATATGCAGAAAGAGAATAGTGTCATACTATGTTCCTTAAAGAGATGAAGATAAGTTAGAAGTTACTTGAAGTGTTGAGGGGGGATGAACAACATTAATGTACAAAATTAAAATGATGACTAGTTTCTCATGACTGAGTACTGTTCATATCACAGTTAAGGGCTTCAAGGAGTGGATGTGACTCAACTACTCAGTTGAGTCCATCAGGGAACCACGATACTCAGTCATGGGCAAAACCATTAAAAGAAAAACTTTTTTCATGGTAAAAAAAATAATTTAATTACCCTTATAATTCAGATTGATGAAATATATTAAATATATTTACATATTATAAATAAAGGTCAAAATTATTAGATCCTTACCTCCTCAACATTTTTAGCATCGAAAATGTATAGAACATCATTTACATCATTCATTGTGACAGTCTCGTCAAAGGCAACTCCAATAGACTCATCCTCGAAGTACCTCAAGTTGATGCATTTCTCGTTGGCTTTGTTCTTGATGTCTTCCAATGTGCCTTGTATCGGGACCACATGGAGGGTATCGAAGAACACTTTGTTTGTAACCTTATGACCTTTCTGACGAAGACCTTAAATAAGTGAAAATATTTTAGTTATAAGAAATAACAATCGGTTTTAAGGAGTATTTGACATTTTGAACACAATAGATATTTTGCATAAAATAGACTTTCTGTGAAGTGTCAAAAAGCTCGGAAGCCTCAAAGGCATTTTAAAGTAGAAAATTTAAATTGATGCATTCATTAATATCCATTAAAGAGTCATTCCTATATGACAGGGTGATTAGTTTTTTTTACTATTTCATTATGATTATAATTTTAAATAAAGTATATTATATTTAAAAAAAATCATAAGTCTCTACGATACTTTTCGAAAGGTTGTGTGGAAAGGAGAGCTTTTACAAAACTTTAGAATCCACAGGTATCAGATATACCATTTCAATTTGAAATATATCACGTATCGATCACCCAAATCAAGAAAAGGGTACAATTATTGTATAAATACGAGATGTAGACACAACTATTGTCTTGCCTTTATTATACATGTTCATATTTTTCGATCTCTTCTATTAATTTGGGGGTCCGATTTTAAAATTTTTTGTATTAAATTAAATGAATACTACAGAGTTATGGGTTAGTACTATTTTTCTCATTCATACCTTCATTGAGAACAAGAGTGGCATTGTGAATATTTTGTGCGATGTCTTTCAGTCCTTGAGGGCCATGGTAGACAGTGAACATGGCCGACATGTTGGCCAGGAGGGCCTGGGCTGTGCAAATATTGGAGGTGGCCTTGTCTCTTCTGATGTGTTGCTCTCTTGTTTGAAGAGCAAGTCTGGACACAGAGAAAATTCATTGAATATATAATTGGTGTCAAATAAAATGAATTTTACACAAAACAATGAATGATATGAACGTATATGTGTAAGAAAGATATAAACATATCACTAAGGTTCAAAAGGTTCCGGCATGAATAAGTAATATCGCGTATGAACATACACCACGATACTCAAGCCCATTCCATGGTCAGGCGATGTTACAGTTAAAATTTGATATTTCTATCCTCTGTAACAAGCAACCTTATGAATATCTATGATCAGTAGTGCGTCAACAAGAGCCGATGTATTGTAATGTAGCATATGTGTTTTACCATTGCTTGTGATTATATACGTGCACATATTGTAATAAAATGTTCCTTATGTGTGGCCTATGCAAGTAATCACTACTATATAGATGATTGGACGCCCCATATGCGCGGAGAGCGCGTAGTGTGCATGGCGCTTGCAAGCCGTGACGGCATACTCTGTCGAATTAAGAGGCTTACGATGGGCTGAAAATAAGGAACGGAAAACAGAAAATAAAATTCTCTATATCAGGTGCTGGAACGTCTACTGTGTTTTTATTTCGACAAACTTCTACATGCCCAAGAGGAATCTCTTTACCCTGCTCTTCACCGAAAACGCAAGAAGCAAACCGGAACCTCTGAGGATTGAGCTGCAACCATCCACCTATTTTACAGTCTTTGTACCGGTGCTATACAATTATCAAGTCGCAAACTTGTGAATAAGACATTTCTGTGTACTCAGTCCAGTGTAAACCAGAATATGTTTAGATTAAAAGCTCACCTGTAAGCGTCGTGGCCGCCAGCGTCCCTGGTGACGCCGATCATCCTACCGGGCATGAGTCGCACGAGCGCTTGCGTACAGGCGAAGAAGCCGGCGTGCGGTCCACCATATCCCAGCGGTACTCCAAGCCGCTGCGAAGTGCCCACTGCAATGTCCGCACCGAACTCTGCTGGTGGTCGGAGCAGCGTTAGAGCGAGCAGGTCCGTGGCGCAGCACACCAGGGTCTGGAGAGTGATAAATTGGTCACCAAAGAAAAACATTTTATTCTAAATATATGGTACTGAGATGAACATTGAGTTAAAACTTAAGAAAGCGCCTATATAGTAATCCGATTTATATCGGGTTTTCTTTAATTCATTTATTCGTATGGAAACTCATCAACATATCCGAATTGATGAAAATCGTCTTCGGATTTACAACTACTGGAGTAGGCACGGAACTCGCGGTTCGCCATCGTTCGTGTTGGAATACAGCCCCGCACGTAAAGAGGCACGCGTCAAGTGAATTTGGGTATTATTACCAGACAGACTCCTACCAGATAAATACCCTTTTTTTGGCACCGTCGGGAATCTAGCCTGAAGCCCCTACCTAGGTGAAAGTCAAGCATCTTATCAACTAGGTAATGGAGGTTGTTGATATCTACTTATTTACATGACAAGCAATTATAAGCATACATAGTATACGAAAACAAAAAAATATAGGTTATTTAAAGTGGACACTCTCAATTTATATGAATCTGGGTTTGTTGTATTTCATTTGTCGTATCCCCAGTAAACACTAGGCTTATGCCTATATCGATTACTGAGGACGTATAAACATAAAAAATAGATTGATTATATTTATTGATTGTTGTTAAATATTTAATACCTCTGTGGTAATTTTGTTTCAACTTAATAAGTTTAGACCTTATTATAAGTAAGTACTACACGAGTCAACCTTGGGCCAGGATAATATAACACATCCTTGCTTTACCACTTTTGAAATATCAAACCATTCACTGAATGCACCGTTTGAAGTAATACGACGTATTACGAGTACTTCAATATTTAACACCATATTTATTCAATATTTTTTATAGCATGCCTCTTATCACGCAGCTTTTTCCAAACCCACAAATACGCAACATACCTTATTTAAACATAATATTGTTTATAGTAAAAAATATCGGTTGTTGATAATAAAAAAACAGTTCCTTGAGACATAAAAACTACACGTCTTCAATATTAATTATAGTCAAAAGATGTGTGTATGTTATATACACACGTATGCCCCTTTTCCCGAAAAAGGGGCATACGTAAAATAATGTATGCCCCTTTTTCGATCTGGCCCACCTGACACTTTAAATATTTTGATGCGGTCTTCCGCTCAATAAGTTTGGGGACCCCTGTTTTAATATGTTATCCAGTAAGTAGTGTGTATTTCTCAAATACTTGTAGTTAACCTTTCCTTTTCTGTGCTAAAAAAATCTGCGCGTTCCGGTGCTGTGTATTCAATACACATCAATACACTTGTAAAAATGAGCGATTTAAAATCGGAAAAATAAGAATATTCATAGCCAATCGCTTAAATTAATTAAATTTGAAGTCAAAAGTGATAACAATTGAAATTTAATTGCTGAAAACATGAAAAAAAAACATCGGCCGACGTTCACAAAACGGGCGAAGCGACCACCTCAAATGGATGCCCGAAAGCTACTGAAGCGAGCGAACTGAGATTCTATTTCTTGCGCTCCCATATACCGAAGTAGAGTGAGAGTGAGACGTGAATAGCATCGCTTCCTCACCCATAGCGTTTTTTTAGAATGAATATACCTACGTCACACACTGGCACACGTTTGATTGTATTGGTGAATTTATTCCTGATTTTCACAAAATATCTGATGTGGCCGATAAGTGCTAATTATTATTAATATTATTTTTTTATTCAACGCGTAAATTTATAACGGAGGAATACATAAAATCTGAACCCAGTATTTATTATATTTATAGAGACATTAAAGTTTTTAGAAGCAACGTGTACTAGTTACACATCACAGGGAAGGAAGGGATAAGCCCACATTTTTATTTCTAACTTCATCCCGAACGAACTGAATGTATATTATGATGAAAGGTTAATTTAGTGCATTTTTCCGCACATTGTTGATCCAAATTTCTTAAATGGTTTTTTGGCGTCATTTTGAAGAAGAAACAAAATAAGTAGTTTTTTTCGGTTCTTGGTGCATTTTTATAACCATGAAAAAAAAATGCGACATAAACGGAAAAAAATGTATATGTGCATAGTATGGTTGCAATGCAGTAAGCAATTGTGTGTGTTAAATGTGGTTTGATTTTTTTTATAATGATGATACGATACTTGAAGATGGTGTCCGCTCTGGAAGGTCGATTATCACCGATGACGACTGGATCAAGGCTTTCGTCGAGAATGATCAGCATTCTATGATACGAGATATTACCGACACTAAAAATATCGAAAACCACCGTCCACGAGCCTTTAGTACAATGTTGCGTTTGAATTTGACCTTAAAAATATGAAATTTCTTTCCGGACAACCCAATAGAATATGCCACATAAATAATAAAATAAATAAATGAAATAATTCTTACTCCATTGTCGTGTGCCACTTTAGCAAGTGCTGAATAGTCGGCGACGCTTCCAAAGGTGTCCGGGTATTGGAAGAGGATACCCGCCACGTCATGTTGTGTGAAGTCTGTGGCTGTCATGTCGTCCACGATATCTACCTGCAGCCCCAATGCGTCCAGTCGGGTGCGAACCACCGACAGAGTCTGAGGGTGGAGGGATGATGAAAGTACCAATTTTGTGCGCTTGTTTTGCCTGAAAAAAATATTGTTTAAAAGTGTTAATTGAAAATGTAACCGTGTATGTCATGTTATATTTGATAGCAGAACCAGCTTTAAGTTAAGCCTTGATTACACTTGTTGATTTTAGTAACTTCTTATTTTTATTGTATAAAAATATCATATTATTTTCAAAACATTGAATTTTGCCACCTGGCACTGACTACGATTTTTAAATATATGGAAGGAATATAATATATACATGCTTGAGAATTATTTCGCTCCGTGCTTGTTCGCGAATCCACAGAAGGATCTTTAAACTTTATATCGTCTTCAATTGTATAAAGTTTTTGGGAGAATTGTAGCGCATGGTTTGACTTGTGATATCATACGATGTCTGGCATTATAAGCCCCATCATGCGGTATATCATTCTGAAAGACATTTTCAACTGATACGAAGAATCGCGAAAGCATCAAAATATATTAAACTTGTCTTGTTTAATTAAGGGGGTGTTCTACTCTAGAGGCGTGAATTTCGGGCGTTTTTTCAGACTAAATAAAAAAAAAACTAAAAATATTTTTCTTGTACATTTTTTACAGTTTGTTTATTGATGATTTGAGAATTAACAAAAATTAAAAAAAAAAATAATTGAAAAATCAAGATGTTATCAGCCGTTGTATCTTGTCGTAAAAATAAAAGAGGGTGAGCTGGTCGACATGATTGAAATCCTCTCGTAATTTTGAAACAAAAATCATACATAGTTTTTTGATAAAAAATAATGCCGTTATACGAGAAGTTGGTGCAAAAGAAAAAAAAAACGTAAAATGGCGGCTGACTGAAAAAAATTCAATATTTTACGCTTTTTTCAAAGATTTTATTTTTAAAAAATAGTAAAATAAATAGTTTTTAATGTTTAAGGTAGGAACGATATATAAATATTTATTAAAGTTTCGTACCAAATTTGAAGGTAATCAGTGGTATAAACTTGAAATTTTATGTCGACCAGGTCGAAAAAGTAGTTTCGAGAACAAGGCGTTTAAAGTTTTGAGATTACGAGTATTGTCAGTCATTTCGGTGCGGCGTAATTGCTGCCTCATTTGTAGCTATAACTTCGTAAACATTGAGAATTTTAAAATTTCCTTTAGATAACACATTTTCAAAGGCCTAAACTTTGAGAATATGTAAAAAAAACAAAAAAAAACGATTTTTTCAAGTTTCTAGAGTAGAAAGTATATGAAAGCTTAAAGCTCAAAATTTTCAAAGAGGGTTTAAAATTTGCCATGTTTTCTTTTGTTCATGATAAAGCTGGGGATCTAAAGAAAATTGAAAATATACACATTATTCAAATATTGTTATTGGTGCTTTAACATTTTAATACAACTTCATATGTTAAAAGTGACCTAGAATTGACAGGAGAAAAATTGACAAGCCTTACTCACGAAATAAATCAGAATGGTAAAGTGGAACCGTGAATTCCAAAAGGAAGGTTTATGTTTAACAATTAAAACAAAATACTAGATGAAGATAAAAATTACTATACAATGTACCAACCTATAACATAAGGATAGCGCCTCTGCAGCAGCAGTGCCCTCATCCAGCAATGAAGCATTGGCCACCTCCAGTCCTGTCAGGTCGCTCACCATCGTTTGATAATTGAGCAGCCCTTCCAGCCTCCCCTGAGCTACTTCAGGCTGGTAAGGAGTATATTGAGTAGTCCTACAAAATTGCAGATTACTTCAATAATGCTTCAAGGGAAAAATGCAAATTTGAAATAGTTATGTCACAAGAAGAACAGAAGATAAACTAAAGGTTCTCTGTATATTTTATTTATAAGACTTTTTTGACTTATTGATTGATCCAAGAACTTGAAATACTTGTATGTGCCTGAACATCGTATATTGACGTTCATGTTCCGGTTGATAATGGATTTGTTGCCCATTATTGACATCCAAGATGCAATTTGACTTTCATCGATATCGATAGGTAATCCGTCGTGATCGAGAATGATTGTCAGCAATCCTGTAGATCAGGGGTCTCCAAACTACGGCCCGCGAGCACCACCAATCCGGCCCACTACCGCGGGCCGGATATGTCCGGTATCCGGCCCATCGTAGTTTATTTTGATTACATTGTAAAATTTACAATGTAAGTAATCATACAAAATAATAATCAGATGCTTTTATTTAACGACCAATTAAAAAAAACAATAACTGACATAAATAATGAAATTGAACATTTTAACTACTGTATTTGCAATTAAACACACTGTATTTGCAAGATGTCACTACTATACATTTAGAATGGTCGTAAGTAGTCGTAACAATACGTAACGCACAGCACGCACATCGGCTATCTCCGCCGCAATGAAACGTCCTTGACGCTTGCCCGTAAGTACCAACCGAAATTGCGATCGGAGCGGAGTCCACCCCCGCATCCTGTGCCATAGATATCTCCCTCGCCGGCTAGTCCCAATATGAAAATTTGCGCGTAATTCAAAACTACAGTATGTTGGTATGATGAGCATGCTTTTTTTTTTAGTTTGTACACAGTAAACTGAACAAGTACATATTCTTGATATATTAAACTTCTAAAGGTGATGGGTAATCTACTGTAGCCTTTCGTTATGTAGCGTTATTTTTGTGTTGTTTAATAGCACTATAAAAAATATGATAAGCAGCGTATAAGCTAAATAAAAACAAATTCAGATTCAAAATGGTCTAAACCAGTGGGGAATTGAATCCGTCAGGAATCGAAGTTGGGTTGCCCGCTTGCTTAGCGTGAATGCTAACCGTTAAACAATTTTAATTTATTCTGATGATATTTTGAAAATAAACAGTGCTATTATAAACAATGTATTTTATTCGTGGAATAATTATTAAATGTAACTTTACCAACCATCATAAATCATATTTAGCTGTACTTACGTTTGTCAAAAAAATATTAAAAATAAATAGTTAAATTAGCAATAACACTAAAATTTAGTAGGATAGTAAATTGCGAACTATTTCATTAAAATATGTAAAAAGATCTATATTGTTTATAGTTAAGGCATTAACGTTGTGGAGGTTTAAAGACATTGTAATTTATTTTTATCAAACACTGTTTATTCCACTTTTTTGTGACGGTATACCCCTACTGGTTTCAAGGCTTTCACTTTTTTTGTGACGGTATAACCCTACTGGTTTCAAGGCTTTCACCTCATCTTCAGGGGAGCGCAAACAAGACTTGTTTGCGCTCTCCTGAAGATGAGGTGAAAGCCTTGAAACCGGCAGGGTTATACCGTCACAAAAAAGTGGAATAAACAGTGTTTGATAAAAATAAATTACAATAAAAATATCTAATTAATTCGTATTTTGAAATTGTAAAATTTAATACTGACCATCCAGGATTTTCGAATATATTTCTCATGATGGTGTGGGGTACGCAGCAGTTGTGGTATCCCATACCGATATACGATCTCCATATTTTATTCTTTTCTGCGACACCTCGGATGCGTTTTATCAAGTCATACTCGCCTAAAAGAAGTACAAAATCTCATTAAAATAAAAATATTATATTTCAAAATCATATGCCTTTAAGTTTATACTTTTAATGTTTTTCGGAGTTTTGCCGTCTTGAGTTGGCTTACGTTTGGCCGACGCGCGACGTTTTGAAGGCGTTGCAGAATTCATCGCAGGGCGATGTAAAAAAAACATTGCCTAATATAGTAAGCACGCAAGAAGTACCCACCTGACGACGAAGGTCGCAATTCATCATTTAAGCCAACTCAAATGGAAAACAAATCAAAACGTCTCAACCTTTAACCTGACTAAGACTAATAAACAATTTACTGATAGACCTGTAGTGGATGGACTGATGGAACGGTATCGTTATGGATGCTAAAGTATTTTAGAATCTGTTTTGCCATCGGAGTGAATTTGGAATATTACGGTGAAAATCTCAAATATCTTATACGTTTCTCCTTTCTATTCCCTATCCAAATTCTTAAAAAGAAATAGTAAATAAGTATATTTTTTACAAATCGAATCTGTTATCATTAAGGGGGGGTATTCTACTCTAGAGGCGTGAATTTCGGGCGTTTTTTAAGACTTAATAAAAAAAAACTAAAAACATTTTTCCTATGCATTTTTTAACAATTTGTTTATTGATGATTTGATAATGTACAAAAAAATAAAAAAGTCAAGATGTTATCAGCTGTTGTATCTCCTTGTAAAAAAAGGGGGTAAGCTGGTCGACATGATTGAAGCCTTTTTGTAAATTTGAAACAAAAATCATACACAGTTTCTTAATAAAACATAATGTTGTTATAGTAGGTACCAAAATAAATTGTAAAATGGCGGCTATTTGAAAAAAAAAATCCATTTTTTAAACCTTTTTTTTTCAAATATTTTAAATTTTTAAGAAAAGTTTTGAATTTACCAAGGTAGGGCCGATATAAAAATATTTATCAAAGTTTTATACCAAATTTGAAGGCAATCGATTGGATAGAACTTGAGATTTTATGTCGACCAGGTCGAAAAAAGTAATTTCGAATAAAACGCGTTTAAAGTTTTGAGATTATTGTCCGAGTCATTCCGGTGCGGCGTAATTCCTGCCTCGTTTACGAGTATAGCTATAACTTCGTAAATATTAAGAACTTGAAATTTTTTTTTGACAGCATATTTTTAAAGGTCTAAACTTTAAAAATATGCAAAAAAAAGTAATTTTTTTTCAAATTTCTAGACTAGAATACCCCCTTAAGTTCTAATTTTCTTGACTTCTGATATTTTTTTTATTATAAGTTAGATTGCTGTAAATTGCGTGTTCTGAGAAAATACGTGGTATAATGATGCGTGAACTAAGGTGAACACGAATGTGAACTAAGGATTTGTTTAATAAGTAGGATCAAGAAGGATGGATTGGTCATGCATTGTAGAATAAATGAAGAAAAAGACTGACAAAAATGAATTTAAAGTGAGAATACGAATGGAAGACACGGCTTAAAAAAATCCAGGAAAGCGTGGTTGTACCATGAATAAAATTTGTAAAAGAGAAACGCAAAAAGAACTAATAAAAGGTATGCTTGTGGAGGAGATCAAAGATGTGTACCGAGATCGTTTTTTTTTTTGAATATCTGTTATTTTCATTCCCACTGGATTCGGGGGGATGGTATTATTTTTATTCCAAAAAGTGAAATAAATTATGTTTCACAAGCAAATAAAATAAGTTAATCTATACATTTATAATTTTATTATCATAAAAATATGGTGTTATATTTTTATGATGAAACATTCATGTAAAATAAATATTGTTGCTTTTATTTTGTGTCAGATAAAACAGTAATGGATAGTTTCATAATATTATTTATGAATGGACATTATCAGCAAAACGATAAACAATATGAGTATTGACGTTATCTGCGTGAATCTGAAGAGAGATAAAAAGTTAGACCAGTGAAACAGCTTTCTATTTGTTTTCAGGGATTGAAGTTGTAAGATAAATATTTCAGTTTGAAAACAACTTAACGATTATATTAATCTTACCCACTGGTTCTTCGATATCAAGGATTCCTTTGTATCTAATGTTTGCTGGCACTGCGCTATTTGTCAGTTCATCGAGACTCTGTAATATAAATTTAGATACATAAATAAATGATGATGTATGTAGCATAATAATAAATGATGATATAGCATTATAATAAATGATGATATAGCATAATAACAAATGATGATATAGCATAATAATTGACTAACTATTTTTTTTTAATTATTGAAGTAGTGTAATTCCGATTTTTAAATAAATCATACATGGATTTGATTTTAAATTAGATCTTATTAGTCAATTTGTGTAAAATATTTTGTTCTTCTACTTTAAAAACTATATTATTGTTGTTCCTCTGTATTTAAAGAAATTAAAGATGATTAAAATTAAGTTAGTTAGGTAAAAAGCCTTAAATAATATCTGTCAAAATATTATTGTGTTTTTTTTAAACAAAATAAATGTTTATTTAAAGGATTGAATAAATAATTATTGTTTCATTTGCTGTTGAAACATTACTGTTGGAAGAATACGTATGGCGTTGTTAATTTTATGTGTTCTATGCCAGGAAATATATTATTTATAGATATTGATATTATTATCATGGAATGTTTTGAAAAAACGTTTGATAAATACGGGTTCACCAGAAAAAAAATGTTGGAGAGAAATTAATGATTTTAACAAGGCGATTTATTTTACATGTTATTCGAGGAGGATCAGCCTAAACTGTTTAAAAAATACAATATGAAACGTTTCTTCCTCTAGATTAGCACATACACAATTAGGATACCAAGATCATGAATTCTTGATAAATGCAAAGCGATCAAACTATCGAAAATTCACTCCATGTAGACACATGATAAATCTCTTTAATGTATGTTATATTTTATTTTGGTGGATGCAAGTATATTTTTCTTTTGACGTTTACAGTAAAACCTGGTGGGTTAATTGCCTAAAATAGCAATATTTTCCAATAAACCTTATAGCAAATATGCTTAGGTGGACTTAAATGCAAACCAGTCTACATAAAAAAAATGGGTATAAACGGACATCAAACCAGTACCCTCCATGTTGGAAGACAGGCGTCTTATCAACTATACCACGGATAGTTAAATTTCGGAAAGGAAATATATTTTGTTATTATATTAATAAAATAACTATATAAAGGGCACAAAATATTCTCACCAGGTTGAATTAATTGCCTAAAGAAAACAAATTGATTTACCTTAAATCCGAGTAAATCCAGCATAGTCACTACGTCGTGGTCTCTTGGTCCTATATGCCGTCCTGGGAAATCTGCTCGATGTGGGAAAAGTTTTTCCACTGAATTGGTAAGACTATGAATTCTTCTACTTTCATTTTCTAAATGTTGCAAATTTCGACGATTTCCCGTTAATGCAATAAAGCCTACGGAATTCCTTTCGGTAGCTTTGATAGTTTTAAACACACTTCTATTTAATAACTTGTACATTTTGTTATAATAATTTACTACAGTTTTGTTAATAAAATATATAATATTTTTGACAAAGTCAGTGGAATGCACGTCTTGAGACCATGACAGTAACAAGCCGATATGAGTAGTAGACTGACTTAAGGGTCAAACGAATATGATAGTATACGTCATAACATATTGCTCTGGATAATGTGCGTTGTTCAACATTTGATTTTGATAACAGCTTTCAATGGTAAAGTTAATCAATCTTTGAGTTTAAAAATAAATATATTAGTTACTTCTAATAAGATTACATATTTTTAATTTATTTAATACTGAATTGTACAGTGTACAATATGGTGGGTTTATTGCCAAGTGGCAATCTCTTATAATTAACCATGCAATTGTCTTAAAAAGTTTTGAATAAAAGGTGGACGATTTATAATTTTGATATGGAGAAAAAACATGTAATACTAAAATAATAAAACATAAATAAAATAACGATGTCATCAATGCCCAGAAGACAGGAAGAGATATAAGAAAGCAAGTCTAGGGAAAAAAACCCTATCACTGAAGGTAATGTTTTAATACGCTTTTTGAAGCACGCCAACGATGGTGCTAGTGTTATATTATGTATAGCTGGTAGTTGGTTTCAGAGTCGTTAGCACGGACTGTTTAATTTTAACATTTTATGCTGACATGTTTTTTAGCATAAAATGATACATATCGTTGTTGTATTATATTAATTTATTGTATTACATTATAATTTTACGTTGTATACAATACAATCTGGCGGGTTTATTGCAATATGTTAATATACTAATTCTTTTTTAACCAAATTCCTTTTTTAAAAAACCTGGATTTCAATTGGAAACGAACCCGCAACCATTGGTTGAAAGATAAACGTCTTACCAACTAGGCCACGGAGCTTTTCAATTATCTATTCTTAAAATACATTGTCTCGCACATAATGACATTTAACGAAGAATACGAAAATTAATTGTTAACTACTTCATGTGATGAAAACCTTATTCACCTCTAGAAATAGAACATTTCTAGAGAATCGAATTTCCCTTAATAAGTTTAAATATTAATCACACTTGGATCCATTTTTTAATACTTTCCTTACACATTTCGTGACCACAAAACTAGTTTAATATCTTCAAAATCACTAAGGTCTATCACCCTTTTAATCATTCCAAGTGCTAACTCACATCCGTCGATTTACCTTCCCTTGAGAGTAGCACCCACAAACGTAACTTTAATTGTATGATGCTGAGGGTTGGCTCTGAGTTCCATGTCTTTAGCAATTAAAATGTTGAAACAATCACAGGAAAATTATAATTCTTTAGAATATTTTAAAACATAATTTGATAAACTGATTTATCTATACTCGGGATACAGCTCTATCATTTGCATATATTGAAATAGTATTTGAGGAACATTAAGAAAATAAGTATTAACCATGGAATATACGAGACGGTTGGGAAGACAGATAAACGTGGCACAACCAAATAAATCAAAATTCGGTTAAAGGGTGAAAAGCTTCAGAAGGGTTAACTACCTTTTAGTGGAGTATATTATTTATTTGTTATGTAAAAACCCTTTAAAAATATATATTTTACACTTCTTTTTAATGCTTGCATTTACACTTGAAAAATAATGAAATAGCAGCTATATTAAATAACGTCATAAATTAGGATTTAATAAGGCTATGTTTAAAACATGGGAATTTTTGTTTTTATGGAACATTATCCAAGAAACATAATTAAAATGGGAATATAATACGTTATTGCTATAAAAAACATCATGACATCAAAATCAGAAATATTTTCTGTGAGATAAGTAATTGAAAAAATCGGGTTTTTATTCAATTTTTATATTTTTTCCCCTTGCGTGGAATCTTTAAACTGCCAGACGTAGGCAAGGATAGAGCTCTATGAACTTTAAAAACTGTATTGTGGAATCGATTGTCATTGAAGTTCATTCGCGAAAGTTAGCGTGTTTACAAGCACAACTTTAAAAACTGTATTGTGGAATCGATTGTCATTGAAATTCATTTGCGAAAGTTAGCGTGTTTTCAAGTACAAATATTATTTTCATTATTATACGAATTTCTGACTTAATAAATTAGAGTTGCCTTCAATCCAGATGACATAAGGTAAAAAAGGAAAGGTAAAAGAATGAATTTCAATACGATAAAACAAGGAAAATCGTAGGTTTCAAATAAAAAATTAAACGAATTCGGCAATCAATTTGTATTGTAAATATTGTCATAGAATACAACTATTTTCTTTTGTAAATATTTTAATATTTTACATTATTATGTTTAACATTTTAGTTTTTGAACCATTGTTATTTATTTTGACCAAGTTTGAAAGAATATTTTTGACAATTATTTGTAGAAACATGATTGTTATGTTTGTGGCAAATTCCAAGGCAATGATCGCCAAAATGGGATCTACAAGATCGTCATATAAAAGAGGGGCTAGAGGAAAACGAGACTAAACCATACTTTAATATTAATGGGATACAGACTAGTTTATTCCATTCCGGACATTCGTTCTAAAGCATTGAATTTATTGTTTTGAATAAGTGTGCCAGTACAGAAAGACGCATAATGGCGTTCGTCTACTCTGCATGCATAATATATTTCGTTGATTCAAACTAATAAAATATAAATATTAAGAATGATTTAGATCATAAAGATGTATTTTACACAACGGCAATCTAAGTAATAACTAAGAAAGATATATTTTTTATTTGTTTATACACGTATATGCATGTTTTATCCAGATAGATGTTTTTCTTTTTTTTTCACAGTTTGGATTGATTTTTCAACCAAAAATATAACAACATGTTCATAGCTCTAAGCCCCCCCATATAATGAAGGAATACATATATCAATCGTAATAAATATTTTGTTTAGCGATTTCATAAATAAATTATCAAAAAATAAGGTTATTAAAGCGCACATAAAGTTTATTCGCTATCTGTATTATGTGACTTTTTATTTAATACGCGTCTCTCAATTTGAGAATTCTGTGAACATAACGATAACATTGAGATACGTATTAATAATAATCGTCCAGAAATAAATATTAAAGATGATAAAAATGTTATATATTTTACGACATTTTTTATTCTCACTTTTTAGAGGCATCTAATCGAGGTCTGGAGTTTAAGTTCATTGATTAATTTATGAAAGATATTGGGTCCTTACATGTGAAATTGGCGTTTTGTTTGGGAGGAACATAAAGTTGATTTTTTTTAATATAATATATTTATTTAATCAAAGTATGTACCATTGCTATCTATGCACTTTTGCCATCTCATAGGTAGTTCATCGATCCCTTTACTAAAAAAACCATTCGGACGGGAATCAATAAAATCTTTGAAGTCGGTTTGGACTGCCCCATCGGAGTTGAATTTTTTCCCTTGCAAGAAGTTATCCAAATTTCGAAAAAAATAGTAATCTGTTGGGGCAAGGTCCGGAGAGTACGGTGGATGTCTTAGACATTCCAATTGAAGCTCTTCTAATTTGGTAGCCGTCTGTTGTGCAGTGTGTGGTCTAGCGTTATCATGAAGCAGCAGTGGCCTAGAGCGATTAACCAGCCTCGGTTGTTTAGCAGCTAGCTTTTCCATCATGGTTTGCAGTTGCTGACAATAGACATCTGCCGTAATCGTCTGGCCAGATTTAAGAAAGCTATAGTGAACGACACCAGCACTAGTCCACCAAACGCTCACAAGTAACTTTTTTGGAGTCAATTTTCGCTTGGGGCATGGTTCGGCTGGTTCGGCAGGGTTCAGCCATTGCGATGAGCGCTTCCGATTATCATACAGGATCCACTTTTTATCACAGGTAATGATTCGATTCAAAATCCCTTCATTATTGTGCCGGTTGAGTAATGCAACGCAGCAGTCAACGCGCGTTTGTTGATTTGCTTCACTCAATTCGTGAGGTACCCACCTTTCAAGCTTTTTCACCTTCCCAATTTGCTTCAAGTGGATTAAAACAGTTTTATCACTAACACCGCAGCCTGCAGCTAACTCGGACGTGGTTTGCGATGGATCCGCTTCCACAATAGCCTTCAATTCTTCATTATCAACTTTGGTCTCCGGCCGTCCACGGGGCTTTTTCTGCAGGTCGAAATTTCCAGAACGAAAACGTTGGAACCAAAAACGCACTGTGTTTTCTTTTGCGGCACCGTCGCCATACACATCATTAATCCTTCGAGCCGTTTCTGCAGCACTGGTGCCACGGTGGAACTCGTACTCGTAAATAACGCGATATTTCAAGTTTTCCATTTTGTAAACTGAGTGACGCAAAGAAAAAAAACAATTGAGGAAAAAACAAATGAATTATAATTTTCGAAACACAAATACTTGAGTAAATAGCTGTATAAATTTGAATTTGAAATTCCTAACCAAAGAGAAGATATTTGAGATCAAAGTTGCCAGTACGGCAAAACGCCGGTTTCGTATGTGGGAACCTAATATTATTCATCGGTCAGGTTATAATAAATGCTTAAAAAATTTCAAGAATAATTAAGCGTGAATATTTAACATTTCTTATTAGCAATGAATACGTTGTATGTTATATTTATAAAATCGCTTCTAATAAAAATATTCATTCAATAATTATAGTATATTCCTCATTGGCAAGAATGCATATAATATACGATTAATTATAGTAATTTGATATTTTTACAAGAGTTATAAGAGATGAAAGGCGAGATTTATTTAATGCCTAATATTATATAAACATGTACATAAAATTAACTAACAACTTGAAAGTCTTCATTTACTAAATATTAAAATTATTATTTATAACATACATACTTGTACAATATCATTTGGTTCAACATTTTGCTGAAACGCTTTGAAAAGTTATTTTAGAATGTTATAAATTCTACTAACAAATAAAGTTTCGAAATATTTAAGTGTTGGAGATAACATTGTTATATTTTCCTTTTGCAAAAAACAGATTGATTTTTTTTATTCTTCTTCAGTCTTGTTTTATAATTTTCAATCTCTATTAGCACAACTTTAATTTGTATTGCTGCAATATTAACTTTTCCTCAGATTAAAAAATATTTTGTTTTCAACTTGTAAATGTTAAAATGACAGCGGAAAAAATGGGGTTCAATAAACGAAAAACATAAAACTATTTTGTTTGCTTTGAAACAAATACTTTTGATATCCAACATTTTTTTTGAGATTCTTGAAAGAAACATTAACATGTGCATAAACGAAAATTTAGTATTATACAATATTTCCAGCTTTATTTAAAAAAAATCGGAAATTAAATTAATTTTAAATTAGAAACATTTCAATATAATATCTTTTCTCTGATTCCCAAAGGGTACTCAATGTAATTTTATTATCACTCAAACTTTTTACAATTTAAAATCATAAACTTCTTTTAAGTTTTAAATAAAAAAACAACAGATTTTTTTTTAATGCACAATTCGAGAACAATATTTCAAGGAGTTATGTTATTATCTTCATAGAAGCGTTTTATGAATTATAATTTTATGAAACCTTTTTTTTAATGAAGCTTTACTGTATTAATGCCTCAAAAATAAGTTATTTTAATTTTATTTGAACATGCATTAACCATAAAATGAATGGAAAATCCATACTTCACATTAAATTAATGTAAGGACGGCGTTCTACAGAAAAAGAAACTATAAAATATATTCAATTTTTTAGGCTAATTTTAATAAGGTTATATAATTTTATTACTCGATATCAATTTATACAATAATGAAGAATAACTCTAAATAAACATTTTAGATAAAATTTTCTAAACAATTGACTAAAAGCTTTTAAAATTATTTATATTTTGAATCCCGGAAGCAAAGATTTTTAATCATGTTAAGTAGTTTCATCGATTCTTTAATTTTCAGTAATGCAAAAATTAAAATTAATATTGAATAATTTAATAAAAAAATGCTAAATTATTTCACTCATTATTTTAATCTACGCGACATGTGTTTCTATCTCCTACCCCTCATTCCGCTTGAAGAATTTATCTCGATATGAGGTAGAAACGTGTGTTGCAGTGATTAATATAATTAGTGGAATAACAAAATAATTTATCATTAAATATTCTAATATAGAGTTTCAGAAAGTAAAGCCAAAACCGTTGATAAAACAATTTGTGAAGTAATTGTCAAACTCCTGTTTTGGGGTTTAAGTCAATTTAAGCTTTGAATTTATCTGAAAATATTTTCAGTTAAAGAAAAATTATCTTAAAATAATTTTTTAACTTCATGGAGTCTTTATTGTGTTTTTTTTATCAAGTAAATAAAAATAATTTATTGTGTGACTTATTGGCGAGAACTTTATAAATATTTCATTTCATAGGAATCACATATCATTGATAAACACTTTTGGATATAAAACTATGTTTATAAAAATAAATAGTTGTATTAGGCTGGTAAGACGATTCATTAAATGCTAAGTTGATTAATGTAAAGCTTTAAATGTTAACTACGAATTAATTATTTTTTATGTCATTTGAACATATAAATACATTGTACTGATCCTTATATTGCTTAATATTGAGAATAAAAAAAAACTTAACTGTACGTTGCAATTAAATTACACTCAATAATAAATACGTCGGTAAGTCCCTGAAATGTTTCAAAATAAAAACACTCATAAGCCTTAAACCTGTAACATCAAAGCAATAATTATAATATTAAAAAAACATTTGTTTTAATTTTTTTCTGGTTAAAACACTATAGTATATGAATTTAAAAAAAACATAGCACAAGCAAAAAAAACATATTGGTGACTGGAAATTCCACAATACGAGTATATTCAACTATGTAACAGCAAAAACTATAAGTTACTTACAGTGTATTGGTAACATTGTTAAATTAGGAAAAAAGTATTTCTCCCTTTGTGGTGTGTTAAATTGTTTTTTACGTGAAATATTTCGAAAAATTTGTAGTGTATTTATTGGTATAAGACATTTCTTGCTATTGCATCATATATAATTTCAGGTCATGGGCTTAACTCAAATGTGTTGGCGCAAATCAAAGTTGACTAAAACGGACGTTAAACAGGGAAAACTGATATTTTTCCAAAGCTTTTTTTAATATTTATAATATTATCTCAATATTTAAGTAACTTTTCGTTAAATCGCGGATTCTGTTTTTAACAGCACAATGAATAATAATATTGTTTTTAACAGCACAATGAATTTGAAAATATTAAAACTGAATAATTGAGAAGTTAAATAATGTTCTACGTATATTACATGTTTCAATAAAAATGGAAAATAAATAGAAATTTCTTTAAAAATAAAATATGATTGCATTACATAATTTACTTTAAATTACAGTTAATGCTGTTTATTTTGGAGGAGATTTTATGGGATCTTTGTAAAGACCTAGGCGAAGTCCGAGTTCCTTTGGTTGTCTTGTGGAGCTTCTTGCAGGAAATGGGCTATAAGCTTTATCAGGGCTTTTTTGCGGTTTATTCTTGTCATTGCTTGACATGGGGCTCGTGGGTGTCCTCAGAGATGCAGTACACCCTGAATATGTATCCGAATATGAACTTTGTTTGTATGATAGTTCGTCAGATGTTATTTTAAGTTTGTCTAACTCAAGAGATAGGTCATTCTGTAGAGCTCCTGATATATCCCTTCCCATTGAATACGGTGGTGCCTGAAATGAAAAATAATTTAAATTACTCTAAAAAGTTCAAATAAACTATTTCTTATTAGTAGGTAAAAGAAGAAATAAAAATCGAGATAATAATTAGGGCATAAAAATTGTTAAATTATATTATTAATTTAAAATAATGTTACAAAGCACTGTTCAATAATATTGTAACAAATCAAAATTACAAAGCTGTCAATAATGCAAAAATGATATAAGCGAGAATGAATTGACTAGTGTTATACTCGTATATTATTAAAAAAAATTGACTAATGTTATACTCGTATATTATTAAATTGACTAGTGTTATACTCGTATATTATTAAAAAAATGACTAGTGTTATACTCGTATATTATTAAAAAATATTTGAATTCGAAAATTTCCATCCGAAATATTTTTTGCTATATGACAATTTCGCTGTATACAGTACAACCTGTCGGCGTTATTATCATGTTATAATCTCTTTTAATCCATCAGAGAGAGTTAAAGAGGCCAAACGTGAAATTCAGACTGGAATCCGTTTTGAAAAAATGGGTTCCAACTGGAACTAACTCCGCAACCCCCGGGATGGAATCTGTTGCCAATCAATGAAACCTTATTAACTCGTACTACAATATATTTTTGTAAGTGTCAAAGTTGTAGTATCGTTAAAAAATAAGGATATTGGTCATAAAAATATATTTAGTGAATTGTCTATTCATAAAAAAATAGATTTACTTAATAAAAACAGATAACATAAATAGGTGCTTTTCAATTTTTTTTAAATTCACTAAATGTAATAATTTCAAAATAATGGGTTTCGCGATACTCATCAGTCTAAAATGTAAGCTAATGCAGCCATGATATTTGCATGAAGGTTCAAATATTATCCAAGAAAAAATATCGTAAGTAGTCTTAAATTGATTTTTGTTCAATCCATACATACACACCATCACACTGTTTCCCAGTCAGGGTAGGCAGAGAGGAGAGAGCGCTAGGCTTTCTTATCGCGACATTTTCCGCCTTTTCTACATCCATACATTTTCTCATACAACTCCCATGTTTTCTCTGATTTTTTAACATTTCCTTCTTTTTAAACATCATTCAATTCTTCCAAACACACTTTCTTTTGTATTTCTCTACTACGTCTTCCACTTAAATTTGCACTGTCTTTCTTCATTCGTTCGTTTTACATGTCCAAGCCAAAGTGCTATTCTTAATACATCAGTTCACATTCACCCCTTATTTATTTATTCTGTTTTTTTTTTCATTCACAGTCACCTCATGATTTATTTTCAGTGCAAGTATTTCTATAGCATTTATTTGATTCTTCCGATTTTTTCCACGTTTTTGCTTCACATCAAAGTTGGCACTAAAATACTTTTTTGAACTATCTTCTTGATATTCTTCGGTTCGAGCATATATATGTTTTAGTGCCCCGTTAACTTTGTTTCCTATTGCTACACGCCGTTTGACATCCCTCGTAAGCATATGTGTTTTTTTCTTAATTTTCTGAAGTGTGTGTTAATATTTAAATTAAGTTATATATTTTATATTAGCATATAATTCATTTCGCTAATATATGAACTTTTCATGAATCAATATATTCGAAAACTTGGAAATTGTATATCATCTAAAATAAGAGATTTTTTAAATAAAGTTATAAAGAAAATAAGTGTTGATGAATTTAATCTTGTAATATGTGGTCAGAAAAATGAAAATAACAAAGAAACACAACACTCATGAATTGTTGAGTTCAAATGATGATGATTCTCCAATACTTCCAAAAATGCAAAGCCAAAAGCGGAAGCACTTAAAAAGTATTCCATTTTAATGTAAATTTACCTTCGGGCTTATTGGAGTAGAAACTTGATCCAAAGAAGTTAATTGACAAAGTGTGTCGCTAGAGTTAAAGGTCCCCGGTTTGGATGACGGTTGTTCTTCTACTGAAGGGTCAAAAGAGAAACTCATTGATGAAGAAATTATGCAAATATCGCTAGACTGACTTGTTTCAAATTTAAAACCTTCAGGTTTACAATTACTATCTATTGGAGAGTATTCTGTGACTCTTGAAAAACTATCGGCTACGTGTGTTAAGTGCAGATCACCGATTTTAAGATTTTTATAAGAACTATCGACAAGACTCGAAGGATCACTGGATCTGTAGTTAAATCTGTAAGGTGGAGAGAGATTAAATGTGCCACTTATAGTGCTATTTTCAGTCTTAGATAGTTCTGTGAGTTCACGGGTATTGAAATCAATAGGATCAAGTATTGTTTCACTTACAACTGTAAGGGATGAATTTTTATCCACCACTGGCGATTCATCATGGTAAGCAGAATCCTGCTTCGACGTGTACTTTCCATCTTGGTTCATTGAAAAAATGTCTTCGTTTATTTTAGAACTACTCGTATTCCTCGGAGAATCTTGAATATCAGTTTTTTCTGATTTTATGAATCCTGTTTCAAATTTTAAATTGTACTTATTTTTTGTGGAATCCGTGTAATTAGAAGTAACCTCTGGATTTGTTGATTTATGCGGACTTAAATCTTCCCTGAACAGAGTCGACGAGATTCTTTGCTTCGCTTCAAATCCTTTATTTTCCCATCCAAACATATCAGTTTTATTTTCATCAAAACTTGACACTTTGACAGTTTTGAAGTCAGCGTTTTTTGTTGCCAAAAAACTTGGTTCAATTTTGCTTGGTTCTTCAAACAACACTTGCGATTCGAATGATTTTGGCCTAACTGCTGAATGTCGTTTTTCTGAATCAATTTTTGTAAATTTTGTTATTTCATCTCGACTGGTTAATTCAGACGTTAAAACAGACGAACGCGCAAGGTGCTCTGTTTCAAGTATCTGCGGTCTAGTATTGATATCAGTTTTTAACTGTAAACTTAAATCACTTGTTTTGAGTAATTGGTCATCTAGGCTTGTTGATCTTGGAGATGTTAAATATCGCATACTTTTGTTCCCATAAGCTGTAATATTTTTTTCTTGATCATCACTTGTCTCACCCAATGATCCTTCTGAGGTTTCTTCTTTAAAAGTGTCCCTTACACTACTTTTGCTAACTTGGTTGATTAAAATCCGGTGTAGTATTTTAGAATTTTCTTGTATTATTTTCAAAGCCCTTTCACTATTTCTTCTGCCGGACGGAGATCTGATTGCCTCAATTTCATCATCTAGAACTGAAAAAGATTTGTTTTGGTTTCTTGGCAACTCTTCGCTTTTCGTCTTTTCAAGCACATTTATCCTTACGTGGTCTATATTTTTATTAGAAACTAAACCGTGTAATACTAAATTAGTATTTTCAGACTCGACAGGTGTAATAGACTCTTGTTTAACAAGATATTTGATGGACAAGGGGCTATCCAAGCTGGCGATTCTCTTGTGTCTCATAGGATCGGGAGACGGAAGAGAAACAACACTTTGAAGAGGAAGGCTTGGTGATATTAGGTTTTCTTTTTTTGACTCGTATGTTTTTGAGAAATCAATTGTCTGTTTAATTTTACCTTCATTATTAATTACTTGTTTTGAATTGCATAAAGATTTTTCAAATGAATCTTCCAAATACTGCTTAAAATCTTTATTGATCGTATCTGAAATTTTTTTCTCCGTCTTAATAGGAGAAGAATTTTTTGATCTCCGTGATGCATATGCCGAAGTCCTTTTTTTACTCGAATACTTATCATCTTCCTCGTCTGAGCTGATATATGTACCCGATTTGCGAGCACCAAAAAATTCGGGACTGTGTTCAAAATATTTATCAATTTTAAGAACTATTGGTTTTTCGTCTTCGCTGAATTCACTGGCAACATCTGAATCTCCTCTGCAGGGACTTTTGTAACTCATAAATGTCGTCCTTTCTTCCATGAATCCAGGATTGCACTTCAAAATAGGACTTATCGAGCTTAGAGAACTACTTATTGATCTATCACAACTAGTTGAGTGATATTCAGTGGACGATATTGTTTTAATGTTAATATCGTCTTTATCAGTAGTTTTTGTTATATCGTAAACGTCTTGTCCATCATTATCATCACTTAAACATTCATCTATTGCACTTGCATTTTGGATCGTCTTGAAGATATCTGTTGTATCTTCGGCTTTAAGAGGAATTTCGATTTTTTTCGTAAAATCTGCTTTTTTAAATTCATTTAAATAACTGCGCAACTGTTCTCCACGGTTAGAATCGACAAACTCATAAAAATTTGTTTCATTTTTTCCATCATCACATTTTTCGACAACTTTTGTTTGGATTTCATCATCGTCTCGAGTCTTTAAACTAGGTGCGTTTTCTTCAAAACCTTCGTTGAAATAACTATGGTCGGTAATTGTATGTACAGGTGATTTGAGAACACTTGAAAACTGTGATTCTTTTGGAATAATTGTAGAAGAGGGAGTTTGGATTGTAGTTTTGACATCTTCAGTATCAAGTTCAATATTTTGTATTCTCGATACTACCAAAACCTCATCATCTTCTTTATTTTGTATTCTCGATACTACCAAAACCTCATCATCTTCTTTATTTTGCATTTCATCAAAGGATTTCGTCTTAAAAGTTTTAAAGTATAAATTACCATCGTAATTTCCATCAAGTTTTGGTACTGTGTTTGTGGGAGTTACGCCATTTTCATCGCTTTCAACAATATTCTCTGGTGGTGAAGGAGGTTCATCGGACTTTTCTTTTGAGAATGATGGCGATTTTTCTACGTTTATTTCATCATCGGTAGATGAAATCTTTTCTTCCATACTCGAGTATCTTTGAAAGTCATCGCTATCATTTACACTAGGGGCGGAATCACCAATAGTTTTTGGAATATTCGTGTTTTCTTCTGGAAGAATACAAACCAAACCTCTATCGCAATCAATATTATTTGTTCTGTCTAAAAGATCTTCGAATTCCTGAACATATGCTCCAAACTGAGAATTTGTAGTTTTTCCTCCTTCAACTGGAGCAGCACATTCAGTATTCGTTTCAATATTTTCATTTTCGGTCCCCTCTCCATCTGCACTGGAATCGAATGTATTATTATCCAGCATACCGATTATATTGTCACTTATACTAGCAGGCTCCGAGTCGAAATCGCTCATTCGATTAGGTTCATCGCACAAACTTGTAGAAGTACTTGATTCAGAACATTCACTATACGAAGATGATTCACTTTTTCCTCTTGCCCTCATAGACGTCTGTAGTATTTCATTGACTTCTGATTCAGATACTTGCTTTCCAGAGTTATCAGGCTCTTCCTCATCGGCGTCTTCACTTTGAGTTGTTTCTTTTATATCTTTCCACTTGATGGAATCTCTTCTACTTATTACTTTCTTGGTATTTTCATCTTTCCAATTCAATGTCTCTGATTTTGTTTTCGTGGATGGTTTGGATGGATTCTTCGGGGGCTTGACGACTCTGGAGGGAGGAATCGCTCCTTGTGGTGGCCCTAATCGACGTCCCCTGTTGCTTACAATGGCATTTTTCCCCAAAAGTAAATGGTTCATTGATATCGGCGCTTGTGAGCCAGGACTTCCAACTGTAAACGAAATAACATTATATTAGAATTATGAATAAGAAATATTAAAAGTATATTTTGATTATTTTAATTTCCAATACACACTCAATTTTTTTAATTTTAGCTTTTATTTATTAACGACGTTCTTTCACAGTATCCAGCTTTTAATAAAATTGAAAAAATTATATGAAATAATGGAAATAATAATATAATTAAAACACAATGTTAAGCAAATTATAGTTTTTAATTTATTATAAAATATATTTATTCCAAAGAATAACAGATATAGTTTGTAAAATTTCAATATTAACTTATAGATAATTACATTTGTAATGTTAAGCTAGAGTCAAGTATATTCAAGATAGTAAAAATAATTTAATTTGATTTGTGTTGGAATAACACAAGTATTCAATAGTTTGTTCGCTTTAAGGTATAAAGCAGTGGTGGCGAAACTATGACCCGCGGGTTAGACGCTGACCCACGAAGGCTTTTTAAATGACCCACGCGTTGATTTTTATAAACTTATATTTTATATCAGAAAAGAGATAACATAAAAGAAGGTTCATATATTCGTGTGAAAAATTATTTTCCTCAATGAATTTTGTAAAATCTACCAACATAAATAAAGTTGGAAATGAATTGACTGTGAAATGCGTTAAACTAATGAATGCAGGATATGAACCTAATATTAAGAAACTATCTGAAAATAAGCAACAACATATTTCACATTAAGTATACTTTTATCAACTTTATTATACATACACATATCTCTAATTATGTTTATTAATAAATAATATTTCATAATATATATGTTCTTTTCTTTATTCCTTGTTCATTCAAATACACAGTGCAGAGGCGCCACTGGGCAGGCGACACGTGTCCCCTGGTGCGGTAATTCATGGTATCACCACATTGATATCAATTTTTTGACGTCGACCTTTATTTTTTGCTCTTCCTTTGCAAAAGTAAAAGTTGTAAAACAAAAAGGAAACGTAAACCTTTTTAGAAGATTTTAAAAGTGAGAACCAAAACAAAAGGTTCCCCATCATTGGTATAAAGTATTATTTTATTTTCCTTACCATGTGTTTGCCTAGCACAGGCCGCAGCGAGTATGATATGCGCTTGCCGCTGTCTCTCCCTGAGTCTCTCATACTGTTGTTTGAGTGCTGATATGTCTAGCGCCAGCCTTTCTCTGTCCGGGTGGCCGAACACTCCTGCAGCTACGAGAGCGCCGCGTCCTCGACCGCCACTGTTGCTCTGTAGGAAGAAAAGAAATAGTACTAAAAAGTCGAGGCCTTTATGACATAAGTAGTAAGGTCCAAAAGTTTCCAGTCCAAGGATTTGAAAAAGGAGCATGAAACATACATATTCATTTTTCCATATGGTCATCTTGTAGTCAAATATTTTTTTAGAACGATATATCAGTTTTTGAATTTTGTTTTTAAAATGGAATTTTTAAAAACACTGTGATAACTTTTTTGTCCCTTTTAATTTTTTTCTACGCAAACTGGACTTTAGTTTTGAAAAAAAAAAACAATAGCTAGGAGCCAAGCTGGGACTACAGGATAAGTAATTCAATTCTTGGAGATTACAGTGCTGAATGGCATCCTTCATTCCCTTTCTTTATTCCTGTATATTTTACGTGTTTCAATTAGGGAACATTAAAAAAAAGGTATAAATATGACCAAAGTCATAGGTATTCTTATACCCCTCAAATACTAAGCGGAAAAATACCTGCATCATTCGACGAGAGTAGCACAGTGCAGGGTTCGAACCGGCGACCTTCAGCACGAAAGTCCAGTGCGTTACCGCTCGGCTATGCAACATTATTACATAAGATTGACGACCTCTGTGCCCTGGTTGGCAAAGTATATGTCTTTCCAACATAGCAGTTGAGGGTTCGCTTCCCGCTGGAACTCTATTTTTTTAAAAAGAGTTCTAGTCTAGTTATGTTTTCTCTTTAACATCTTTCTGGTTGGTTGTACTGTATACATTTTGTAATAAAATACAATTTATTATTTGCCCATGCTTTCTCTTGTCCCAGTTGTCTATTTTTCAAACCTGATGGCTCCAATCACTCCATTAAACAGCTGACGACTGTATATAAAATAAAGTATTCGGCGGACCTATTGAATGCTATCATTGCTTGAGAAGAGACAATGCTTCTTGTAACAGATGAGACTAAACGAAGAGAAACTGTGGCCTCCGCATGCTTCACATAGACAGAATACGCTATAGTAGTAGATAAATTAGTACTCAGTGTGTGAAAATACCTGAAATCCATATGCTGTAGTGATGGCTAATTTGTCACCATCGTCACTGGAGTCAGTTTCATCTTCGGAGTAGAATAACCTGAGGCCTTTCTTAGCAGCAGATTGCACCTAAAATCATGTCCACCAAGGTTTTGTTTTGTAATAAAAAAATGGGCATTACTTTCGAAGTACGATCAACAATTTTTCGTTGTCATAAGACACAATAAGAGTTAAAAGAAACAATAAGACAATTGAATAGAAATTTTAAAAAAATATTAAAATTTGTTCTTAAATAGCAAAAAATCTATTTATATTAAATAATATTAAAAAAAAACAACGAGCCTATTCAATATTAAGTAAGGATTTACGATGGATTTGTTGGCAAACACAGTATTAATTGTATCATTGACATTGATTCCTTCTGATATATACTATATCGATATTTTTCTATATTTTTATCTCCATGTCTTGAAAACACCTAAATAGCAAGAAATCTGCTAAGATGAGGTAACCTACATCGAGTAATGTATAAGTATTTCCATGCTTTGAAAACACCTAACATAAATTTTAAGAAATCTGCTAAGATGAGGTAACCTACATCGAGTAATGCATAAGCATTTCTATGCTTTGAAACCACCTAAATAGCAAGAAATCTGCTAAGATGAGGTAACCTACATCGAGTAATGTATAAGCATTTCAATGAATTACAACTCAATTTCTTAATCTATGAGTCACGATTCAAAATTAGATCGGTTGGTATTTTGAACGGGTGGTGCGAGAGAAGAAAGCGTCCGACTTTCCTATCGCGACACACTTCCTTTGCCTCTTCCACATTCATACAATTCCTGTGATATCTCAAATTGTTTATATTTCCTTCTTGCAAAATATTATTCACTTGATCCAATCATACCTTCCTTGGTCTTCCTTTACCACGCCTTCCCCTCACATTTGCACTGTGCATTTGTTGGTCTTTCTTCATTCATTCGTTCTTCATGCCCAAATAATCTCAGAGTGTATTTCTTGATTTTACTCAATACATCAGCCTCAAGTTCACACTCATCCCTATCGCTGCTTACCGTTCGATATCTCTGGTAACTGTTTAATTATCTAAAAAAATACTGTTTAAATAGGAGAATTCCTTAACTTGCTCTAATCTTTCATTGCTCACCTATATATAGCATTTAGTTTTCTTTTCACACTTTTCTTAAATCATGATTTTGCAAAATTCATTCTCATATATTTTAATCTCTCATGCAATTTACTTATCAAACTCTGTGATTCATCCTCATTCTTCGTTAACATTACCATGTCGTCAATATAAAGCGATCCGCACATATTCTCATTCGACATTTGTATGCCACTCATTGATCTGTGTAGTTTCTTCACACGAATCTATGTAACATAAATATTAAACTTATGTGTATTAGTAATCAATAGTTGTCTTCCATACTTTAATTTCACATCAGCACCTTAACCCATCTGAACGTATTAAAATCGCTAATTAGACGTCTTTTATTGACTAAAAACGCTTTTTTATGATAATATCGTTTTGTATGAAATATAAAATAAATCGTTTGCATGATTTTTCACGACATCTATACAGTGCATGTTTCAGAGGAAGACTAAGGAGAGAATGGCTGGATCAAGCGAATGTTATTGATTGTCCCTTTAGGAGGTGCATGACCGCATGGTAGCGCACTGGACTTACATACAGAAGGTCATCGGTTCGAACTCCGCGCTGTGCTACTCCCCTCGAATGACACAAGTATTTTTTCAGTCTAGTGTTCGGGGGTATAGAGATACTTAAGATTCCGGTCATATCTATTATTCTCACTTCAGTGTGTCATCGGATCCAGTACAGCGGTATGACTGGTGAATTTGCTGGTGTGCAACGGATCACTTAAAAAAACAAACTCTACTGCGCAGCTTTGCTTTCCAATGGAATTGACGTTTTAATGATAAGGGGATTCTTGACTACTAGGTTCAGCAACGACGATGATTTGTTCTTTTAAATTAAGTTATGTTACTTTTCACGTAATTATTAAATGATGCAAGAAAAAGTTTTTTCGTTTTTAACTAAACGTATGTTTATGAAATTCACAAATTGTTAAGTACTTAATCTGACAGATGAGTAGCGGTTGATGACGTTGTACAAGATAATTCGCCTAAAGGTGGGTTAAAAATTGGAATAAAACGAGAATCTAACTCGCAAATAATTAGGCTACAGAGGTCGTTATGTAAGTGCGAAGAACAGAACTACTTTATACTTATATGAAACATATTGAGATTTCTTCTTCCTGCAATACTTACACCAGGACATAACAATCCGCATACATTCCTATTCAACATATATATATGCCACCCATTGGTCTCTGTAGTTTCTTCATAAATGAATTTATGTGAATATTAAGCAACCAGGATTCAACAATAACAATATGTTTGCATAATAACATGGATACGTTACAAACGTATAAAACTGATTTTAATAACCTTCCGAGTCGACAATAACAGCTTCTTAGCATTCAGAATTCGCGAACTTTTATCAAGTTCCGAGTCACATTACACATGTAGATTCCTATATTATATTATTTATAGTTAAGCCATGAATATTGTGGAGGTTTAACTACATTGTAATTTGTTTTATCAAACACTATTTATTCCACTTCATGTAACGGTATAAACCCTATCGGTTTCAAAGGGTTTCCCCTCATCAACAGGGAACACAAACAAAACGTCTGGTTTGTGCTCACCTGAGGATGAGGTGAAAACCTTGAAACCAGCTGGGTTATACGGTTACATAAAGTGGAATAAACAGTGTTTGATAAAAACAAATTAAAATTCCTATATTAATCTTTACTTAGGAGCACGTCTTACATTGAACGGTGCTGATATAGAGAGTGAAAATGTGTATGCACCGGAGAATGCTACGGATACTCTGGACGGATATGGTCAGCAACACGAGGGTTCTTCAAAGAGCCAAAGTTGATAGAGAGTTGCTGACTAATATTAAAATCCGAAAGGTGTCCTACTTGGGTCATGTACTTACAGGAGCAAAGTACAAATTACTGCACCTGATTATCCAAGGAAAAATAGAAGGCCGAAGAGGTGTTGGCAAGAGGCAAATCTCCTGGCTCCGCAATATACGTAATTGGCATAAGGGGCGTTGGAGATCTTTTTCGGGCCGCTGGGGACAAAGATAACATATCTACTTTCAAGTGATATTTAATGTTGGGGGACCTCACATGACACTGAGAAGAAGAAGAAGGCTGCAAAACCAAAAGTATTACCCTAATTGTGAGTTACGGCAAAAGTATATTAAAAACGCTGACTTACAGTGTGAGCCCAGGGTGCGATGTTGTACCGATGCTTGTCTCGTAACTTGGGCAGTTCAGGAACGGGGCCTAACCTCGCTGCGGCGGCCAGAAGCTGCTCCCCCGAGCCGGGCGGAGCCTCCAGCGTCTCGCGCGCCAGTTCTCCCATAACAGAGTAGAACTCGTCTGCTGACTCCACCTTCAGGATGCGGCTGCAATGTACATCGAATCTTAGAATACTAATCGTCGTTGAGGGAATAATGAAACAAAAAACGAATAAAGAATTCTACTTTATTAGTTAACTATTTATCGATTGAGGAAAAAAAATAATCAACATATGCGTTAGCCAGGAGACAACCTGACACGTGACTGGAATATAAATCAGCACTAAAATAATGGAACATAGGCCATACCATATTTGTTTTGATATATTATCAATGATGTTGTTGATTCCAATTTTTAGGGATAAAATTAATTAGGGATATAATTAATCAACATATGCGTTAGAAAGGAGACAACCTGACACTTGACTGGAATAGAAATCAGCACTAAAAGAATGGAATATAGCTCACACCATATTTGTTTTGATATATAGTGTTATCAATGATGTTGATTTAAAATTTTAGGGATAAAATTAATCAACACATGCGTTAGCTAGGAGACAACCTGACACGTGACTGGAATAGAAATCAGCAATAAAATAATGGAACATAGGTCATACCATATTTGTTTTGATATATTTTCAATGATATTGTTAATTCTATTTTTTAGGGATAAAATTAATCAACATATGCGTTAGCTAGGAGACAACCTGACACGTTACTGTAATCGAAATCAGCACTAAAATAATGGAAGATAGTTTATAATACCATATTTGTTTTGATGTATTTTCAATGATGTTGATTCCAATTTTTAGGGATAAAATTAATCAACATA
This sequence comes from Odontocerum albicorne, assembly GCA_949825065.1. Classification (NCBI taxonomy): domain Eukaryota; kingdom Metazoa; phylum Arthropoda; class Insecta; order Trichoptera; family Odontoceridae; genus Odontocerum; species Odontocerum albicorne. Next base: position 52,514,544 of record OX463838.1, on the reverse strand, counting down.
TGCGTTAGCTAGGAGACAACCTGACACGTGACTGGAATATAAATCAGCACTAAAATAATGGAACATAGGTCATACCATATTTGTTTTGATATAGTATCAATTATGTTGTTGATTCCTATTTTCGTTATGTGATAAATTTTAAAATTTATTGAATCGCTGTTTTGATTAGAATTTAGATTTTTTTGTATAATTTCTATTGAATTAATTTTTTTATGAAAGCTGTGGTTTTTAAAAATAAATAATAATAAATAGAAAAAAAAAACCTTTTAACGTCTCTATCATCCAAGGATTGTGTATCCTAACGTACTTTGGGCATATTGCTGGAAACAAAATATGAAAGTCTGGAGAAGTCGATGATTACGGAGATAGCGAGCGAGAAAGCGAGCAATAGGAAGGTGTCCTATGAGATAGACTAAGAGAAAGCGAGCAAGAGTAAAGTGTCCTATGAGATAGACTAAGAGAAAGCGAGCAAGAGTAAAGTGTCCTATGAGATAGACTAAGAGAAAGCGAGCAAGAGGAAGGTGTCCTATGAGATAGACTACGAGAAAGCGAGCAAGAGGAAGGTGTCTTATGAGATAGACTAAGAAAAAGCGAGCAAGAGTAAAGTGTCCTATGAGATAGACTAAGAGAAAGCGAGCAAGAGGAAGGTGTCCTATGAGATAGACTACGAGAAAGTGAGCAAGAGGAAGGTGTCTTATGAGATAGACTACGAGAAAGCGAGCAAGAGGAAGGTGTCTTATGAGATAGACTAAGAAAAAGCGAGCAAGAGTAAAGTGTCCTATGAGATAGACTAAGAGAAAGCGAGCAAGAGGAAGGTGTCCTAAGAGATAAACGGATCAAATAAAGGAGTTAACCAGGTCCTCTTTAAGCACTGTATTTTCATGTCCCAAAATCGGGAAGGATGGAGACTGGTGGTGCGCCGAGTTTGAAACATAGTAAAGGATCACGACACATCGTTTGACTAAACAAATTACAATACAAGTATTTCAGTTTATTTATTATACAGTAAGCAACAGAGAAAATAACGTGGAACAACAAGACAGAAGTAGACCAACAACCCGAGAGCATGACTAGGTCAGGATTGCAAGAGTCATCTGAGATGACAACGCACTGAGAATGCAGATGGGAATAGAAGGACTAAGATAACTAGGTAGTCAAAGATACTTCATGTCGTTTCTCCCTTAAATCAAAAATACTCTGCAAATCAAAGAGTTATTACGCCTGATTAATCAGAGGAAAAATAAACATATGTTATAATCATTCAAACATTCTTACCAGAGACGACAAATTTCCCTTTAAATTAGCATGGTACCAAATAATCCAATCGATGAAGCGATGACTAAATAAAAATAAACGATAACTTCAACCTTTGTGGAAGATGCGCACTTGTTCATCCGTGAGGTAGGAAAGGGGAGAGGGCATGCGCTTACGTTACGGTTGATACTATGTGGTATCTGGCACACATTCACTTATGGCAAAGTTGATTACAAGCAAGTCCTGAAGATGAAAATTACAACATTTTCGAAACGTCGGCACCCTAAGCCAAACCACGTGGTGCAAATTTTTGAAAGAACTTATATAATATGACTGATATAAAGAACCGCGAAAGTCTCAAAACTTATTTGAGTTCAAGGCAAGGTTTGATTAAGTAATTATTCGAGGTAAGATAAGCCTTGAGAAATGAGTTGATTGTTTTTGTATTGAATAAAAATATATCAATGAGCTTACTCTTGCAAGGTGTCCCAAATAGCAAGAGCTGTGGTGAGCAGCACGGCGTCTCCCTCTAGGAAGGCCAGGTCCCACACCCGCAGGACCGTGTCGTGGGGCAGGCAGTTGCAGAAGAGTGTTAGGAACCACTGCATTGTGAACACGTTCGTTAGGGGAGGCTCGTAGACACTGCCTGGAAATATATTGCATTTATTTGACAAGTGTTAAATTAATAATAGTAAATAGTTTTCTAAGATGTGGTGGGTGCAATAAGGCCTGCTGAAGATCGAATTTCGACTGCAATCATCATTCTTGGACGACATAAGATTTTCAATTAATTTTTTCAAGGGCTTCATTTTTGTCTATTTAATCGCATATACCTATATACGGGAAAAAACATAAAGAAGGTGTTTCAACTAGACAATTTAGCTGAGATAATTTTGAACTTTGGTTTCTAAATTTATATTGATGACTGTCTTCCAAACTGGGGATTACGAGTTCGATTTCCATTGGTACCCAGTTTTAAAAAAAGGGTTTCAGTCTGATTTTCATATAAGGCTTCTTAAACACCTTCTTGGTTAGTTGGAAGTGATTGCAAAATGATAACATACCCACAAAATTGTATTGTGTACAACGAAAGCTTAATACCCTACAGTAAAGTACATATATGTCCTGATTGGTTCAACTGAGATTTTTGTATGCAGTGTGATAGGGGTTCGATTTTATGCAGTGTGATAGGGGTATGCAGTGTGATAGGGGTTTTTGTATGCAGTGTGATAGGGGTTCGATTCTAAGTTAGTCCCTTCTCTTATATTATTTCTGACTTCTCACAGGGCTGTGCTAAAACTTAGGTTCTTTTTAAATACATGACAAAATGATAAGTAATTGTTAACTTAGTGAAAGTATTAATTTTATATTTTTGATTGCTCACTCGTTTAATTGATGGATTAAAAGTATTAAACTCAATATATTACTATTTTCGGTTTGGATTAAGTATCAAGATAAAAAAAAGAAACACACCTATCCCTCGATTTACGCGTATCATTTTAACGTAGTTTCACGTTAATGAAGTTAAAAAACTACCTTATAAAAGACAATCGATTTCCGCTTTTATTGAATTTTGTTTAGTAAATTATACGTTTGGACGGTGTATTGCCTTCTCAATAAACGTTCCGCCACTGGAGGTCAGGAGAGGTAAACTAGAAAAAACAATAAATAGCTACAAATTCAATCATTTTCAGTCACTACTTTATTTCCATTTTAATTTATTCTCACATTAAATAAATAATTAGTTTATACTTGGACCATGTCTATTTAACATTTACACACACGACATTCCTACTCCCCCAAACTGTAAACTCGCACTCTTTGCTGACGGTGCGGCATGCTACGCATCGTCACTCAAGGTGGATCGAGCTGGTCGCCGTCTTCAGATTGCTCTTGAGATCCTTGAGAAATACTACCAGGACTGGAGGCTCAAAATCAATGACGCCAAAACTGAGGCCATCATGTTCTCCCGAAAAATCAAGGAAAGAGTGCCGTCGATGCCCTTATTCATCGGTGGTTGCCTGGTTGAGTGGCAGGACGTTGTTAAATACCTCGGCCTGCACCTTGACCGGTGACTGACGTGGAAAACCCATTTGAATACCATCAGACAGAAGGGTCACAAGGGCATAGGGGCTATCAGTTCGATATTTCATCGACGCAGCTTCCTTTCCCCCAAAAATAAGCTCCTCCTCTATAAAACCCTTATTCGTCCTATAAATAATTAGTACAAGTGTACAAGTGTATCAAAAATAATATTTTTACCAATAAATAAAAATAATTTAATATACCTTTCTTTGATTTTGATTTAGTTAGTATGTACGTTTTACTCGTTTTTGATTCGTTTATAATACGAGTATATTAGACTTTTAAGAGTGCTGTGCCTTAATTTAATCGGATTTTGATATTTTCGAACACGTCTTCCAATTAATTTCGTACAAGTTTCTTGACTTAATTTGCATGATTTCAGTTGGTGCGAATTTTCTTGGAAATTATTTACCGCGTTAATTGAGAGATGTGTGTATTGTTTCCGCTGCGTGTTTTTACTTCAAATAAAAGAGTACACAACACGTTATGTGATATAAAACACGCGATAAATAATTATAGAACAAAATACTGTCAGATCAATGTATGAGTATACAAGTATATAGAGTTACTCCAACTCAAAAGTGTCATAAATACACTTCATTCAGAAAAAATGATGTTTTCTAGAATTTAGTGAATCAAACACTAATATTGATTATATCTTGAGCAAAATGTTATTCAGTAAGTGAAAAAAAAACGTTTTGAAATAAAAACTAAACCAAAATAATATAAAATAGTAGACATAAATATATTGACTCTGGAGACATAAAGGCACCATATGCCATTTTGCAAATTTTATAGGAGAGCAAAAAAATTTTTTTATGTATTTTTTGGAATATTTTGTTAGTGAAAAAATATATTTAACATGTTTTCTTTCCTCGTGTTACTTTTTAATCATTTTTATTTCATTATTGCAAATGTTAAATTATTGATGCGTAAGATTTATTTTATTTGTGGTAAGCATTTGTTTTCTCAAATCATAATATAAATAGGCCAAAACCCGTACGGTTGTCGCCAAAGAAAGAATACGAGAATTGAATTTTGAATACAAGAGAGCGAGAGAGGAATACTTCGAAACAGGTTGAAATTATACTGAACGAACCGTTGTAAAAGGGGACGATGCCAATTTATTTTGAATTGTAATTCATTAAATAATTCATTTATTTCCTTTTATATTGAACCCTATAATTACTTGTGTTTATTTATATTATGCTCTTTTTTTGAATACAGACAATTATATGTGGCTTTTTCAAGATTTCGGAAACGCGAAAACATTAAAGTCAACATTTCTGAAACAAGTCTTCAAGGAAAACTTTATCAACGATTTAAATTGAACAACAGTAATGTTTATACACAAAACATCGTGTATAAAGAGATTTTTGAGAATTAAATAATTCATCAATCAATATGTACCTTTTTTATTTTAAACTTTAAACATTAATGAACCCAAAAAACTTTAAGCTGATCTTGCTCCATTCGGTATTTAAAAAATGTAGAATTTGTTTTACTTCCGTGAATATTTCACGGGTAGCAACTAGTAATATTTAAATTTGGATCCATCTCTGCGTATTTCAATTGATAAATGTGCTAACTCATAAGTTCTCTTTCCAATTTTGTTAGGATTTGTAATTATCTCGACACCGTGTCTAGAGCGCTTAAGATAAAATATATTTTAAACATTTTTAAAGTAACATATCAAAAACGGCTCAATACATGAAAACTAGAAAAGTATAAAAACAAGGAAAAAAACGGTAACAGGATATTTAAAAAAAATTTAACATCAAAATATATAAAAGGGCATTAGAGATATGTAATAACAACGTACGAGTAAATTTACCTTCAGCAGCACCCTTCTGCAGTTTATCGAGATGGGCTGACAGGCGGGGCAGGCGAAGTCTCAAGAGGTCTCTGAATACGGCCATGTCCACAGATAAGCCACGGAGGTTGTTGGCGAAGTAGCCTTCAGGTAGCACCGCTTCTATTAGGTAAATCATCACCTGGTGGAAGTAATATAAGTAAATATAATAATATGTGTAGCAAATATATATATATTTTCTTCTAAAAATTGGAAAGTGCGATAGATTTATTGGAATTGATACTGTATCGTCGTGGTTTAACAATTGGCTGACGATACGGAGTCGTTGCCCCTTTCATCTTGAGGGCGAAGATACTAACATTTTGTTTTTGTAGAATTAAAAAAAAACAAAAATTATTAGAGCTCACTTTACATTCTTGAATTATGATATCATCATCTTGTCGAGGTTTGTAAGAATAAACATTTGAAAATAAACATTGAAATTTCAAGTAATAACTCTAAAACATATAATGTGTACATTTTAATATTTGTCGATGACATCAAAATCTACAAACGAATATCTTACATGAATTCTGATTCTTCAATGGAATCTAAGTAGTTAATATAAATGCCGAAAAGCAGTTTTTTAAATGTTGGTGTTAAGTTTCTAGGTTAAGCGGAAGAAAATCAAATAATTAATAACTTCCTTAGCTTGGTTTAAAGATATTTGATTATCACCAATGATTTTTCCAAGCTGAAATAATTAAAAAAAATGAATACTTCTCTGGTAGAAATAGAATTATAATTCGGTAATATGGTACAAGCTGAAAAAAATGACGTATACTTTCAGCGAAAGTTTTTACGTTTTATAAATTTCAAATTGTAAATCTTAGAATACTGAGTAGTATTCTAAGATTTACTACAGCCTGTTAAAAGTGGTGAGTTTTACAACCTTATGAGAAAGAAGAAAAATGATTGACATAACATTACACAAGATTATCGGCTTATATTTCAACAGATCTGTCAGACTACACGTACAGATAATAAGTTACAACTTATTATTGTATAATGTCTGTAAAACAAAAGTACAATAAAAGGAAATTTGACAAGAGTAAAATAAAAAAGTTCTTTCTGCTAATGAATTATGAGTTTGCTTTTTATTGTGTTTGAACATGACTTTTATTATATTTTATAACACTGCTTACATATGAATATTGTTTTTTAACTATTATTTTTACATTGTCTGTATTAAAAAAACCATTTGACTGTATAAATGAATAAAAGTCTTCGATATTATTTTTTAGCAGAAATAAATATTAACATCCATATTTATTTCTGAAAGCCAGTCTGAAGAAGGCAGTTGCAAAAGTTCTGAAACTTGGCTTATTTGTATAAATACTAGTATACAAAAATCATTGAATATTTTTTTTTATTTGAAATAAATATTTGTATATATCTCATATTATAATATAAATATTTATTTTTTATTTGAAATAAATCTTTGTACATGTCTCATATTATAATATAAATATTTATTTTTAACCAGTCTGAATAAAGCAGTTGCAGCGGTTCTAAAACTTCGTGTAATTCGGAATCTCCGGAATTCAAAAGGAATTGTTATTGTATTATATGTTTTACAGTGTCATACTAGCCGAGAAAGTATTTTATCACACCTTTCTCGGAGAACACTGATTCTGTTCTAGAAATGACTATTAATTGCTTTCGATATATTCGATTTAGGCAATAGAAAACTCGTGTAGTTTTATTCCCACTGAACCATTTTCTTGTCTGCTTTAAGCTTAACTGACTAAACCTAATCTGTATTAATGACTAACAATACATTTAGTTTCTTTGCGGTGGATAGATAAACGTCTTATTCGTGTCCGTAAGGCTTTTATGTTTCTTACATATTTATTTAAACGATCAAATAATCTTTTTGATACAGAAAACCAACAGAAAAATGGCGAGCACCAAACAAAATAAAAAAATCAAATCGGGTAATTTATTTTATTTTATTCATCTCGGCAGGATCAGCATTTTTACTTTACTCCTGTAAGAAATTATAGTAGTATAAAAGTTCTCAAAATGCCCATACTGATAGCCCGATCTGTTTTGTATTATTATAAAGGCGATGTACAAATAATTAGTTGTAACTACGAGTATATCACTGTGGAATAAAATATTTTGCCTGGTGGGCATACAAGGTATGTGAAGCCTGATAAGCTGAATTAATTACGGACTTTTAAAATATGAGTAGACAAAATTGTATAATGTCATGAGATCAATCATTTTTCTTCTGTTTGACAAGGTTATAAAGACTCGTCGTGGCCAATAACTGTAGTTCAACTTAACGCTTGGGAAATATTAATTAGATCAACTCTTCAAAAGAGTATTTTTAATTGGAGACAATATTTAAATCAGCATTTTCTTTATGGTCTAAACAAAGATCCAGAATAAATCAGTAATAATAATACGATAAACTTGGAAAAAACATGACCGTCAATAGTTAAGTGACACCAAGATGCGAATAGCGGCATTTCTAATGTCATTTTAAAACGTTTTGACGTAAGTGGTTTACTTGCATGCGGGCTAATTAATGGTCCCGTTTAATCATCGAATAACAATTGAAATCTACAACGGAACAGAGATAAATTGAATACATCTTTGACATATTGAATATAAACCTGATAAATGACAAAAAACGTTTTTGTTTTATGGCATGGAATAATTTTGATGGAAATGTTTTACAATAGTCAAAATAATACATTATTTATTAATAATACATTATTTTGAATAATTGACTTACAAAAATATGTATTATTATCATATCATGCCTTTTTTTCGTTGTAGGTGGGTTTATATACGAGTAATATGGAAACCTTTTTAATAAATTATTAAATTTTTTAACATTTAATATCACGTGTCGAGTTATTGATATGGTAGGAAAATAATTTAAATACTTGAAAAGTTGTATTGCATCAAACTTCTGTTGGAGGCCGTCTTGTGTCTCCTACCCTAAATTTGTATTAATTTTTCGTTATAAATATTACAACCTGGTGTGGGTTTTTTGCCGTATGGTAATTGTTTCCAACTAACTAAAAAAATATAGAAACCTCAAGAAGAAACCAGACTGAGGCTCTTCTAAAAAATATGGGTAATAATTGAAATTGAACCTGCTACCCCCGGGCTGGAAGACAGGCGTCTTACTAACTAGGTGTCAGAGGCCATCTTACAAACATTAATGAAACATATTTTATATGTCTTCTGTCAGAAATTAGAGCTATGGATAATAGCTACTTTATTGGTTTCAGTAAATAAGATCTCAAATTACTAGACTTCGGTTCAAAAATATTTTATGATTTCATAAACTTACCTTAAGAGAATCACTTTCTGATCGGTCCATGACTTCTAAAATAAGTGCTGCCAGCATGTTAAATCCCTGGCAGTACCCAACTGCTTTGTTCCACCTAAAAAAATGAGATCGTTTAATTACAAAGGCAACAAACATATTCAGTACAATTGATAGGTTTAATTAAAAACATAGAAAATAGCATATAGTCTGAACCGCTGAGCTTAAAATACTAAAATATCAAAGGTGCTCGTTGGTTCAGTTATTTATGGTCTGAACTTCTCCGCAGAAGGTTCCCAGTTTGAATATTCCAGTGAGATACTCCCCTCAAAATAAGATGAAAATTTGAACTCATCATGCATAATTGGAAAAATAATAAAAAAATAATATAAATATTTCAAAAACACTCGATTATGTTAAATTCGAATATGTAAAAATTCATTTTCACACAAAGTTTGATTTATAAAGAGCATGTTTTTACGACGATATGGGAAATATATTTAAATCACTCAAAAATGTTTTATTTAAAAACATAATTATATTACATTCATTCATGTTCAAACCCTTGTAGCAAGAGAGTTGTTAACCCACCGTATCAATAAACGACTTTTACATGTCCCTCCTATTTACTTAACACAATGAATAACTTCAATATTAAGTTACATCCTCTTATTGTTTCAACTTACCTTGCGTAGGCTAGGAGAACCCTTTTCAGCACTGCCTGGTTTTCCCTCCCTTCCGAACCGCAGAACAGAGAACATCCTGTTCGATGCAAATCCTAAAACAATATGATAATGAAAATTGAAATTCGGTTACTTTGAGGCAAAAGCGAAATTTACTTTGCAAAGGAGGTATGTGATGAATTATAAATATACATTGACCTTAAATAACAAAAACGATGTAAAATAATTATTAGCTTTTGTGCGTAAGCTTTTAGACTCGTTCCATCATATGTATGTTTTAAAAAGTAATTAAAAAACTCTTAATTTTCAATCAACATGTTACATATTTTTTTTCCAATTTTCCTTTCTTCTTCGAATACTTTTCGAATAATTTTTGGGATCATGAAACTTTCTTATTTACTTTTCTTTTGATTGAGGATATCTCACTTATGTTGTTATTGTTTGAGAATTTTGTGTGAGGAGAAAAAATTGAATATTTTTTGCGTTCATATTACTTTTTTCTTTACTTTCCCATTGATTGAGGATATCTCACTTTTATTATTGTTCGAGAATTTCGTGCGAGAAGAAAAATTGGAATATTTTTTGCGTCTTAATCATGTACGAGTAACTTTCTTATTTTTTTTAGTCTGGTCTTTAGAATATCTCTACGCCTCTGCTTGTGGTTGGTTCCAAGAATGGCTTAAAATAAGAATAGAAATGGTTGAAATTACGACACAAAAATAAAATAATAAAAAGTGTTTAATTTTTTATTTGAATAAACGGTCGTATGACCTTTAGTTCAACAATACGAGAAAATAACTATGACAAAAGAAAAAGACAAAAAAGTTGTGAAAATGGAATATATTTAATTTTTTTTATGAATAATGTGAATAAAGAAAGTTATTTATTTTTCAATATTTTCTTTTAATAATTTGCGGAAACGAAACGATTGATGAAGGGTTGAAAGAAAATATACAGTTAAAAGCATGTAAATTTGAATTGTTTCATAGCGTAAATATAGGCAGAAAATTACTTATATGGTTTTTGGATTTTTTTAGAAATATCGTACTCTTTGATTTAGGAAAAATGAGATTCTTTCAATATATTCGATTGACGTCACTCAATATACTTGGAATAACCTAAGATTTGTGTAGGCTTCACAACTTTATTTTAAGATGTATTTTGAAAATAATTACTTATATGGTTTTTGGATTTTCTTAGAAATATCGTACTCTTTGATTTAGGAAAAAATTAGATTCTTTCAATATAATCGATTGACGTCGCTCGATATACTTGGAATAACCTAAGATTTGTGTAGGCTTCACAACTTTATTGTAAGATTTATTTTGAAAATAATTACAAAGAAGACGTATTTTGTTTTTTTCATAAATATTATGATTTTTTAAAGAATACAAAGTATTCATTTAGTTAGAATAAAAATAATTTGAATCTAATTGAAACTTATTAACAAACATCAATAATTTAACAACAGATAATTTACAAGGTCTTTGATAGAATCAAACTAGAAGATGTAATAAGCATTTTGCTCGAAAGGAACGTGTCACCCTCGATTGCCAAAACCATTAGAGACATAAACCTAAATAGCTCCACAAGAATTCGTGTAGACGGAGAACTCTCTAATGACGTTCCAACACCAACTGGAGTAAGACAAGGAGATAGTTTAAGCCCATTTCTGTTTAACTTGGTTATGGATAAAATTATAGAAGAAGTTGCTGACCTAAACCCGGGATTTGTATCCCGGGTTTAGGTCAGCAACTTCTTTCTTCTTTCCATCTTGTGATGGGCGACAATATGCTAAACATCATATGCTGTGCTGACGATGCCACCGTCATAGCCGAATCAGAGGAAGACCTGCAACAAATGCTACATCAATTCCACACTGCTCTCAAAAAATACAACATGTCTATCTCCATCAGCAAGACTAAATGCATGACTGTAGCCAGAGAGCTAGTTGGATGCAGTGTGGCGATCGACGACACACCAATTGAACAAGTAACAAAATTTAAATACTTGGGTGCTAGCATAATGTGCAATAATGACCTCTATGGCGAAGTGCTTGAACAATCACAAAAGGCCGCAGCTATTTCCGGATGTTTAAAGAACACTATCTGGAAAAACAAGTTTATGAACATCCAAAGCAAGGTGAGGATATACAAGACATGTGTCCGCCCCATAATGACATATAGCATAGAGTCCAGAGCCAACACTGTCAGAACCAAAAATCTCCTTCGAACCAGCGAAATGAAGGTACTCAGGAGTATCGCTGGTAAAACCCTTCGTGATAGAGTACGAAACACAGAAATCCGAAGGACGTGCGAAGTTGAAGATATTGTCAGATGGGGACTAGAGAAGAAGGTTCTGGAACGAACACGTATCCAGAATGGCGGAACCAAGAACCGTAAGAATGGCCAAGGACAGTATCCCCCAAGCAAGCAGACCTCCAGGACGACCTCCCAAAAGACGGAAAGACAGCTGGCAGTCGACGTCATAAGAGGCAAACAATGATACAGGACCATAACAGTGTAAAATAAGAAGAAGAATTTACATTAATATTTTTTTTCTTCAATAAAACTTAAATTTACCCATAACACATAAACAATGAAAAGCCATCATACTCTCGACTTCTTTATTTCATTGAATTGGTTTCAATTTACAAATAGTTGAAATGACTACAAGTATTTATGTGAAACAATTCTTTATTTTGATACGTTTCCAATGTTCAAATTATGTAGTTAAGTCAGGTGATGATAAATAAATCGAGTCCAGACCGCTTAATCTGAGCTCCACGATATAAAGTCAAAACACGTACAAATTGATAAAGAAAAAATATAAAAAAATAAAGTAATTTCTACTGAAGGTTCCTCCAAGTTTGAGTCCATACCTTGGATGAAATATAGAAATGTGATTACACCAGTTAAAGGTGAAACACTCGTATGTGTCATATTTCCGCTGAAAGAAAGTCGATGTACAAGTATAATTGGATTATTTGTTCATTTCAATCATCTCGTATCATAATATTGGAAATTTCTCTTTTGCTATTTCTACGTTAATTGAAACGAGGGTGTCCGGAAATGATCCGTAAATAGAGTGCGCGTCTGGTGAAGCTTTCAGGGCAAAACCAAAGGGGTGAGTTCATTATTTATGGATTCAATATTCGTAAAATAATAACTTTATTATGATAGCTAGACAGCAAAATAAGATATTCTCCGAATCTTGATAAAATATTTAATGAGATTGAAAAATTACATTACCGAGATACTTAAGTGGTTCCAGGAAGAATCTCATATCACTATCTGGATTTTATTTATTCTTGAAATCAACTTTCTTTTGAGTTTCATTTAAATATTAATAAAAAATTTGAATTATGCTCGATTGATAAATTATATAATTAAAAAAGTATTAACGATTGTAGATTTTGTAATTTGTTTAGTCAAACACTGTTTATTCCGCTTAATATAACGGTATAACGCTACCGATATCGGGAGCACAAACAAGACTCTAGGCCTGTTTATGCTACTCTGATGATGAGGTGAACACCTTGAAACGGGCAGGGCTGTACCGTTATATTAATTTGAATAAACAGTGTTTGACTAAACAAGTTACCACGTCTTTGAACTTCCACAGTGTTAATGCCTTAACTAGGTATAAATAATATAATATATTGGAGGATAATTTCAATGAAAATTATAAAATTAAATTTTTTATTTTAAAAATTACAATCAACTGAATATATACGAAATTGCAATCTTAGCGAGTTTATTGACACGTGGCTATTTTTTCCAATTAACCAACAATATTAATGAGATGGAAAATATGGGGAAGTTTATTCGAAAAACGTTTCATGAAAGAACATAACATACGCATTGGAAGAAAGAATGTAATGCTAAGTTTATATTTTATCGAGTATCGCAAATATTATAACTTTTTATAAATAACTAATAAATTGTTTTGACATAGTGAAATTTGGAATACAACATGTAAATTTCTTTGATCAAATATTAATTAATTTTTGTTAAGCAAAAAATTTATCAGAGGATTACGATCAAAATGAAAATGTATAGAAATCTATCCGCTACACCATTAATGTACGACTGTTAGAAGTCAAAATGATGTAATTTCTAAATGATTGCGTTTTACACAAATATACATTCTTTGGGTTTTGGATTATACAACTACTATATTAGGTTGTCCGGAAGGTAGTTTCGTTTTTCAAGGATATATGTCAATAGGACAAAATTTGTTAGTAACTTCATTCCAAACGTGCTGAATGTTTATAATTTAAAAAGGTAATTAATAAAAGGTAAAGGTTTAGTAAAATTTTCTGGTAATTGCTCACCCAAAGTGAGTATTTTTTGGACGTCATTATGAAGATGGAATAAAAAAGTTGATTTTTCGGTGCTTTTTTTTTTATCCACTGCACGGATTTCTCCTGTTACACAAAGAGGGTCTGCTTCTAGCGTTAGCTTATTCGTTAGGAAGAATATCAGCCAGGATTCTAGACGGTATCGAGAATATATCAACAGTGTCATCCAGTTGGTTCAATATCTCTATACCACGCGTGACTGAGTGTTTAGTCATGATATTCGTCCTGTAAGTTGGTATGTAGAACAGAGGGTGACTCCTTGTACGGCTATATTTATTATGTACATATAAACTTAGTGCTTCTAGAATCGCGGGACAGTTAAAGCAACTTTGAAAAACCTTAAGTAGGAATATCGCAATGGATTCTTGCCTTCTTGTTTCGATGCTTCTATAGATAGTTACACACCGTGAGAAGTTCGACATGGTGAGCATATTTTGGATAATCGCCCTTTGTTCTGTACCATAGATATCTGAGGATTTTTTTTATATTTGTTCTATATTGTTTTTATATTTGAGGTGACGAGGAACCCAAACTGTAGATGCATATTCTAATTTGGTTCTAATTGCTTGATGCTTTTTACTACCACAAAAGAAAAATATACCACAAACGAAAAAAATATGCACAATGTATGATAACAATATAGTAAGTGACCGTTTGTGTCAAATGTGCTTTAAAAATCTATAATGGTGATATTGTCGAAGACGGTGTCCACTCTGGAAGGCCGATCACCACCGATGACGACCCAAATTAAGACTGATCGAGAATAAGTAGAAATACGAAACTACTTTCCGGACAACACATTTATTCATAAACATATGACAGTTAAAATTGATATAGATATTAACAGCTTATATGCTGCCTCTCCACATTTACAATAATAATAATAAAATAAACTTATTTCGGAGAGTGGAAATGGAACTAAATAATGTAATTCACGAATAAAATGTCTTATGCATTAGATATTTATAGTTTTGAATTAATTATTTCCTAAAGTATTCCTCAATATATCCAAAACGATGATGCGGACATGTTAAAGACCGTGGCCAGGAGACAATGTTGTATATGGTTCCACTGGAGTAGGCAAGTAACTCATAGTTCATCATCACACGTGATGGAATTATCCCCTCCTCCATCGCATTAAACGTGTTTAAAACCTAACGTATACAGGCAACAACACTTGTGCACGTCCAGCACGTACGAGTATTGTTACCAGATGAACTATTTAACCAGACTGGTATCCTTTTTAATTAAATTTGTTTTGGGTACTATCGGGAATAGAATCCGAAACCCTCGGGTGAAAGACTAGCGTCTTAACCTAGCCACGGAGGTCGTTAGTATAGTTCGAGAGGGTCGTTAGATATTTTTGCATTAAAATTTATTGTTGAACTTTTTCCGGCCAAGAGATGAATACAGAGGTTTGACAAATCCCTATATAGGGTCATTAAAGTATATTTAAAAAACATGCAAAGATATTTCTCGCATTATGACTCGGGACAGTCCAGCATTTATTTATGAACATTTATCCATACCTTTACAATTTGAACTCCGAGCTCTGTGTCATCCGGGTTGGTCCATTCACTGAAGCAAGTCTTTTCCACCTTTGTCCAATCTACCCCTTTCACTTTCAGGTGTTGTTCAGCCAAAGTCAGCCACAACTGAAAAATAAAAAAGGCAGTTTGCCGATAAAACTATTGCAAATAGATACATTTATAATTCAAATAATCAATAAGAAATAGTTACGCAAAAATGTCCCTACTTCCATATCATATTTTTTTGTTTAAATCGAAAAAACCTAGGATGTGTACAAATGAAAAAATCCTGTATGTGAAAAAATATGTAAGTTTAATGAAAAGTATTTTTGTCTTAAACAATCCCTTAAAAAGCTGTGAGATATTTCTTCAATTATCTCAGAGCTCGTAAAATGTTAGGTCCCTCTTACACATTTATGTCCAATTGAATGTAAGAAATGAAATAAAATAGAGTTTAAGGCAATAATTTAATTAATTACAATTGGTGCAAATATTCTTGTAAATTTGTGTTTTTTGCTTGCATATATTTGCCTAATTTAGTAGGGCCAAGACATGTAATTTACAGTGAACAGATAAACACAAAACCTAATATCACATTAAATGAAAATATCACTATAAAATTAAGATGAAATAATTTTCAAGTGTAAAAAATAAATATTCAGAAATTCATTTATTGGCAGTGAAAATATAAAAAAAGACATACTAAAACACGAAGTCTCGTTTACGGCCACTTCCGTTGACAAGACGTCTGGCTACCAGCCCGGGGATTAAGGGTTCGATTCCCGTTGGGATCCAATTAAAAAAAAAAAACTGTACGAGCTTAGTTTTCAGTCAATGCCTCTTTAAAATTATTCTGGTCGGTTGGAAAATACAGCCATGCAGAAATAAAAATTTCAGGCTGTACTGTTTTAATATAATATTACATTTTTGCTATATAAAATTCAACCTGGCGGGCTAATTGACATGTGGCAATCACTTCCAGCCATCCGAAAGCTTGTAAAGAGGCCTTCAGTGAAAACCAGACTAGAAAGAACCCTTTACAAATCTGGTTTTCGACGGGGATCAAATCCACAAACTCCAGAAAAAGACAGATGACGAACTCCATGACCTACTTAGCATAACAACTGTTTTCTTAACCGAAGGGTCCGGGTTCGATTCCAGCTGGGACCCAGATTTTTTGTATAAAAAAAAGGTTTTTAGTCTGGTTATTACTTAAGGACGCCGTGCCGTACAGTCACCAACAATAAAAACACAGCATATCTAAACATGATTAGTAAACATTCCACCAGAGCGGCAAAGGAAACCTACCAAAATCTCAGACGAGAGGAAAAACGGATACACAAAAGAAAGAAACGTGAGCACGAAAAAGGAGAAATAAAGAAAATAGAAGATTTACACCAACAGCATAACACCCGAGAACTTTACCGCCAAACCAATTCGCTTAGAAAGGTCTTCAAACCCAAAACTACCGCATGCAGAAACAAGCAAGGCCTTATTGTTAGTGATAACAATGCGGTACTGGAGAGGTGGGTGGAGCATTTCGATGAATTACTTAATGGAAGCAGCCAACCAACAATTGACGAATCCCTAACTAGAGAATCACCTGATGAAACTAACATAAATGAACCAACACTGACGGAGGTCCAACTGGCTCTTAAGAAATTAAAAAATAACAGAGCCCCTGGCGAAGACAACATCCCCAGTGAACTGTACAAACATGCGCCAGAACCTCTTATCAGGATAATACATCAAATAATAACTGAAATCTGGAATGCAGAGACGCTACCAGATGACTGGTCCCAGGGCGTTCTGTGCCCATTACACAAAAAAGGAGACCAGTTGGACTGCAAAAATTACAGAGGCATAACATTACTGAATACTGCTTATAAAATACTCTCTAATGTCCTCTTTTCAAGGCTCTCGACATACACTGAGAAAATCATTGGTACCTACCAATGTGGTTTCACAGCAGGCTAAGGCACAACTGACCAGATCCACGGCCTACGGCAAATACTAGAAAAGTGCCAAGAATACAATATTGACACCTTCCACTTGTTTATTGACTTCAAAGCGGCCTATGACAGCATAAATAGAAAAGAACTGTATAAAGCAATGTCCGAATTGAATATACCAAATAAGCTGATACGACTTGTAAGAGCAACAATGAGCCCAACCATAACCAAAGTAAGAATCGACAAAGACCTCTCAAAACCATTCCAGACATATAATGGCCTACGACAGGGAGATGCCTTGGCATGTCTCCTATTTAACGTGGCTCTAGAAAAAGTGATAAGGGACTCAAAAATAGATACCAGAGGCACTATATTCTACAAGTCAGTTCAGCTACTCGCCTATGCAGATGACATAGATATTGTGGGACGGTCACTTGAAGCTACCCGTGAAGCGTTTGTAGCATTGGAGGAAAAAGCAAAAATAATGGGACTTGTCATAAATGAAGATAAAACAAAATTGATGATTGCTTCTAATACCACATATCCATACCCCCAGGTTTTCTCAGCTGCAAATTACAACTTTGAAATAATTAATTCATTTACATACTTAGGCTCAACAGTTACCAGTGATAATAACACCCGAGAAGAAATTGACAGAAGGATAATGGCAGCAAACCGATGTTACTACGCTCTCCAAAAACAGTTAAGATCCAAATTACTGCGAAGAACCACAAAAACACTATTGTACAGGACCCTGATCAAACCAGTCCTCACATATGCCTCTGAAACCTGGGTGATGACAAAACACACTGAAGGGTCCATCGCAGCATTTGAAAGAAGGGTTCTTAGGACAATATACGGCCCAGTGAGAGACCACAATGGTTGGCGTCGTCGATATAACCGAGAGCTATATGATATCTATAAAGAGCCCGATGTGATCAGATCCGTCAGAGTAGGGCGCTTGAGATGGGCTGGTCACATAATCAGAATGGACGACGACAACCCTACAAAACGCCTCACGCTCTCAGTAACACAGGGACGTAGAAGACCAGGAAGGCCCAAAATGCGATGGATGGACAGTGTCAACACGGATGCATCGGTGTTGTCAGTGAGAAATTGGAGAATAAGGGCATCAAACAGACAAGAATGGAGGAAGCTCCTGGATTCAGCCAAGGCCCACCCAGGGCTGTCGAGCTTAGGATAATAATAATAATAATTACTTAAGGACTCATGCACATCTTTCAGAATATTTGGGGGAGATTGCCAAGGTTGTACTGTACACAAAGAAAGTCTCATACATGATTCGGTTGGGTGCTGCTATAGTTGCTAGGCCTGGTTTGTTTAGTAATAGCTAGAGCACCCTTGAGGAGGGTTCGCTCTCTAAATGGCACTATATAAAAATGTCCTTTAAAATGAATTGATAGATTAGCTTCTTACCAACTAGGCCACGTATGGTGTCTATATATAACGAAAGTGTAATGTACTAGTGTCAAGCTTTGTAAGTAGTGGATACATAAAAGCCTTAAAAAAAGAGTTAGTCTTCTGAGTACAATAATTTAAGAGGGTGGAAATTAAGATCAATTACTTTTTAAAATGAAACTAAGGTAATCAAAACTAAGAGAATTTTTGTTTCTTGGTTGAATGAAAAATGTTTCAATATAATCCAGCTATAACAAAAACCTTTTTAAAGAAGCCAAAAAGGTACCCCTTTGTATTTAAAGTAATACCCTTTTTTTCTAAGAAATTCAAGTGTTTTCATTTTCAATAACAAATGATATTGAGGGATTTGAAGCATTCGGCTGAAATTAATTTCCTTTTGTCAAATTTTAAGACTTTCAGGTTTAATATGAAAAGGCTATAAATGCTGTAATTAACTTTTTAGGAGCAAGGTAATCTCCGACATCGAGAGATGAATACTATTTTCCCATCCTCGATACAAACAAAATGAGTAACCCATTGTAGCCTGAATATAAGCCAGATTGCTTCTGTATTACTAATATTTTTCTCGAGTCTTTATAAACATTGTACCAACAAAAGTCATGTCATTAATCATTTGAGTATTTCTTTTTCATTATTTTGTATGGTACTTCTCAACATATTTGAAAATATGATGAGGACATCTTGAAGATTGTGGAAGGGAAACAATATTGTCTTCGAATCAGTAATCCAGCCTTCTGATTGAGAACCATTGAAATTGGAAAGTAATTCACAGATCGTCATCACACGTGACGGAAATACTACCGCACGTAGACAGGCAAAACACTGAAAGAAGCCGAATATATACTACTAGTTGCAACCAGTGAAATATTCACGGAAGTAAAACAAATTCTACATTTATGAAAATATATATTCATAAATGTAAAATTTGTTTATATATATCATTTATACATCGTCCCCTTTTACACCGGTTCAAAGATTGTAAGCTAAGTATTTAAAATTCGTTCGTCGTATCACGGACCCACCGAGATTCAAATTTCGAATTACTTTCGGAGAGAATCCAAGTATTCCTCTCTCGCTCTCTTGTATTCAAAATTCAATTCTCGTATTCTTTCTTTGGCGACAACCACCGTATGGGTTTTGGCCTATTTATACTATGATAAGAAATGCGTGCATTTAGAACAAGAGTTCCCAAAGTGGATGATTTGATTTTTCTAGGGGTCGATAGTTTCAATAAAAAAAATTGGGGGTCGACGACAGCAAAAATAGACCCCCTTACTACTGCTATGTTATTTGTTTGTTACTTCAAAATATCTGTGATTCCAATAGATACCTAATTAAGAAGTAAAATAATAAAAAAAAAAACGCTTTTTGATAAAAACACAACACCCAACCTTGTAAACGAAAGCGTAAAACGTGTCATTAAAATAGTCTATTTTTTTGCTTTAATTTTCTTCAGCGCAGATTTCAATATTCAATGTTGCACAAGATAATGTCATAATCCGTAGTCCTTTTATTTTTTTCAATCCTTAATTACAAGTTATTAAAATGAAAAGTTTGATATCTAGTAAAATATTTAATATCGAGTACTGTACAAACTTATTAATTTGAGTAAGTAAAGTAAATGACTAGGGAGTCGACGGTTTTAAAAGTCAGAAAATCGTTGGATTTGTATGAGATGTAGAAAAGGAAATATGTAGAAGAGGCAACGATGTTTGTCGAGATAGGAAAGACTAGCACTCTGTCCTCTTTGCCTATATTAATAGGGAAATGACGTGATGGTATGTTTGTATTATTTGGATATGCAACAATCGCACAAATCTAGTGCGAGCGTGTATTATTTATTACCCAGGCAAACTTTTGAACCATATTGGTACCATCGGTAATCGATCCTGAAACTAGGGCACGGATGTCGTTTTAGTATAATATTGGGTGTTAACATAAGTTGTGTCCGTTTTTTTCAAATGAAGAGAACAAGAGGACACGACAAAAAAAAATTACAACAAATTAGTCAATAATGTATTCTCCTTCATTATTTTACAACAAATTAGTCAATAATGTATTCTTCTTTATTATTTACAACTTCTTGCCAACGTTCTACAAGTTTTTCAATGCCTGTGCGATAAAAACCATCCGGTCTTGATTCGAGGAATTCGTCCAAACATGTCCGCAATTACCGTCTTTGAAACGCATAAACAATTGACGAGCTGTCCTTTAATTCACAGCATCTTCACCGTACACCTCGCAAATATCGTGACCAGCTTTATTCCCTCGATTGAACGCGAACAGAAGAAGGTGTCGAAAATGCTCACTTTCGTCTACTTGACATTCCATTTTGAAGGCTTGTAATCAAATTTAATAATAAATGTAACGTAAAAGCGAACTAAATATCTTGTAGAGCAGAAAATTTTCTTTCGAATGACGTAACACATAACCTTTACCATTTTGTTTTACTTTTGGTGCTCATTTTTCAATTTGGAAAAAAACGGACACAAATTATGTTAACACGTAATACATAATTAACTCAATCAAATTTTTCATTTCAATTAAGCTTGTGCTTGTGATATTTTATACAATTGACAGAATAAGATGAACGAATAAATTTATTTTCGTGTTTTCATTTCTGATAAACCTATTTTAGTCTTAAAAAGTTTTATGATTAATCTTTTTAAAAATAAGTCAAACAAATATAAAAAAAGTTTACATTGGATTTTTTTCCCTTCAACTTGTGATAGTTCAATTTAAAATATTTTTATGACGTGGCTCGAAATATGGGCCACGTGCTGATTTGAGGTGTATGATGACATAGTTAGTCGATGTGATTCGTGGAGGTGGTGGTGTATTTGAGGTGTATGATGACATAGTTAGTCGATGTGATTCGTGGAGGTGGTGGTGTATTTGAGGTGTATGATGACATAGTTAGTCGATGTGATTCGTGGAGGCGGTGGTGTATTTGAGGTGTATGATGACATAGTTAGTCGATGTGATTCGTGGAGGTGGTGGTGTATTTGAGGTGTATGATGACATAGTTAGTCGATGTGATTCGTGGAGGTGGTGGTGTATTTGAGGTGTATGATGACATAGTTAGTCGATGTGATTCGTGGAGGTGGTGATGTATTTGAGGTGTATGATGACATAGTTAGTCGATGTGATTCGTGGAGGTGGTGGTGTATTTGAGGTGTATGATGACATAGTTAGTCAATGTGATTCGTGGAGGTGGTGGTGTATTTGAGGTGTATGATGACATAGTTAGTCGATGTGATTCGTGGAGGTGGTGGTGTATTTGAGGTGTATGATGACATAGTTAGTCGATGTGATTCGTGGAGGCGGTGGTGTATTTGATTAAACACCTTTTGGTAAGTGGAAGATGTGAAAAGTGATAGATAATAGTCTTGTCGATCACTTTAATTTTACTAACGTCTTCAATAGGCGTTTTATTACGTCAAAGATATAGTATTTACCCTGTTTCATAGAAATACTCATAATATATTTAACTTTTTAAATAAAGCACAGTTCGATCCCAGCACCACTAACACTGTTATGGAGTACCAAATAAACCCCCATCAATCGCGATATACTCTAGAACACAGTTAATCAAACTTTTATGGCTTACCGCAACTTTTTCAAAGATATTTTTATCAGCGTCGTTCTCGGGCGCTTAAACGCTCTATCTCAACTAACTATAAAATTGTAAGTGTAGTGTTGTCTGAATTTCATTAAAATATTTATGCAGCTGTGTATTTTCAAAATTTAAAAAAGGTAGTTTAGAAATATAATAACTTGCAACTGAAATTCAGAAGCTAAGTATTAAAATAGAATTACGCTTAACTAAATTAGATTGGTCACTATTATTAGTAAATAATATTAAAGAAATCAGTAAAATCATAGTATAAATAAGCCAAAACCCATACGATGGTTATCGTCGAAGAAAGAATACGAGAATTGAGTTTTGAATACAAGAGAGGAATACTTGGATTCTCTCCGAAAGTGATTCGAAATTGGAATCTCGGTGGGTCCGTGATAATTGAACGAATTTTAAATACCTAGCTAACAATTTTTGAACCGGTGTAAAAGGGGACGATGTTTTAATTATATATATATATATATATATATATATATATATATATATATATATATATATATATATATATATATATATATATATATATATATATATATATATATATATATATATATATATATATATATATATATATATATATATATATATATATATATATATATATATATATATATATATATATATATATATATATATATATATATATATATATATATATATATATATATATATATATATATATATATATATATATATATATATATATATATATATATATATATATATATATATATATATATATATATATATATATATATATATATATATATATATATATATATATATATATATATATATATATATATATATATATATATATATATATATATATATATATATAAACAAATTCTATATATATGGATATATATTTTCATAAATGTAGAATTTGTTTTACTTCCGTGAATATTTCACGGGTTGCAACTAGTTAAAAGTAATCACTAATTTTAAGGATGAGATAAGGATGCTGTGCTATCAATTGGTTTATATTAGATTATATATTTCTCAGCAGCATCCTTAAATCTCCCCCGTCAACTATTTGCAGTCAGTTCTGCTTTTTACTCAAAATACTTGTGACTGCATTAAATCCTCTTCTTAATGCCCACTTGTTTCTCAACGCCCCCTACTGTCTTTGGGGGCAGCAACACCACAAGGAAGTGGTAACTCCCACTTTGGGAAACATTGCACTAGAAGATCGAAATCTTCTTTATTTTTTTCACGAAGAAGGAACTGCTCAAATGGACTCCTCCGGTGGTGACATACCTAAGTGAAAATAATATTAGCGATGACGAAGCTTAGGATTGACATTATATATTAAATTAAGCACACATTAAACCCATCAATACGCGAATGAAAAAAAAAATGAAAACAACAAAAAAAAAATTATCTGTCATTAACAAGTTTAGGCCAAGTAAAATACAGAAGCTAATGGGTTAAAAATGGATTTTCGAATAATTACCTATCATTAAATTGCTACTCGAGGCGTTATATTACAGATGTTTTATTAAGCTGTGTTCCTGTGCTAAAAGTTATTAAAATATTATGTTCAAGAATGTATCAAAAAGCTTAGCAATAAAATGGAAGGTTATTTTATCTATTGTTTTATAATATGTTAACGTAAATTATACATTTAATACAGAGAAAGATAAAATTATAATAAACACATTCTCAATTATATTATAAAATAATTATTAATACGTTTTCAATTATATTATAGTATTGCAATTGATATTAAATTATTATACGAAATATTCAACAAAAAAACTATGTAAGACAGATAATTTTTGACTTAACAATATATTTTTTTCAATTATGGTAGTGATGAAAGGAAATCCCTCGTGATCGAATATGATTATCAATTATTCTGTGGGTGGAAGATGTCTGTGGTTGTAATGGTTTATTGTGCGCACACTGTAGCACTTCAGCAAGTACACAGCCTTGTCAGATAAAACTCAGTTTTAATGACAAGGAGATCCAATTTTCAAGACGATCGGCAGATTAAATATGCTGCATTATTTTGTAAGGCAGAGTTTTTTTACAGAACGCTTTAAGAAATTATGATAAGCAGTGTATAAGCTACAGAAAAACATAAATCGAGGTTTAAAACGATCTAAGATGAAACCAGTCTGACAGTGAATCCGTCAGAAATCGAACCTGGGACGTCTGCTTGCTTAACGCCCACCGACTATTTTTTTTTAATAATATATATGACCGAAGTCATAAGTATCTTTATGCCACCGAACACTAGGTGGAAAAAGTGACTGTGTCGTTCGAGGAGAGTAGCACAGCGCGGGGTTCGAACTGATGACTTTCCGCACGGAAGTCCAGTGCGTTACCGCGCGACCATGCACTTCTCAAAAATTAAAATTGTATAAGATAGAAAAAAAATACAACATGTTTCATTCCTGATTTTTCTTTCCTCTCCACCATCCCTTCCTTTTCTTCTGGTTGTTGATATCTCATTTTTACTTTTATTAGGTATTTTTTTCATAAATTTTGTAAAAATGAATAATCATTTGAATATTTTGTGCGACCACGACACTTATTATATTTGTTTTTGTCTGGTTGGTTGGGAGAGATTGCTACCTGGTAATAAGCCCACCATATTGTTTTTTACAATGAAGTGTTAAAGAAATAAATAAAAGTGGGAGTAAAATAAGTTGACCCTAGGGGTCGTGGAACAGATCACAAGAAAACTAGGCTTGATCCAAGCGAATGAAATTTTGAAAAAAAGGAAAGGTAACCAGTAAGTATAACTAAAGGAGTTGTTTGAGAAGACGAATGAAAACGGAGGAGGCGAAGGAAATATACCGGGATTGGAAAGTTTAGCGCTTTATCTTCTCGGCCTATCTCAACAGGGAAATGGTATATATGTATGTATAGGATAGAGTTTAATTTAATAAATGTTTTTACTACTCTTTTAGTTAATGTCAAGTCTTTCAAATCCCAACAAAAAATGTAACATAATCCGTATGGTCGCTAAACACGATCCAAAACTGTAGCGCAATAAAAAGTCTAAATGTTTCAAAACGAGGGTAATAAACATTTTGTTATGTTAAAAACAATTTAATACAAAGTGTAATAAACTAATGAAATTTCTCGCAAAAATACACTTGTTTAACTTAATTTAGACGCTTTTTTCATATAACAATCCGTTCGATATTTTATTATAATCCACAAATTTCAAAGTACAAGGCATAATCCTAAAATTGTAAGCTAATTTCCAACTTATATGGTACTTTTATTTATGTAAATTTTTATTTTTATTTATTTATTATTTTATTTATTATTACACATGACAAGAAATATACACAATTTGAGAAAAAACAACAGGTAATTTGATTTGGACATATAATTTTAATGGATCTGGGTTTGTTGCCTTTCATTTGTCGTATCCCCAGTAAACTAGGCTTTTGCCTGTATCTCACAATAAGTTTAATGTTCTAAAATTGATTTATTTAATTTACTATCGATGGTGACATTAAAATAATATGCTACGTTTTTTTACACTATTGCCCAATCAGACTATTTATGTCAAAGAATAGAGATGTTTCTCAACCTTGGATTCCTTTGCATATTGGTATCACTGGTAATGCATGTGTTGATTCCTTGGCGAAGGAAGCATGTTCTTCCGGTTGTCCTCTATCTGATTTTTCACTGCCAATAACTGATCTTTTGAATAAAATTAAGTGTGATACTTGGCACCGCTGGATTGGGATTTAACTGGTATAAATAACTGCTCTAGATATAAATCAATGAACTATCCCTTTGGAATCATAGTTTAGTGTTATAAGAATGAATAAGATGGAAATGTCTGTCATTTGTCGTTGGCGGACGGGCGACTGCGTGGTGGCTAATCACCTTTACAGAACAGGTATTGTTTAGAATCCCGGCTGCGAGTGTGGTTTGAATGATTTAACTATAGACTATGTTTTTTTCGGTGGTCCTTTGCGAGATAGATTTGATTTACTAAAAGTCATATCTTTGCCGATCCCAATGAGTGTTGCGTTTATTCTTTCTTCGAGGAACGTTTCCATTTATAGATTGATTGTTAAATTTTTGAAGCTTAATCAGTTGAAACTTTGAATTATCTTGACTTGTATTTTTTTTAAATCGGATTTATTATATTGACTCATATAACCATAATGTCTTTAATTTGGTGGCACAAACCATCCTAGTTTGAGTGGATTGCCGATTTAAAAAAAAAACACCAATCAGAAGATCTGCGTTGCATATCAGTTGTATATCTGTCATTCCCCCCTGGGGTTATAGGTTTGATTCCCGTTGGTACCCAGATTTTTAAAAATGGTTCCAGTCTGGTATTATTTACAATATTTAATTCCTTTGATTCGCCAGTCTGTTTTCAATGCAGTAGCTAGGCTGATATATGGTAGTCATAAATATTGTTACATTAGTCCGCTTCTAAAAAGTCTACATTTGTTCAAGTGCCGCGAGCCGATTGATTTCAAACTTTGTCACTTTGTAGTCAAGTCCCTTAATGAGATATCTCCCAAATTTGTTTCTAAGAGAAGTGTCATTCATAAAGGAGTGAGGTTGATTTCATCTTCATCGAATAAATTGATTGTTTTGAAACGATTCAATAGGGCGAGGTATTATGATGGAGATTTTGTAATTTTTGGTTCTGTAATGTGGAATGGTCCAACTCTTAGTGTTAGAGATATGGATGGCATGTGCAGCTTTAGGAAATACTTGAAGGCAACCCTTTTTGGGAGGTCTTATAAAAAATATGATTGTATTTGCACACTACACACCTACACTACACCTACCATAAAGGCGAGTATTTTTCTCACGTTTCGATCTACAAAAGTTTTTTCGTAGTTCGTCTTCCCTTGATAAATTTTCTGCGCTTTTCTTGTCAAATGTGTTTTTCTAAACATATACAGATGTGAGAAAGTAATTCATGTAATGCCACCGCAGCCACTACTTTCCTATCCTTACATTGAACTTATATATATTATTTTTGTAATATTATTAATCTGTCAATACGAGTGGGATAGAGTCACGAGCTAGAGCGCTCTTGGGAATATTATTAATCTGTCAATACGAGTGGGATAGAGTCACGAGCTAGAGCGCTCTTGGGAATAATGTACTCTCTTAACAGCTCTGTATAAATTTTTCTTTTATTATTTATTTAAGATTTAATTAAAAAAACCTTTTTGGATGGTACACAGATATACACGTGGCAATAAACTCATCAAGTTTTATTGTTGACAACCATAAATGGAATACAATACAAAATTAAACTTTCAAAAGTACAAATTGTATGGAGTATAGCATCATGTCTAGTGGACATTACAGTTTTGAAAGATGGATTTTTTTGCTTCTCATCGTTCATACGGCAGTGTATGATCGAGAAAGAAGGTTGGATGTGGTTGAGTGGAGGCAGATAAAGAGGTAATGAAGACGCTTTAGTGTTAAAACGTGACATTTTGGATCATATTACCGAGAAAGGCAACACATTTCACCAAAATGACTCGACAGTTCTTTTAATTGCTACCCAACATCATTCCAGCTCAAAAGGGTGACAACTTAACAATGATTATACCGTATCTATATTTAGTCTGCTGATAAATCCGATAGCATTAATTTTTCTCTTCAAATGAAGTGAAAAACATCCCTTTTAATATATTTCCTCTTTTAGTACAGCCTAAATAAGCCTTGATTATTCTCCCTTGGCTGAACTTTTACATTTATAGTCAAGTTCACCCTAATAGCATCAGGAACTATTTTCAGAATTTATGTTCAGGCTATTGCTCCCCTTGCTCGATCGAATTTTCATACTGAACTGTAACATGGGGATGGGCCCATCAAAGCCCAAATTTTATAATGAAAGAGGCTTACACTTCAGTGACTCGCTAAACTATTGTAACGTATGAATTTCATGAACATACGAGTATGTAATTACTTCAACTTGATTCTATAAATTAGAGAATAAACTGAAATATTTTAGTAACATTTAAAGAGCACGTGGAATAACTTCAACTGGGTTCAGTAAATAAGAGAAATGATTAAGTAAAATGTAAAAAGCACGTGGAATTACTTCAACTTGGTTCAGTAAATAAGAGAAATGATTGAAATGTTTTAGTAAAAATGAATGAACGTTTATAATTATTTCAACTTGATTCAATAAATTTGTAAATTGGCTGAAATGTTATAAAAAAATTTAATCGAAATATAGAATTACTTCAACTTCATACAATGAATTAGATAATAGATTGAAATACATACATATATACCATCACGTAATGTCCCTTTCTGGATAGGCAGAGAGGACAGATCTTAACGCCTTCTATTCACTCGTACAAGTCTTACTTCGTCTAAATATATACATACATCTCGTCCTACATGCTTTGTTGTATTGGACACTTGTAAGCTTTCTGTCAGTTAAAATTTCTCCAACAATCTCCTTTCATTTATGCCTCGGAATACCTATATATCGCTGTCTATTAATTTCAGACTTTATATTTGTTATGAAAGTCTATGGCTAAATGTATGGCCTCACGACTGATTATGGTATCTTGTAGAGAATGAGATATAATTAAGAATTTTAAGACCTGTGTGAAAATGTCAGTCTTTTCAAAGTGATCAAAATTAGAAAATTGCTTTAGCTAGAACATCTCAATGCATGATACAGCAGGACAAATAATAACCTAAGTAAACTAGTACGCAGACGTCGTGCTCTATAAACGGTGAGATATATCAGAGACAGACAAAAATTGTGACAGATCTCGAAGGAGGCTAAGACCCATCTTGGGTTGTAGTTATAAAGATCGTATAGGAAGAAAATTTTCTTTCAGGAAAATTGTTGGACTAAATTCTACTCTCAATCAAAAAAGATATTATTTTTAATATGTTCCGTCAAATTATAATTATTTGATTATAATTTTTTTTAAATTTGTAAAAGGGACTAGACACTTGTGGATATATACGTAAAACAAAATATTATTTTGAATAACTTTTTATATACTCGTATATGGAAAGTGAATACAATAAATAACTTCTCGTCTATACTATAAATAAAATTACAAAGTCGATATTGTCAGCTTTTTGTAAAAAGCACTTGAAAAAATATAATTACCAAAGTCGTTAATGTTCTAGGGTTGTAGACTATCAATATGTCCTCTAATTAAAAATCTAACTATTTATTTTACCCCTACAAACGGTAAAATATAATCGCGTAAGGTAGATTATAAATATTGTCAACCAAAGAAAACAATGCCTTTAAACAGCTTCAGGGTTGAATTGTTGAAATATGTTTTATATCAATATCGGTAATTTTTATGTGACAAAAGCAATCGAAACTGAATGGTTATGGCATGCTGGCTGTGAGGTTTTTTCACTCATGTAAAAGGTTCTCAGTAATCTAATGAGGCGTAGAAAAATAGGCGATCAAAATCAAGTGCGATCGATGGGGGGGGAAATTGGACTATCATGTTTTGGATATTGGAGAACTCGTCCTAAGGCAGGTAGGTTTCACAAAAAAAAAACAAAAATATTTCAAGAAGTATATATGAAACAGTCTTGAGTATAAAAAATCCTTCCATAATCACACTTCACCAAAAAAGAGCATCTAAATAAGAGACACTCATTTCACTAAGGATAATTCCACAAAAATCATGAAAGGGAAACTACTCGTGTAATATTGTAATTTGTGTAATATGTAATATTTCTACATTGCCTAAGTTTGAATAATAATCAGTTATTTCCCTTATCATCCTGTTTCGTTTCTAATTGAATATATAAAGACATACAATTCCAGACCAGTTTCAGTATTATTGTCATAGTAAGTAATCATCATTACCATCACAACATATTCCTATTGGGGGGGGCAGAGAGAAAAGATTTTCAATTAATTCTATGTCGGCACACATAACTTACTACTACCAGTTATGCACACTGTCCTATTATATGATAAAGGCTTTCATTGTTTCAAACCTTTATTAATTTGGAGGTGCCACGTTTTTAAAGGTCTTTCCAAATTTTTCGTACCTTCTTGACTACAAGTAAAGATTTTTTTTAAATCAGCGTTGTTTTTTCTTCATCTTAAGCGCGACATCTTAATTCAAACCGCATTCTTTTCTTATGTCCTCATTCTTTAGTGTGTCATACATTGAATGTCTACAAATTTTACGCAACGTTTCTATTTCTATCGCAGTTATCTTATTTACGAGGCAAGTCCAGAAAGTAAGTGTACTGAGGCTCTCATGACCGGATGGATTTTATTTATGACATGTTGGCTACACTTCCGTGTAGCCTGACCCTTCCCCTCCACAACAAGACCAGTTCGAGGTCAGTACGTTGAGAAGTGTCGACGCGACAACACGTTTCGTGAAAAATGTCAACCCAATCTCCCGCCAAGTGCGAAATTTTGTAAAAAGGCAAGAGTTTTTGAGGCGCTGCAAACTCCATGGAGATGAATTTCTCCGCTCCATCGTTACTGGAGACGAAACTTGGGTTGCACACTACACGCCTGAAACCAAAAAGCAGTCTCAACAGCGGCGTCACACCTCTTCACCCTCCGCCAAAAAGTTCAAAACCACAATTTCAGCCAAGAAAATCATGGCATCCGTGTTTTGGGACTGTCAAGGTATAATTTTAATTGAATATATGCCTCAAGGGGAGACCATCAACTCTGCAAGATACTGTGAGACCCTAAAAAAATTGCGGAGGGCGATTCAGAACAAGAGGAGAGGCATGCTGACAAAGGGAGTCTGCCTGCTGCATGACAATGCCAGACTACACACGGCCAACGCCACGAAGGAACTGCTCGCCTCGTTTAAATGGGATGTACTGAACCATCCCGCGCATTCCCCTGACCTTGCACCTTCAGGTTACTATCTCTTTACCTCCCTGAAGCTGTACATGGGTGGAAAAAGGTTTTCAACCGACGAGGATGTAAAGGAGGAGGTGGAGAAGTGGACGGAGGAGTTGGCGGGAAACTACTTCGAGGAAGGCATCAAAAAGTTGATACCCCGCTTCACCACCTGCATTGAGAGGAATGGCGGCTATGTCGAAAAATAGCTTACATATGTACTACGGTAACCACGTATTTTTTTTGTTTAAATAAAAAAAAATTGTAACCTACAAAAATTCAGTACACTTACTTTCTGGATATGCCTCGTACATAACTTTTTTGTCGCGTCCAAGTTTCGAGAAGATATTCTAATGTTGGGATCAAGATTCCATTATGAGCAACAAACTTTGCATGTCTTGAAATGCTTTAATTAGTAAATATATTATATAACCCATCATTTACTGTATTACCTGCTACAACACTTCTTTCAATATCGATGTGAACATACTTCTAAGATAATACAGGTTGGCGCAGAGGAAACGCACGTTTTTTGAATGGCTAGTATTTTGCAAAGAGAGGAAACGCATGTTTTTCATTTAAGCATAACATTGTTTATTTTCAAGATAATTTTTTGATTAATACAGGTAAATGAAGTTATAATATTGCACCTTTAAATTAATTGTGAAAAATAAGGTCAGGCAAGTGTTGCCCTTCTTCGCGGTCAAATATATGCAGTCTCTCTTGAAAGTTATGCATCACTCTCACAAACATTTCTTCTGGTATTCCTTCGATTTCTTGACGAATAGAAGCTTTCAGTGGGCGAAGAAGGGCAACACTTGCCTGACATTATTTTTTACAATTAATTTAAAGGTGCAATATTATTACTTCATTTACCTGTATTAATCAAAAAAATATCTTGAAAATAAACAATGCTATGGTTAAATGAAAAACATGCGTTTCCTCTCTTTGCAAAATACTAGCCATTCAAAAAACATGCGTTTCCTCAGCGCCACCCTATATAACCTACAAAATTTTCCGGATATATATAAATTGTTTTAGTTCGGGAGTCGTAAAAATATATTTTATCGATTGGTATTATTTCTAAAATGAAAAAAAAAACTGATTTTATCATTACAAAAAATAGCCTTGTTACCAAAATTTTTACTTTAAAATTGTATCAATCATTCCGAGGAAAGAAAATATTGGGCTTCAATAATAAATTCAACTTCAAAAGGAATTTAATTTTTCAATTTAAATACTCTGCCGACTTATGAAATTGTTTTACCAATGAACTCAACAAAACTGTTTATTTTTTTCTGAGTTTTCTTATCTTTCTTCCTCGTTTGAAATGTTGACAGGACTGATAAAGATCTATGAATGGTAAAGCTCTTTAGAATTTTAAAGGAGTGAGAAATGGATCTGACATCAAATTATAAATTTTCCGACCAGCAGAGTAATGTAACAAACACTTTTAAAAACTTTTCTAGACTCATTTCCAAGTTTAAATAATGTTTTAGGTTCTATGTACATACTTAAAGAAGAACTCTTCAATTTATTTTATATAATTACACAAATGAAAGAATAGGGTGGTCAATCCAATAGAGCGTGGTATTATTATACACCTTTTATTGTTGCTGGCTTTGTGGTGTGGAATGGTCTACCTCTTGGTGTTCGAGATGTGGGTGGCGTGTGTAGCTTTAGAAAACACTTAAAGACATCCATTTTTTGGAGATTTTCATCAAAATGTATGATGATATATGAATACTTCACACATAAACTACTCTAATAAAGACAAAACAAAGCTGCTGACTGTAGGCCGAGCGCAACACCAGATGAGAATAGTGATGTCGGGTAAACCACTAAAGAACACCAAGGAGTTTGTCTACCTCGGGAGCAAAATAACATGGGACGGTCGGTCCAAGAGCGAGGTCGACAGCCGTATACATCAGGCTAGACTTGCATTTAATAAAAGGTTGAAAATAATAGAATCAAATAATATAGACCTAAAACTGAGAATACTCCTCATCAAGACCTATGTATGGAGTATCTTGATGTACGGCTGCGAGACATGGTGCCTATCCAAAAGAGATAGACGAAGACTAGAGGCTTTTGAGATGTGGTCCTATAGAAGACTATTAGGAATTTCCAGGAGAGACCACATCACAAATGAAGAGGTTCTCCAACGAATCGAAGGAGGAAGGCACCTGCTCAGGATCCTGTCCGAAAGGCGTGCAAGATGGATCGGTCATATAATACGACAAGAGGGCCTCTTGCATGCCATAATGGAGGGTATGACCGAGGGGACAAACTCTAGGGGACGCCCACGCCGAGAGTACCTGGAGGACCTGTTGGTGGACGTGCGCTGCTCAACATATACAGATTTAAAGAGAGCCGCGCAGGACAGGGAGGAATGGAGGAGAAGAGTTGAAATTGCTGCAAACCAGTCTTAGGACTGCAACCACGGAGAGAGAAACTACTCTTTTCTTCGATCCGAATATGATAATTAGATACCGGAATATCTACAAAGTTTTCATTGTAGTTCGTCATCTCTTGGCAGGTTTTCCGCGGTTTTCTTACCAAATATGTTTTTTGAACATATGCAGCTGCACAAAAGTACCTAATTTAATGGCCGCAGCCACTACTTTCCTTTCCTTACACTCATCATAAATATATTTATTTTATAATATTTTTATATATCATACACATCATTATATGTTATGTGACAGTAACACATTCGGCTTCATGTTTAGTGTAGTCTTTATATATCATCATAAATTTTGATAAGAACTCCTAAAAAGGGTCTTCAAGTTCTTTCTAAACTTGCAAACGACATCCATATTTCTAATACTAAGATGTAGACTATTCCACGCCACAACCTCTATCATAATACTTCACCCTATTCTATCGATTTGGGTTTGTGTTTAAGGTTTGATGTACATTCTTTATGATGTACAATCTCACTTCAGGTGTACCATCGAATCCAGTACAGCGATGAGGCCGGTGAGTTTGTTAGTGTGCAACACCTCACTCACTTAATAAAAAAATAGCTCCACGGCATAGCGTCGCTTTCCAACTGAATTGACATTGGAATGGCGAGAGGATTCTCGACTTCGAGGCCCAGCAACGACGACGAAATTCTTTATGAACAATTTACTTTGCATAATTATACAAATAAAAAAAAGGGTGTGGGCTGAAAAACATCTGGTGTCCCCGTGGCTGGGTTTGCCCTATATTGGTGGGGTGTATCTTGGCCGAGGGGATGCTATTAGATGAGCCCAGACCTTTTGATAGCTTCTGTATTTAATGTATTATCTGCAATTTATGTGTTTTAGACGTGTTATTTAAATATAATCTGTACATACTATGTTTCTATCAATAAACCTATTATTTATTTATTTATATTTATTTATTTATTATTTATTTAAAAAGGAGGTATGTTTAAAAATATTACTTCAAGTCAAAAACTTTTTCATATTAATTTTAATATCACATCAAATAATTGATTTTTGTCAATTTCTTCATATCAAGACTTTTTTCTATATAAAATATACGTTTTTGACATTAGTGTCTAGAAAGAAAGTAAAATTAAATTAACCTATGATGAAACAAAGATACAATTTAAAGAAGAATGGAATTCGATTAGAAATGTGGAATGGAGATAAAGAATGTTTTCTAAATTTGTCCTTAAATACAGATAATTATGGACATCTTCTGGGGGAACTAAGAAGATAATTCTAATGTAAAGCCTGCTTGAAGATAATTGTAATGTAAAGAATGCTTAGTGATACATCGAGATGCAGTGGATTCTCCTATCATTAAATTTGAATTTCCTCTCTTTCTTTTTCTATTTTTATGTCTATCTTATTTTCTCTGTTCTTTTCTGTGTATTACAAATTAAAACCTGCATAAATAAACTTCATAATGCGATAAAAATCGTTATATGGTTGCTGAAAGTAAGACTCAAATTGTGGAGTTTATGATTAAAAATTAAAAGTCAGAAATATGCGTGATCAAGACTCAGTAATTAACTATGTAATGAACATCATTGGTTTATGTCAGCTGTCGTTTTGTTGATATATAGTCCTTAACTGTACGTTAATATCGTGAGAAGATTACGTTTTGCCTTTCAAACATCTAACCAAATGCTTCCTTAAATTAAATGTCAGAAAAACAAGAATTTTTTGCTGTGTCAAATCATATCCATTCCATTTTTAACATTTTATTTAACCATGCGTATCAAAAGTAAATAAGTTATGGAAGTTGAAAATTTAAATAAGTTTTTTCCGAGTTCAAATAAAAAAAAATCTTTGTATTAACAAGGATAAAAAATGTTGAAAAAATCTAAAATTCGAGTATAAATGGTTCTTTAAATTAAGAGTGAACTTAAAAAAGAAGACAAGAAATTGAGTTATAAAATACTCATATATTATTCGAGATCACCTCCGTGTATTGATCGTTATATTTCTTGGATAAATTTATTGTTTCGAAGGAAATTTGACAGGAAGCAATTTCATGTGTCAACTTTGGCAATAAATCTTCATTTGATATTTTTTTATTATTTTTGCGAAGGATCGAAATTCCGCGGGTCGGTATAATATTTTACTTGTGTATTAGGTTTTTACTTCGGTTAACATGAAAATGGTTCACGCAATCAAAACTATCAGACTTTTGTGGGATCGGAAAAGAAATATGTATAAGACCGCAGATGAATATATATATCGATTAAAATGTGTGTAAAGATAGAAAATATGGGGCGATACGTCTTTTCTAGATTCGCTTTGAGGACCATGACATTTGATACGCCCTTTCTACATTCGATTTGAGGATTATGCCACTTGATATAGTCATCGTCATCGTCTTTGCTAAGCGTCGTAGTCGAGGATCCCCTCGCGATTCCGACGTCAATTCAGTTGGAAAGCGAAGCAGTGACGTGGAGTTTTTTTCTTTATTTTTCCCTTTTGGAAGAGAAACTTTTGGATCTACCACTAAGATCCAAATTTCCGGCCTGAACAAGTCAAAACGTGTATGGTATAGACCAAAGATTCCCAAAATGGTCTATAGTATATGGACCCCAAGGGTCGATTTTGCCTTGCAGGGGTCTATGTCAGCAAGAAAAGAAAATGGGGGTGCACGAGATGTAAATGGGGGTCCACGTGAGCGGATCCCATTTAGGCAGATCATCATCAATATTTAGGCGTTCCGTAAATGTCTTATTACACTTAACACAGATTGTGTGTACATATATGTATATATTATAAGAAGAACTGATTGTAATAAGTACAAATGAAGAACTTAAGTTGCTTATCCTGCCTTATGGACTATTGCAAAACAGTTTTTGTTAGCTTTTCAATCTTCATACCTCGTGGAAAGAGGTTTTAGGGCGGTTGACAATATTCTTACGAAAAAAAAAAAAAATCGAGTACAAATCACTGAACGTGGAGATTTAAGACTATACCTCACTAATTTGAAGCCAAATATTGAACCATTGCTATCAGAGTATCACGTGCATCCTTCTCATTAAGAGTATTAGTTGTGTATTAATTTTATGGAAGAATTTTATTAGGCTTTGATTTGTTTCGTTCCAAAGCCAAATATTTACTCGCATTTTGTGTCTTTTCAATAAAGGCATGAATAAAAATTGTACATGTTTTTCTTTTTTTACAATTGTCCACTCTACAAAAAACCTTATCAAGGTGAACATCACTGTGTCAGCTGTCAAAAACACATTTAAAGTTAATAAGTTTAGTAAAATTCAATATTAGCAGACAGAGTGTCTACGGAAAACAAAAAAATCGGCAAATGATCTACGGGGCAAAAATTTTTGGGAAACTATGATATAGATAAATATACCATGTCAACCACGTCCATCGCATGGTTAGGAAAAGTTGCAATTAAAATGTGATAATTTAACCCTTAGTAGTATTCAACTGAAGCCAATGGAAAAGGTGTTGTTTTGTTATATTCTGAAATGTTAAAAAATAAATATCACATGGTTATCAAGTTTCTTTCAAAATAAGGGAATAGTCTTGCCGAAATTAAACGAGGTTTAGGTGACATGTGTGGAAAATCTTCTACATCATACGAGTATTCCACAGTGAAAAATTGAACAGTTTCACTTAGGCAGAGAAACATTTGAAGATGCCATCGTCAAGGCAGACTAGCAGAAGCACTTACTCAAGATGCCATCGTCAAGGCAGACCAGTAGAAGCACTTACTCAAGATGCCATCGTCAAGGCAGACCAGCAGAAGCACTTACTCAAGATGCCATCGTCAAGGCAGACCAGCAGAAGCACTTACTCAAGACGCCATCGTCAAGGCAGACCAGCAGAAGCACTTACTCAAGATGGCATCGTCAAGGCAGAACAGCAGAAGCACTTACTCAAGAAACTTTTTAGTGGTATTGAAAAATTAATTCAACGTTAAAAAAAATGTCTCGAACTATATATACTATAGATTGACTATAAACATGGATCTCTAGAGTATTAAATCAGTTTGAAAAAAAAATATAAAAAGAAAATTTTCGGCCGTATTGCAAAACCAGTTAATGGTTTTTAAAAAATGTGTAAAACTGCAGGGTGATTATATTAAAAAAATACTTGTTTTGTTTCATTTTATTAATTTTTGGTACCTTGGATTGGAAACTTTTGGACCTTTTCTATGTACATGAATATCCATCGGAAATATGCTGGCAAACGTTTCTCTAATAAGCAAAATAAAAACACCGTTCAAGTTTTCGTTCCAAATCCCTGAAAAACCACTGTAAAATAAATGAAGGATAGAATAAAAAATGTTCAAAACAGGAAAAGTGTTAATAAAATATTTACCGATTTATAAAACATTTGTTTAAAAGAATTTAAGCTACGTAGAAATTAAAAATCTTTGTTGCCATACTTCGGAGAACGCTATAAAAATATATTTTTAGTCCATGTCATAATAAACCTCGTCATTTGGCAATAAATAAAGCAATAAATGAATCTAATAAATTTTTATTAAGTCATAAAAATCCAATATTTTTGTTGTGATATTGAGAAATAAACATATTTTATAACAAAATTAAATATTCCATTATGAAAGTATATTCAAAAGGACATTGAACAAAGGTCGCTAATAAAACTTTTGAATTTGTAAGGCTGTTTGTCACCAAAGGTTTCGCTCGACCATGAGTTTTAGATATTCCGAGAAGACCGGTCAAGGATAAATCAAGGGTGAGACTAGAGTGGGTCGACTTAAGCCGGACAACAAAGAGAAATATGGATAAATATCTATTCAGAGCTGAATCGGTGTAGTAGGCTACCGCTTAACATTTTGTATGTCTCCATTCGAGCGATTATACGAAAACTTGGTTCAATAACGTTAACCAACAAATGGAGAATCCATATAGGTCATTCTATTTTAAACTACCCAATTGAAAAAAATGGTTCAATAAAAATTTCGTACAATTTTTTTTTATGAATACATGTCCAATATGCTATTGGAATATTTTCATATATTGGTATATTATGATAAATAATACATTTATTTTCAACCACGCTTTTACAAAATTGTACAAATGTATAGATACATGTTTCGTTTTCTGAATGTCAAAACTATAAAATCTTCACTCCGCTGAATGTCAAAACTATAACAATATTCATTTGCGACTATTATTTATATTCCCGACGTGCATAAAAATAAATTTGTTTAAAATGTATATAATAATTGAATTATTTATTACCACGCGCATCAGTATATAATATTTACAAAATTGATAATAGTGCGACGTCCGTTATTAAAGTTCAGAAATATCTAAATTATTGGTGATAATAAATAACTATTTAGGTGACATTTGTTTTTCTAATTGATAATTTTTTTTCATTTCAGAATAGCTCAGAACATTCCGTATAGATCTCGTATTAAAATTTTGATACAGTAATCTTAAATAGTCTTAAAGAAATTGATCGACCACCGTTTAGTCTAAAATGTCACATATATTGTATAGGAGCTCGGGAGACATATGAAAGCTGTCCTAAAATTAAAAGAGTCACAAAGGTTAAATATTTGTGACTGATACTGGATAAAAGTCTTAGACGAGAGAACCAACTGGTGACGATAATTGGTCGTACAAAAAGACTTGCTTATGAGCACGAGTATAGAAGAAATACGCTAAATGTTAGAAGTTCTAAGGCAGTATATTTTGTACTAAAGCAATCTCTGATATACTATAGAAATACGATTTGGGAAGGCTGTGTAAGCTTAATTGTGGATACTCTTTAAAAGGCTCAATAAAGAGGAGATCAATGAGATACTCGGTGATATGCTTGTTTTCAGAGTATGGTGTCTTGGATGTGAGACGATAATATGTTTTTATACTAGTGTATTTCTAGCATTAAAATTTAAAGAAAGAACTAATTACGAATTAGTATGCTACTAGATACTGTGCAGGAACAAAATTTAAAGTATTGTACCTCTTCCACTATCCTCTGTGATACAATTCGGTTACAAGACATCATTTGAATTTAATAAGATCAACAGCGTCTTAGTTATCACAATGAGGCACGATTGCCCATGAAAAAAAATTTGATATTATGAGTGCACACAGAAGGTGTGTAATATGAAATCGAGATTCTGATTCTGACTAAGCGTGGGGTTTGAAGTCGGTGGAGGCGAAGCTTTTGTCTGCATTGATTTCGTTGGTTTACTCTTTTTTGTTTTTAATGCTTTATGCAGTGTCTTATTTTACTATATTTTGCTTTGAATGAGTTTTATTTTGCTTTTAGGAATGTGTTTTTTTATTGAAAATGGTTTAAGATTTAATAAAAAAATGTATTGTAATCTGGACTGGAACCATACATTGATGTAAATATATCGAAGAAGACATATACTAATATTTATTTAGTATATCCTAATTTGTTGTATTCTGAACACAAAGTGTGTAGAATATTAAATAACTTTTTATTCTACCAGTTGTATTAATCCCCTCTACATGTGTTTCTACATCCTTTTCCAAGGCTCTATTCAGGTGGAATGATCTCGGTTTGTTATGAATACATTGCTTAGGTCAGAATGGTGTTATGTTACTATACGAGTAGATCACCCACATCGAAAGGATGTTTGGTCTAGTCGCGCAAAGATTTCAATAATAAATAAATTAAAATATATTTTTCATGAACTCGCAAAGAAAAAATGTTTTAGAGGCGTAAAACGTTTTACATTATCTGATAATGAATGACTTTTTCTTATTTTGCTTATGGTTATGCGTATCTCTAATGTTCTGATTCTAAATTAATTGTTTTATATAGTTTTTGTGACGTACGTAAAACTTAGTTTCTAGGTCAGGAATTGAAACTCGGGACGCTTGGATACTATATATACACGGTAATCACTGGATCACAGCACCAACGTAAATGTATATGTTTTAAAAATTAAACAGTTTTTTATTATTGAAATATTAAAGTTAAACTATGTATTAGAAATAGACATTTTGATTCTAAAATTCACCATACCATAGGAAGTTAATGGCGTGCCTTAGACAGAAGATTGGATCCTTGAAGATGTGGGATTGTAAACCTTTCTTGCACATTCCAAATGTTTATAGAGAAGACAAGGGGAATTCCTAATTTTTTCGACTATCAAGACATCGGAGGGTTGAGATGCGTCTCGATGTACGTAAAAAATGAGGAAGTCAATTTATTTTCTTGTGGAATTGTTTGCAGGCACGACAATGTACACGGTAAGTGTGAATATATTGGTGCTAGAAGAGTATTAGAGGTATTTTGTTACCTTCCTGCGGAACTCCGAGGGCACCCCCGCGGGCAGGCGCGCCACGAGCCGCATGGCCCTCAGCCACTCCGCCCAGCCGCTGGCGCCCCCGCGCGGGGACGTGGAGAACCGCATGTCCGCCTCTTCCCCTGAAATATAACAATAATACCATTACTATTTGCTTAAATCAATTTATACATTAAAATTCTTAATATTTTCCATTACCATAATCTAGAAGACCTTAAGATAATATTTTCCATTACCATAATCTAGAAGACCCTAAGATAATATTTTCCATTACCATAATCTTGAAGACCCTAAGATAATATTTTCCATTACCATAATCTTGAAGACCCTAAGATAATTTTCCCATTACCATAATCTAGAAGATCCAAAGATAATATTTCCCTTTACCACAATCTAGAAGACCCTAAGATAATATTTTCCATTACCATAATATTGAAGATCCTAAGATGATATTTCCCATTACCATAATCTAGGAGATCCAAAGATAATATTTCCCATTACCATAATCTATAAGATCCAAATATAATATTTCCCATTACCACAATCTAGAAAACCCTAAGATAATATTTGTCATAGTGTGGAGAATGATATCCGAGAGCTAGGAGTGACGAGTGATTTTGTCCTCAACAGACAACTCTTGAGATGGGATTCTAAAAGCCAATTCCACGTAGTGGCATAGCTCCAGCAATATGTTGTTCTATAACTAGCGTCATTATCACCCTATGCGTCCCATCAGGAACATATGGATGCCATAAAATACCTTCATTAAAACCGGTTTATAGCCCGGCACTCCAAGTTCAATTTTCATGCTTATCATTTTTTTGTCTTGTTATTATTAGTGTGATTGCTTATTCAGGATTAAATGTCTTGTAAGTTTGTTTTTATATTAATATTTTTTACTGTTGGACTATTTTTTACTGTTGGAAAGCTGTATAACACTCACACACAAAAAAAAACAGCCTGAGACTTGCGATACTTAGAAATATACTGTTAAATCAGTTTGGAGGACTAAGGTCTATATGTTACAAAGTAAAATGGAGCTTTAAGAATATGCCACAGAAAGTGGCAGACGAAGAAAGGGATAAACTGGTGTAAGAAATTGCCAGAACACATAGCGTTTTCATGCCAGATTAACAACCTTTTATTTTTTTTATTTTACGGAACCTTTTGAAAATTTTGCGAGAAATCGGGGAGCCTCAACCCGTTTGGTGTATATAATATAATATAAGATTAGATAGAAATGAATTGCAGAATATTCGTGTAAAGCTGTAATTTATGTGTTTTGAAAACTTTTCTAAATGACAAACCCCTGTCTTATGTTACAATTTTTTTTATTTGGGAATCAATGCTGTAAAGTAATGTGCGGTACTAGAATTGATCTCAATAACCACACGAAAACTCTTAGAAACAATGAAGGACACTTGAAGTATAGTCAATGATAATGATGTGTAAATGTTTAATAAAAAATCTTATTTGGGAATCAATGCTATAGAGCAGTGCTCCGCAACCTTTTCTCACCTGCGACACACCGAAATTCTTCCTAGAATTCCGCGGCACACCAAAAGCTAAAATATATAGTATAACGCAAGCGCATGAGTCTTCAGCGACGCGCATAAGGGTAATTTTTCTTTCTCTATGACTAATTTGGTGCGGCCATGGTGTGTACAAAGCACACTACGCAGTTTTCAACAGTTGGCACCAGGCGCTGGGGGACCATTGAAAAATTATTTAGTTATAATAATTATTCTATACTACATTTTGAAAAATAGACAATATTATGAAAATTAATTTGTCATTGTGTATTAAATACATAATGAAAAATTGTAAAATGTCAAATACATTGAATTTGACCGCGGCACACCTGTATCCGGCTCACGGCACACCAGTGTGCCACGGCACACTGGTTGCGGAGCACTGCTATAGAGTAATGTGCGGTACTAGAATTGATCTCAATAACCACACGAAAACTCTTAGAAACAATGAAGGACACTTGAAGTATAGTCGATGATAATGATGTGTAAATGTTTAATTTAAATTCAAAACCAGCAATTAAGGGATTTTCATAATTATACGACATTATACAAGCAGATCCAGAATAAGCGTGGAGTAATCGGGCTACTGTCTCAGGTGTGATACGTGAAGGGCGCAAAAAGAGAAAAAGCATAAAACAATTTAAGATTATATCTCAATATTGATATTGCATTGCACATATTATATTTTTATCAATGCTCGCGTTCACAGCATCTTTCGAAAGATGTAGTAAATTAAAAAAAATTAAAATCACTTTGGGATCTAGTCTTGGACATCTACATTAAAAATCAATTTCGATACAGTTATTGTTGTTTAAGCTTAAAAAAAGAAACTTAAAAAAATTATATGTTTGATATATTAATTTTTATAATTTGATTTATTTTGTGGGGTTAAGTAACTGTACATTAACACACCCCTATTTTGAAGATCGGAGAAGGGCGATATTTTTGGAAAGGAAAAAAAACATCCATTTTAAATTAAGAGAAAAGCATTCCAAAGATTTTTTACATTTTCGAAAGTGTTCAGAATTTTTTTCACACTTTTGCAGGGGCGCGGTTTGGAATAGGTGCCCTAAGCGCTAAATTACCTCGTTCTGGAATTGCATACAAGACAATGTTTTTTTTTATAATATATTGAATGGGATCAGTTCGAGGATTGGTGTCATTATTCACCAAATGATAAAAACATAAATAGCGTTACCCGTCTAATCTAATCATTTTGATGATGTACATGTATTGAAACTATAGAGCTTCGTTTGCTTTAATTTGATTTTCGATACATGGAAGGTAAGTAAGTATTCGATAAATAATACACCATATTCATGATCCTGCTGAGGTATATTATCATATTTTATTGATTGAGACTTATTTGATTTTTTCCTTGTATCAGGGTCTCCCTGTGGGTAATTTCTAACCATTAGATTACCCAATTAGTTATTAAACATGAAAGCTTTAATGGTAAGTTTTTAGCTACAATCGTTCCTCTTCGCCCTGTTGTAATTTTTGCGGCCATCTGAATCAATTCGCAGATCACATTTTGTAGTACTGCTATAATACTCGTAATCGAATAAATAATTTCTGAAGAGATTTCCATTTAGTATTTATAACATTGTAGCGTACATCTTTGAACTGATTATCTACTCCGATCTAGTGTCGTAAAAAATAGTTTTGCTGCATTTGAAGTTTTTTTGTGAGAGTACTGGCAACTTGCTAAGCTGTTTGAACTCCAGGCCTTAAGCCACTCGTTAAGTAATTTCTTACGTTAACAATACTCTTTCAGAAAATCTTAACAGCATGGTACAATCTTCTTACAAATTACT
The DNA here is from genome assembly GCA_949825065.1 of Odontocerum albicorne. Lineage (NCBI taxonomy): Eukaryota > Metazoa > Arthropoda > Insecta > Trichoptera > Odontoceridae > Odontocerum > Odontocerum albicorne. The sequence continues at coordinate 52,470,531 of OX463838.1, read as the reverse complement.
AAAGAAAATTCTCGATAAGTGGTTCGATGGTGATTGTAGATCGAAAAAGAAAGAGGTTCGCAAAGTTGAAAGGTTATATGGTCGAACAAAGGATACTTTTTATAGTAGCAGTGAATTGAATTGTTAATCAATATAGATTGCTTTGTAAGAAGAGAAATGCTAATTTCTAGAAAAAGGAAAACGAACGTTCAAAGAATAATTCACGAAATATATGGAAAAAATTAAACACTCGCTGTAGACGAGATAAAAAGTTTGCGAGATGTCAATTGGATGCAAAAAATTGGAGTTTTTTTAGAAAAAAAAACCCGCAGTTATTTTATGAATAATTGGGTTGAAATGTTATCTTCGTAGTCTTCATCTGGTCTGCAAAATTTCCGTCCAGTAGCCATAATTGAGTAAAAATCGATTGTCATCTCTTGTCCTACTATGTGATGTTAATCAGACCATTTTCCTACTAAGTTTCTTAAAAAATGGTTTGATCTTCAGGGTCCAATTTTATTGTTAATTTGTCTTTGGATAGTGGAGAAGTGCCACATTCTCTTGAGAAATCTATTATTACCTACACCTTTCTTTAAAAAAATATCGTGAAACCTGAGTAACATGAAAATTATCATCCCATATCAAATCTTCCTTTTATGTCAAAAATGTTACAATGTGAAGTAATGATTTTCATAATAATGATCTTTTATGTATATATCAATCAGTATATCGGTGCGATCGCAGCTTTGAAACATCACTTTTAAATCAAATATAAATTTATTCTATTCTAAAGTGGTTTGGATATGTTGAATGGATGGGGGACGAAACATATACTAAACAAATTTATAATGTCAATATATGTAGAAGTCGGGATAGAAAGTGACTGAGAAAATTATGTTTGAAATGATTTTTTTAAAGAAGTAAAGGTAAAGAGTAAAATAAACAGACGGAGCTATACGAGAAGATAAATGGATGTGAAAGAGATAGCAAAGTTTAGGCATTCTATCCTTTCTAACTATCTCAACAAGGAAAGTGTGTATGAGAGTATTCTATTTAGAACAATTCTAATACATCTTGGAGGCGTCTTACCCTACCCATCACTAAAAGCTTCTTCCGACTATCAGGTTGATAAAAGTGCACCAAATACACCACGAATGAAACTTTATTTTTTTTTCAGATTTTTAGATATTTTTTTAATTTAATTTAATTCAAAATAAACTCCATTATACTTATATTGTTCTCTGAAAGAAGATTTTTTTAAAGGGCATACATATTTAATTTTAGGGTCTAGTAGATTTGTATGGCACAAAAGAAGAATTAAGGAGATTATTTTAGAAAATATCACCAGGATGTCACGCTTTGTGGGACGCCTGTGACGGCTTTCATGTAATAAACTTTTAACAAGTAACCAGCAAGATTAATGTTTCAACTCGTGTTTCACTTTTATACATTTAACCATTAATTTTCACACGTGTTACGGATGAAGTCATATTTTATAACATTAATTTTGAGTGTAGTTCACAAGAATATTATTAGTCATTCTACCGAAGAATTTAAAACTAAACTGTCTGAAAAAGTTTTGAATATTTTTTTGTTTCGTCTAACTCGATTCCAACTCTTAAGGCAGATTTTTTTAAACTTTTTATTTGTTCAATAAAGTAATCTATGGTAAAACCATTTGCCATGTACAAATTTGTATCTTAAAAACTAATATAATTTATATATTATAACTATGAACTAATTTTATTTTAATTTCCTACATGTAATTTTATTTTCAATGATCTGAATATTTAATTTCTTAGGAATAGTTAACATCTATGTACTACTTACAACTAGATAACAATTCTTACAACAAATTATTTTAGAAATACACGTTCACTCGTTCAGGCTACTTGTATTCCACCACATTCACACAGCTAATACTGTAATATTATTCAAGCAACAGATGATGCTTCGGATGTAGATTTTTTCTTTGTTTACTTTATTATATTTGTACAGAATTTAAGTCAACACTGCTTCATTATTTAGCAAGATTAATTGGTTCAAGGTTTTTCCTGAATTTCGTGAATTTCTAATTTTAAAAAATCATTGTGGTTTCTATCAAAAGAAAAAAACAAAAATGAACAAAGATTTAAAAAATATTTTTTTCATTTAATATTCATTATAAGTTTCAAATTCATCTTTATTTTTTAGCTTATTGAAATATTGCCGTTGACCCAAAAGTTTGTTTAGGGTTTAAGCTAAACTTTCAACTCTAAATCCAATATCAATACTTTATTTCAATGAATTAAATATTCATTGCCTTGTTCGAAGTCTTAAATAATGAAGTCTGGAGGAAACAAATTTAAAAGGATTAACTTTGAAGGATGTTTTTAAATACTTACAAACTTTTGAGGTTTTGCATTCTAATATGTACTGAAATTGCTTGTTTTAGAGGCAATAATAAAACGATTTTTGTTTTCCACGTAAGAGTTTTCTAGTTAAATAAAGAAAAATTGTTTGAGTCTGAAGGTTAGTCTGATACACAAAAATTGATAAGTGATGAAAACTTACTGTCTTCGTAAATGTAATACATATTAATATTTACTTTATCTGAATACAATAAGAATATATATGAGGGAAGGTCAATAAATTCGCAGAATGAAGAGGTTAAGAGAGGGGGCGGTAGTGTGTATGCATATATTCCAATAATATGACTCGTTATTAGTATATTCACCAAGTTTTAGTCTAATTTTGACAGAATTGTTTAAAATATCGTCGGGCGAGTATGCCAAACGTTAATAACATTTCGAGTATGAAGAAAAGTATCGCGCCGTCATTGAATTTCTCACAAAACAAGAGAAAACACCTCAAATAATTTTGGATTAGATGTTAGCGGTTTACGGGTATTGGTGTCCTGGAAAAACGATGGTTCACAAGTGGTATATGTTTTTAAAGCAAGGGAGAAAATCGATTGAAGACGACCTCCGACCAGGACGGCCTGTTGAGGCACCTTCTTCAAACATTGTCAAAATGTATAAAAGTTTGTGCTGGAAGATGCCCGCCTAAACATGAAGGCATGCTGCTAATAGATTACAAATATATGAGTATCGATATAACTGGAAAGTACTATTCTGGTCTGCTGATGCATTTAAAATAAGCTGTGAAGGAGAAAAAGAGAGGAAAATGGACACAAGGGGTGCTGCTTTTGCATGATAATTCACCCGTGCACAAAATCAACTCTGCATTGGCTGCTCTTCATAATGGTGGCTTTCAAATATTAAACCACCCTCCCTACATCCCAGACCTGGCTACGTCTGATTATTATTTGTTTCTAAATATGAAAAAAAAAAACTTCGAGGGAAGAAATTTACGGACGATGTAGAAGTTATAAGTGCAATTTTGGCTTATTTTGAGGGAAAAAGCATGTTTTTTTCGTGGGTATGAATAAGTTTATTGAAAAATTTGAAAACGTATTGGAGTCGATGGTGAATATATTGAAAAAAAAATAGAAAATTCTTATTTTCACCATTTTCCCTTCATTCCGCGAATTTATTGACCTTCCCTCGTATATTTCTGTGGCGTTATGGCAGAAGTTGATATGTCCGTTTTTTGTCATTTCGTGTTTATTCTCCGAATTTATAGAAAATATTTCTCAGCATGTTGTGGCAAAACGTGGTGTGTCAGTCATTATCCAAACAAAAGATATACTATTGTTATATATTATTGTTTGGAAAATATATATTATTGTTTGGAAAATCTAAAAAAATGCTTATTTGTACTGATTTTAACAGCTTATCAAAGTTAATATTGCTTCTCCTGTAAACTAAGTTAAAACGGACATATGAACTTCTGCCATAACGCCACAGATTTAATGCATTCTCAACCTACCTCAAGTAGTTGAGATTATATGAAAAAAGTGTTGAACTAATATCTCAAAATTCATAGCATGTAAAACTATCGTGTTATCTTGTGTTTTTATTACTTATTTCAACAATCTGTATAAAATGAATGAATGAGAGAATTAGGAAAGAATGCGGATCGAAGTAAGATATAAGTATAATGTCAAAGACGACAAAAAAAACATTGAGATTATATTTTATTTGAGGAAAATTACAGCATCAATGTAAATCTCATACTGATACGTTTTCTTCTGGAATTGCAGAACAATTTCCGATCGATTCTTTTCCGGAATTTAATATTCTCGAGGAAATTAATTTATCCATCTTATTAGGTAAATTGAGAAATGTCCAACTTAATTGAAAAAAAAGTTCTGGGAGAAACCAACAGAATGTGAATAATGTGTATTGAATTGATGAAATGAATATTTTATCAAATTTGTCCGATTGATTGAATTCGGGTATAATTAATTTTAAAAATACGCATTGATATTGCTTATTATTCATACACCAGAATTACATATGTCATGTTGAAGTATTTTGGTATTTTTTATTTTGTTGGACTTGTATTTTTTCATTTACTCTTAATTAATTAATATAATAACACAATTCATACATTTAATTGAAATGTATAAATAAACTGTTTAATGTGTAAATAACGAACAAATATCACCATGATACCACAAGTATCAACATCATCTTCTCCATTGTTCCCCATTACTGAGGGACGTGATTAATGGGATGTTGGTGGTATAGATTGTGACGACACGTCTTCACTCCTCTCGGCATAGCAAGTATATAAATACACCAGAGCTATAAAGTTGGAGTCAGAAGTCGGAATCAGAAGCCGGAGTCAGAAGCTGGAGTCAGAAGTCGAAATCAGAAGTCGGAGTCAGAGTCGGAGTCAGGAATCGGAGTCATGAGTCAGATTCAGGAGTCGGAGTTAAGAGTTGGAGTCAGGAGTCGGAGTCAGGAGTCGGAGTCAGGAGTCGGAGTCAGGAGTCAGAGTCAGGAGTCGGAGTCAGGAGTCGGAGTCAGGAGTCGGAGTCAGGAGTCGGAGTCAGGAGTCGGAGTCAGGAGTCGGAGTCAGGAGTCGGAGTCAGGAGGCGGAGTCAGGAGTCGGTGTCAGGAGTCGGAGTCAGGAGTCGGAGTCAGGAGTCGGAGTCAGGAGTCGGAGTCAGGAGTCGGAGTCAGGAGTCGGAGTCAGGAGTCGGAGTCAGGAGTCGGAGTCAGGAGTCGGAGTCAGGAGTCGGAGTCAGGAGTCGGAGTCAGAAGTTGGAGTCAGAAGTCGGAGTCAGAAGTCGGAATCAGGAGTTGGAGTCAGGAGTCGGAGTCAGGAGTCAGAGTCATGGAGGTTTTTGTGGACTCGGAATCAGAGTCGGAGTCGGGTGATGATATTCTGGATTCAACTCCGAATAAAATTTTAACATTTTTGTCAACTTATTGGTTACATAAATTACATTTTAAAATTATTAATTATGTACCATTCGTTACAAATAACGTGTATTATGATGAGGAGTCCCCGTAGAAATTATTTAAAAAAAAACTACATTTAAGTAGTTAAGCCACGTAATTATAATATATGGTTAGCAATACATGTATGTTACTGTAATTGGAGTCGCATGAGAACCTGGAGTCAGAGTCAAACGTTTAAAATATCTGGAGTTGGAATTTTATTTCCCAACTCCACAACACTGAAATAAACTATAAAAATAGTAATTGAATACGACGGAATTTTGTGGCCTTGTTGGAAGACCACCACTTGGAGATTTTGTTTTCGATTTCCATTCGGTCTAAACAATGTATCTTATTTTTTTATAATGTCACCTTTTAACCGATTGCGGATTAAACGCAGCAGTAAAAAAATGCAAAACTGTGCGCGATTGGATGAATGTAGATGGTAATTTCTCTGGACATGAAGTTTTTAATGATGCAGAGATTGTGCAACGTGTTTCTTCTAATGAACCTACAAGTACAGATCAGGGAGAAGATACCATCATATAAGTGAAAAGTATACAGCACAGCGCTACTTTAAGTAACGCCGAGAGCAACAGGAATGTTGTGAAATCTAAGTAGCACCATTTGCCGAAAACTGAACAGAGGGAATAATTCAACTTTTTTGCTGTCATATTTTAAATAAAATGTTTACTGCACATATCAAGGACAATTTATAGATTTTGTTTAAAAAAATCCGATTTTACTCTGACGGAGATTATTTGGTTTTATTTGGCCAGATATTTGGGAGTCTAGTGTACTCGTATTATAACTTGGAGTATTTAAGGTATATTGAAAATGCATTGTCAGACATACAGGCATTGAATTCCGTATGAAAATTTAACAGATTTTCTTAGCTTATGCTGCCTTATATAATAAACATTTGTGATGGCCCTGATCGGACTTCTTCTCTTTACTTTGGATGATGTCGTACAATATGATTCCAGACCTTTTGATAACATCTGCTTTAAATTTGTTCTCGTGAATCATATGAAACCTACATAAATACAATATTTATTTTCTTCCATTGCTTTATTTTTGCTGTCAATAACAAATATAATTATTAATTAAAACGATGTAACTTAAAATATAATATACAGAATTTAGTTATAGATGCTTATATTTCTTAACTTCTTGATCTAATGACATATTTTCGAATGTATGATAAATAAGGTTTGCTTTGCAACGCACATTACTTTAAATCAAAACCATCAAAATATGCCCCTCTAGGATAAGCAAAGATAACGTACATAAATTCAGTTCATTTTATCTTGGGACACATTTTAGCTTTTGCTCCGTTTGTACGCTTCTTTATGTTATGTATATCCTCCTATAATTCTAAGGTTTCCACCGTTCTCTTTTTAAATTTTTTTATTTATTTTTATTTATTATACTAACTATACTATTCTAAATACACATCGAATAATTCTATTTCAATATATGCAAATTATATTTCTATAACACGATTTTGGATAAATATAAATCGGTTTATTAAGTCGTGTTGTAAAATTTTCCATATAATTATAATTATACATGAGTGGTTTAACATTTTAATTGCTAAGGAAGTGGAGCTTAGATTCTCCTTTAAGCATCATGCAAATGAAGCTTCGTGTGTGGGTGCCACTCTTAAGGGAAGGTAAATTGACGGGTTTAAATTTGCACCTGAAACGATTAAAGGGATCAAAACCTGTAATTAAATATTTTTTTATAAGGACGTTATTTGACTTAGATTTTGAAAATTTTAAGTAGGTTTCGTATTAATTAAATGTACAAGAAAGTTATATAAAATTGGATTCAGATGTTGTAAGATTTTCGTCAAAAAGCAGTCAACACTACATTTTTGTATATTCGTGTTTTGTCTTTAGGCGCCAAAAAGTATTTTCAGGAATATATCATTATATTTTATTCATTTCTGCAGCCATATTTTTATTGTGTTTATTTGTGCAGCCATATTTTTATCGTGTTCATTTGTCCAGCCATATTCTTAAGATTAATTAAAGTTTTTTTAATTCCATAAAACTATTCAAAATACGAGGCATATCCAGAAAGTAAGTGTACTGAATTTTTGTAGGTTACAATTTTATTTATTTAAATAAAAAAATTACGTGGTTACCGTGGTACATATGTAAGCTATTTTTCGACATAGTCGCCATTCCTCTCAATGCAGGTGGGGAAGCGGGGTATCAACTTTTTGATGCCTTCCTCGAAGTAGTTTCCCGCCAACCCCTCCGTCCACTTCTCCACCTCCTCTTTTACCTCCTCGTCGGTTGAAACCCTTTTTCCACCCATGTGCAGCTTCAGGGAGGTAAAGAGATAATAATCTGAAGGTGCTAGGTCAGGGAAATGCGCGGGATGGTTCAGGACATCCCATTTAAACGAGGCGAGCAGTTCCTTCGTGGCGTTGGCCGTGTGTGGTCTGGCATTGTCGTGCAGCAGGCAGACTCCCTTTGTCAGCATGCCTCTCTTCTTGTTCTGATCGCCCTCCGCAATTTTTTTAGGGTCTCACAGTATCTTGCAGAGTTGATGGTCTCCCCTTGAGGCATATATAGTATTTAATTAAAATTATGCCTTGACAGTCCCAAAACACGGATGCCATGATTTTCTTGGCTGAAATTGTGGTTTTGAACTTTTTGGCGGAGGGTGAAGAGGTGTGACGTGACCGTTTTTAAACTCGCGACACCACTTGTACACACTCGTACGATTCATAGCTTTATCCCCATATGCAGTTTTCACCTCATTATAAACCTCAACCGGAGGTTTTCCCTTCCAAACGAGATAACGGATGAGGCCGCGTATTTCGCACTTGGCGGGAGATTGGATTGACATTTTTCACGAAACGTGTTGTCGCGTCGACACTTCTCAACGTACTGACCTCGAACCGGTTTCGTTGCGGAGGGGAAGGGTCAGGCTACACGGAAGTGTAGCCAACATGTCGAAAATAAAATCGATCCGGTCGTGAGACCCTCAGTACACTTACTTTCTGGATACGCATAGTATAACTAAGATTTGTAAACACTTTTAGTTTATTCGATTAAAGATAACATCAAGATCTAGAAAAAAATAATTTATAATTACAATTCATGAACTGAGGAACAGTTTTGTAAAATTTTAATATTTATTTATCTAACTTTTTATCATTTAAAAACACTATATAAACGGCTGACGTAGAAGTCAAATGAATGATATAAATGACTGTTTAATAGTACATTTATCAAAATTATACATATTGTGAAACCTGAAACACAATTATATTGACGTGAAGACGCTTTAATGAGAGTACCAGAATGGGCGTCTAAATGACGCGCTATCAATGCTCATGGATGTTTCTAGCTCACCTTCAACTCGTTTTAGATCTTGATAACCTTTCTGGATTGATAGACAATAATCAGCTGAAACGGGATGAGAGCTTTCTAGATAGCCAGTCATAGCAATGGAACCAGTCCACGGTCGGAAATCTCCAACTTGTAAGTGCTCCTAACGAACTTGTCATGGAATTTCACCTGGTATGTTGCATTGGTATACAAAATATGTTGTGTATCTTGAACCGTCCTAGGCGTGTCCACGGTTGCAGTGCTTACACCTCGGGAAGGGTTTCATAGATTCCCCGTTGTAGTTATATCGAATGGTTCATACTGTTGGACACATAGTGCAAGAGAGTACATTATATTAACTCTCGGGAGGGCTAGAGGAGATTTATTGGGCTACTCCAGAGGTTTTACCATGAATGAGGAACCTGAACATCCAATTATGCGAAAAAAACAACATTTAGAAGAAGAATTGAGGACGTATGATAGTTGGTTGGACAGTGGTTTTGAATTTTTTTAAACAAAATAAATGCACTTAATTTAGGTAACTAAGTTAACACAACAAGGATTCAGTTTTGGATTGCACGTTTTTCTTTAAATAATGTGATGTCTCTTGGTTTTGGCTGGTGAGATGAACGAAAGACGTTTGCTAACAAATTTAAATATGTTAATATATTAAAAAGAACACTTAAAAGGATGCTTGTTTCCTAACTGGACCTAAACAAGAAGTAACATGGCCTGTTATCTTTATCTAACTCGTATTCTACAAGCCATACCACGTTCAGGTGTACCAACCATACGATCTACACACATACGATAAACATACCAACACATTTCTCTACAAATAATAAAATATTTCACGACCTGGAAGTTGGCCACCAACATATCAGTCTTATTTTATTCACTGCAACCTGGAACAACTCAGTAGAACAAATATAAATAATGAAAATATTAATGAAAATGTAAAGAGATAATATTTTGCATATTATATTAGTGTACAAATTTTCCTTGAAACTGAACTGTAAGTACTAAAATTTCATTTTAACTTCAACCACAATGCCTGCATCTCAATGTCAAGTGCTCAACCGATACACCACAAGCGTTTATAGTACAGCTCTTTCTCTCTATATATCAAATTACTTAATTATTGCTAAAAGCTCTCAACTTTTCCAGGGATGGAAAATAAATTGAGGAAAATTTAATGAAAATTTTAATCAACTTCGCAGACTTATTTAATTTTATATTCGTGTTTTTTAGGAAAATTATTACTTAACTTAATATCAATGGCAAACTTTGATGCTGTAATATTTTTTATTGACAATATTATTCGATAAGAATTTGAATTCAATTGAGTTTGATTAAAAGGTGTTAATTTTAGGAAATATGTGAATAATAGTAAAGTAAAAAAAAACTTTTATAAAGAAATTTTGTAAACTTTCTCTTAATTGGATGTCAATATGCAAAAAGGATCCAAACCACATCTTAACATGTTCTTATATAATTTAGGAAATATTTCACAGCTTTGGGTAGGGAAAGAAATCAGAGCAAATTTAGCAATGGAATGCCCTATTTAATGGGTTTGATATTTTTGCATATAAATAATTGATTTATGGTACTTAAAGGTATTTATAGGTATTTAAAAAGAACTAAAATATGTTTTGTGGGTTGAGTAATTCTTAATTAATATATATATCTCCAAAGTTTAACCCAAAGGTATATATTTGATGGTTTTTTAATAGGCAATCCACCCACACTAGGTTTATTTGTGCCACCATATTAACCTTTACCTTCCTGTGCTAAAAAAAAATCCGTGCGTTCCGGTGCTATGTATTCAATACAGAGAGAGAGAGAGAGAGAGAGAGAGAGAGAGAGAGAGAGAGAGAGAGAGAGAGAGAGAGAGAGAGAGAGAGAGAGAGAGAGAGAGAGAGAGAGAGAGAGAGAGTTATAGATCGTTTAATTGCTTGCGATATAAAGCGTGAGACTGTTTATATAAGCATTCTGTCATAATTCGTTATCTAAGGAATGCTCGCCTAGTTGACAAAATTGCATACTTAATTCAAGTTCCCATAACAAATATTTTATAACCAAATTTTAGGCCTATATAAACCCTACCATAATTAAAAACCGTGTCATTTATTAATAAAAACTTAAAGTGAATTGTATTATTCTTAAATAAAACAGTAAGATCAACTACCTGAGTTTGATTTGGAGACATCCTGCAGAACCTAAAAGATTCAAGATATCCTGACAGATTGAATCCTCAAGTTTCGAAGACAAAATACAAAGAAGTAAGTGCTCACAGTTGCAGACAGATCCAACAATTTCAACTTGTGGAATAAATATTTGCCTCGGTCTTCTTTGACACATAATAATTTCAGCGTGTGGAGCAGACGTTCTAAGGCACAAAGCGCTGCCAGGTATTTCTATCTTCCGGCCAACTGCAGTTTCCCTGAGCAAAGCTTTATTAACGATCTTCCTATGACATCACGGTGCATTTGAGATGCGACCGGAAAATATTCCGATTTGTATGCAGTACTTGATGTCCTGTTTCAGTTCCTTGCTGCACACACATTTTCATTGCAAGCTGAAGTTAATTTAAAACACAACTCAAATTACTATAAGAGCTTTCCCGTCTACATTTCTAGGTGTTCCGTTATTTACCTAAAATAAAAACTAAGCCATTTATCTTTCAAGATTGGTATGAATCTGTGCTCTATGCGACATCTAAGTTTTACCGATTGATATAACTATACCAACTGAATTAATTCAAGCCGAAAAATAAACGCTGGAAAATTTTTGTATACCTAAGAATTATTTACAAAATCGGCGACTTCAAATCATTTTCGGAATGTGTTACACTATTTACCGATTGATATAACTTTACCAACTGAATTAATTCAAGTCGAAAAATAAACCACGCACAATATGTAAGCTGGAAAATTTTTGTATACCTAAGAATTATTTACAAAATCGGCAAATTGAAATCATTTTCGGAATGTGTTACACTATTTACCGATTGATATAACTTTACCAACTGAATTAATTCAAGTCGAAAAATAAATCACGCACAATATGTAAGCTGAAAAATTTTGTATACCTAAGAATTATTTACAAAATCGGCAACTTGAAATCATTTTCGGAATGTGTTACACTATTAAAAATAATATGTCCAATTTATATGACGTCAGTGGAGAGTAAAAGGCGTTTTCAACCCTAAAGAGAATTCAATTTATTTTTGAGAAAAACTACGATTCAAGAAAGATTGAATTCGAAAGCTATGTATGGAAAGCGCTTTATTTACACCAAGCTTGATTTCAAGCGTGATCGAGAGTTCGTAAGATGCGAGAATTACATAATAAACGGTATCTACCAACAGGTGATTTTTTTTTTGATATTGGTGAATCACCAATTTCATAATATGTTACATAAGTGATGCTAATTTGTTAACGATGTTCTTGAAAGCTTCGATTAGTTCTTGAAAATCTGTGATAACTTTCATGGCTGACATGGTGAAAGCTTGTCTGCCAGGGTTCGATTCTCGTTGGAACCCCGATTTTTCGAAAAAGGATTTCAGTTTGGTTTTCACTTAAGGCCTCAGTTACATCTTTCTGGTTGGTAATAAGAGATTGCCGTTTAAGTGAGCTAGATTGTACTGTATACAAGGAACGTGTAATACAATGTAATAAAAGAGCTAGATTTTACTATATGGAAGGAAAGTGTAATACAATACAAAAAATGTGTGTGTTGTAAAAGCAAATAATCATGCTTGGTGAAATGTAAAAGCAAATAATCATGCTTGGTGAAATGATAAAATGTATTTTTAGTACTGCTTATAAAATAAAGTTATTATTTATGTGAAATACAACATAACAGACGATAGTTTATGTAAAAATGCAAAAAAAATAAATAGTTCAATTTCACATAAGCGATATTTTTATCTGTCCTCGAGGTTTCAAATTTGGCATTGACTTAATATCGGATTCTTCAAGGAAACGTACTTAATACGTTCGGCGTTGGAGAAAAATGCCCTCAAATAAAATTATTTGCGGGCACGCAATGTGGTTTAACATGGGTCTAAATAATTATTTGTGAAATATTAAAGAAAAAGGCCAATTCCATTATCAAGACGTATCTTGAAAAATCCGTAAGCTTTCAATGCTTCAGAGTATTGATTTACTGGAGTATTTTGAATGTTTCATATCAATAGTGTGTGACCTAATAATAACTCAGATGCTATAATATGATATCAACTATTGAATGTCAGGCTTCATAAATCGATCTATTAATAACTCAGATGCTACGAGTACACGTATAATATGATATCAACTATTGAATGTCAAGCTTCATAAATCGACCTATTAATAACTCAGATGCTATAATATGATATCAACTATTGAATGTCAAGCTTCATAAATCGATCAATTAATAACTCAGATGCTAAATTATGATATCAGCTGTTGAACGTCAAGCTTCATCCATCGATATATTAATAACTCAGATGCTATAATATGATATCAACTATTGAATGTCAAGCTTCATAAATCGACCTATTAATAACTCAGATGCTATAATATGATATCAACTATTGAATGTCAAGCTTCATAAATCGATCTATTAATAATTCAGATGCTACGAGTACTCGTATAATATGATATCAACAATTGAATGTCAAGCTTCATAAATCGACCTATTAATAACTCAGATGCTATAATATGATATCAACTATTGAATGTCAAGCTTCATAAATCGATCAATTAATAACTCAGATGCTAAATTATGATATCAGCTGTTGAACGTCAAGCTTCATCCATCGATATATTAATAACTCAGATGCTATAATATGATATCAACTATTGAATGTCAAGCTTCATAAATCGACCTATTAATAACTCAGATGCTATAATATGATATCAACTATTGAATGTCAAGCTTCATAAATCGATCAATTAATAACTCAGATGCTAAATTATGATATCAGCTGTTGAACGTCAAGCTTCATCCATCGATATATTAATAACTCAGATGCTATAATATGATATCAACTATTGAATGTCAAGCTTCATAAATCGACCTATTAATAACTCAGATGCTATAATATGATATCAACTATTGAATGTCAAGCTTCATAAATCGATCTATTAATAATTCAGATGCTACAAGTACTCGTATAATATGATATCAACAATTGAATGTCAAGCTTCATAAATCGACCTATTAATAACTCAGATGCTATAATATGATATCAACTATTGAATGTCAAGCTTCATAAATCGATCGATTAATAACTCAGATGCTAAATTATGATATCAGCTGTTGAACGTCAAGCTTCATCCATCGATATATTAATAACTCAGATGCTATAATATGATATCAACTATTGAATGTCAAGCTTCATAAATCGACCTATTAATAACTCAGATGCTATAATATGATATCAACTATTGAATGTCAAGCTTCATAAATCGACCTATTAATAACTCAGATGCTATAATATGATATCAACTATTGAATGAAGCCCATCGATCAGTTGATATGAATTCAAGTCAGATTTATTTTTATCAACAGTTCTAATTTTTATCTTTTAATTATGTACGAGAAACTTCGTACGTAAAATTATGTACGAGAAAATCAAATTATGATAATTTTTAAACCGTTTTCCATAACTTGGTACCAGCACTAAAAACGTCGTTTTACACAGTATAACATGACTAAAAAAATCATCAATCGTATAACATCACCAAACATATGTGCCCAAAATCTATGAATAGACGAGATTATGAATTTTATTGGTGTTTTTTGAAATACAACAGGGAAGTGAATGAATGCATCAAGACTAACATCTTGGAGTGAATAGATATCGACTGATGTAGATGTTCACTTGGTCACATAAATAAGGTTATTTGTAGGCTTTTGCTGTTATGTATATGTAATAAGGTCTATTGGAATTTATTCCTTACAAGATGGGCAGACGAAGTAAAGACTGGTTCAACACTGGTCGAGGCTCTACGGGCTGCGGCGCGTCGGGAGAGATGGAGGGGAACAGTAAGGCACATAGTAGGAGCAAGAAGAATGGAAGGTCATGACCCTCAGCCACGAGGGTCACAATAAGGAAAAGAAGAATAAGAAATAAATGTTATATTTATTGATTGCATGGGTTTCAAATATTCATCACTTCCATAATAATACGTCATTTATTTTATTGTTCAAATATTATGCTTGTATATCTGTTATGTATTCTTTTAACAGAAATTAAATAATGTGCTATTTTCTGGTTGTTTTTTTATGAGGTGCACGGCCGCGCCGTAACGCACTGGACTTCGGTGCGGAAGGTCGCCAGTTCGAACCCCGCGCTATGCTACTCCCCTGGAATGACACAGGCATTTTCTCCATCTTAGTATTCGGGAGTATAAAGGATACCGAAATCCTTTATACCACCTATATTTTTTTTCTTCTGGGTTACAATCCTAGGATTAGTCTGCACCAAGCACTCGATCCCTCCACTCATCTATGTCATCCGCCAGTCTCTTCATCTCCTGGTAGCTGCTACAGCGCACATCCCGGATCACCCGGTCCATGTAGCTATATCTAGGGCAGCCTCTATGGTTATTGCCCTTAACCATTCCCTCGACGACGGTAAGGAGCAGGTCTGGGTGCCTGATGTTATGGCATATCCAACTGGATCGTTGTTGGGCAATTCTATTTAGAAGTTGCCTTGTTTCTCAAACCCCGCTCAGTACCTCGTCGTTTCGGATGTGATCTGACCAATGGACCTTGGCCATGCGCCTGTAGCACCACATCTCAAAGGCAGTCAGACGCCCGAACTCGCTCTGGCTGATGGTCCACGTTTCGTAGCCATACAGCAGCACACTCCAGACAAGATTTTTCACTAAATTCTTCCTAACATTGATATCAATGTTAGGAGATTCAAATATCTTGGATTTCTTGTTAAAAGCAACTCTTGCCTGTTGGACCTAGGGGGTATAAAGGATTTCGGTCATATCTATTCTTTAAAAAAAAAAAAAATAATAATATATGCCAGTGTGCTCCGTTCATCTCACTTCGTGTGCGATCGGATCCAGTACAATGATTTATCCGGTGAGTTTGCTGGTGTGAAACGGCTCACCCGCTTAAAAAAAACTACGGCATAACTTCGCTTTCCATTGGATTGATGATAGGATATTTCCATTGGATTGGTGAACTTCGCTTTCCATTGGATTGGATTGGTTGATGAATTCCCATTGGATTGGTGATAGGATCCTCGACTACGAGATCCTGATTTTTTTAACAAATTTTCTGTTCTCATTTAATTATCCACGAACATCATTATATTATAGTTGTCATTTATCTGTGTTTATGATTAAATGCTAAGGGTTACTGCTTAGCAGTTGGCGCTGAAGGCTTGCGCCGTGAGTTTGATTCGATGCAGATTATCTGCAACGAATTTAACCCACGTCCTTTTTTAATCGAATCTTTCATTATCTGGCACTTAGTATTTCTGTGTTGATTTTAATGGGATGTTAATTTAAAATACATTAGTTTAAATTGATGCACGATTAGAAAAGTGTTCTATCATTAAATCAATACCTAGATTGATCTTGAAACCACTACTAACATTTTATTTAATATGTCGAGTGCTTTGGTAGATTTCTTTCTCAGTCTAGATATCTGGCGTATATAGATCACATGGAATCATAGATTTATAAATACAACATTTAGTTAACAACTTTTTGACGAGCTTCTGTTGATCTTCTCATAGTTAACGTTTGTGTTTCCTTTTCGTGACTCCTTATATTCAGAAACTTAGTTTCAAGTTATTTGTTTAAATAGTGAATTAATGAATTATTAATCCTGTCGTTTAGCTAATGACTAAGCATCGTGACTCTCGTGTGATGGTCTCCGGCGATTCCTCTCCATCCCGCACTCCGCGGCTCAAAGGGCAGTCCAGGTACGTCTCTCACTTGGTCAGCCCAACGCATTGGGATTTCTCATCTTGTGCATCGTTCTTCCACGCCTCCAGTAACCACAAATCTCTCCAAATTGTCTCCTTGGCCACGAGCAATTTGCCCAAATAATCGGAGCACTCGTCGAAGACACATTGTTGACAAGCTGTCGGTGATTCTTAGATAATTGAGACGTAAGTTTACCCTGCTGTCCATGAAACTCGAAACAACCCTCTCCAACACCACATTTCAAATGTATCTATTCTACTTTCCGAGTCCATGTCTCCGCGACATCAATTAATATTGCGAAGACGAGATACTTGACTAGGCGATTTTTCTTTGTGATGGTTATAGTTCTGCTCTTTCATATCTTTTCAAGTATTGACATCGCATGGTCGCGCGGTAACGCACCGAACTTTCGTGCGCAAGGTCACCAGTTCGGACCCCGCAAGGTGCTACTCCGCTCGAAAGATACAGACATTTCTTCCATCTAGCATTCGGGGGTATAAAGATACCTATGACTTCGGTTTTACTCGTATCTATTCTTTTTTAGAAAATTAGAAAGAAAAAAAACAACTTACGTTTCATATGCATATATTGAAACAAAATACATATTTATAGTGGCCATCACCATCACGCCATTCCTTTTAGGCAGAGAGAACGGATCTCCACTTTATTCTATCCAGTAACACATATTTCATTTTTACTACGTCCATACACCTCATCATGCATGTTTTTCTATTATAAAAGCTTATCACCCTTTTCTGTTTTTGAGTTCGATTAATTTGGTAGTGCCACATTATCTGGGTCTTTTCAAAGTTCCCATACCTTCAATACTACTCTAGATTATTTAGATTAATATTTCTTCGTTTATTATTTTAACATACACTAAGAGTTTAGTGATTAATAAAAATACAGTTAATCAATACTCATAAAATTAATTAAATGGAAAGACAAGGTATTTATTGGGGGTTGACATATTTTAAATGACTCATCGTACAGAGCATTTTGAAAAGTCTGTTTGAATAATACCTTCAAAGGCTTTTGCAGGATTTTGCCGTCTCAAAGCATAAGTTCAAAGGAAACCCTTACACGTCTTCTCGTACAAAAGGTTCGATGTTAACTTTCTTTTATTTTTCTTTAAAAAAATTCTTAGAATGTGTTCTTTGAAATTTTATTGAATTCCCTTTCTTTTTTTATGTCATAATCTTTTGTGAAACTTATATGTCTTTTAACTAGGCAATACACTTGTATTTAAAAAAAATTCAATGTGATTTATAGAGTAAATTTAAGACTTAATACATCGCCTTTTTGATTATTTACAAGTATGCGATTAAAATTTGATTATTTACAAGTATGCGATTAAAATTTGAATTTCGAATCGCGACAAATTAACATCAAAATATATCATTGTAAATATGGGTCGATCCACTGTTGGATGAATGTCTCCCCAAGTTGATTCCAAATAATTCGGCTTTTTGCTCGTTGGTGCCATGTGATGCTTCGTGAAATCATCCATCCAGCTTACCTTCGGTCTTTTTCTGGACCTCTTTATGCCTCTTGGGTATCATTGGATTATTTCGGATGTTCATCGGGAATCTGACATTCTGGCTACGTGTCCTGCCTATTGCCACTTTATTTTCTTGCACACCTTTATGACGTCTTCTATCTTTGTTTTGTTGCGAATCTAGGTGTTTCGTTTACGGTCTCTTTTAGTATATCCCAACATGCATCGCTCCATGTCCCTTTGTGCGGTCTGGAGCTTTTGTGTGTTCTTTACTGTGAGCATCCATGTCTCACAGCCATACGTAAGTACTGGGAGAATACACTGGTTGTATACGTTTCGCTTCAAAGATATTGGGAGATCACTTTTGAATATGTTGTTCGATTCCCAAATAAGCTCCATGCTAGTTTTGTCCTTTGTGCTACTTCCTCCGATATACCACCTACAAAGGATATAAGTTGGCCCAAATACACATATTTCTGGACAAGTTCCAGCTCCTTTCTATCTACAATTATTGGTTTTGGGGTATCAAAGCTTTTCGTCATATATTTGGTTTTTGATGTATTAATTTTTAAACCAACTTCTTTACTGACCTCTTCCAACTCCTGCAGTTGGTGCTGAAGATCATTTGGGTTTTGTGAGAATATAACGATATCGTATACAAATCTCAAATACCTCAGGTATTTTCCATCAATCACCAGGTATTATTGTCTCATTTCAGTTAACTTAAGACATATTCAAGTGAAGCTGTGTATAATTTTGGGGAAATAGTATCTTCTTGACGAACTCCCTTATCAATTTGGAAGGCTTCAGAGGATTTGTGGAGATGTATTTTTGCTGTTGTATTCTTATAGATGTTAATGTATACTCTCTCTGAATGCCTTGTGATTTTAGAGTTTTTACGAGTAGTATCGTAAATTTTTTGACTGAGTCAAAGGTCTTTTCGTTGTCTACAAAGGCTAGGTATTGAGGATGTTCGTATTTTTCACACCGTTCTATTATTTCGGTTAGTTAAGATCTTGGTAAATATTTTGTACAGTGTAAGTTACAAGCTCATCGGAAGGTAGTTCTTAAGATTCTGGGTACCAACGGGAATCAAACCCGCAAACCTCGGGCTGGAAAACACGCACCCTATAAACTTGGCTAGGAGGGTCTCAAATATACTAAGCAACATGAAAATAAATATTTAACATTTTTCAAATGTAAAATAAAATAGATTCAGTCGGAAGACAATGTTCCCAAAAAATTAAGATGCCCAATATTTCTGATTTCTAACACAGTATAAAAAATTCAATTCAACTAAATGAAAATTAAACCAGATGGGTTTAAATGATTTCTCTGGAGTAAGTTTTGAAGAATTCCTATAATTGAAATAAACCGTCTTATTTTTTTAACCTTTTAAAGACAATGATAACTTTACTAGCAAATTTTTTTTTATTTAATGATTTGTAATTTATATTGTTGAACTCTTTTTTAAACAGAATTATTGAACATAAATGTGTAAAAAATCTACACAATAACTAAAATTTAAATGACAGGCATGTTTCACTTAACAAAAGCATTGTCAAATAGTATCAAATACTTTACTGACCAAGTTTATAAAGTAAAATATCTATGAATTCAAACTAACATCAAGACTTAAAAAGCACCGACCACTTTGATATGTCGGGAACTACCAATTTTTTAACAAACAGTCACCATAAAACTTGATTACTACACTACAATACAAACTTCACCCAACTTTCATGTAATTTAAGTTTATTGTGTAGATTTTTTCCACATTTAAGTGTTATATCATTCTGTTTTAGTTATTTATTCTAATGTATAAAGAGATGGTAAGAAATGAACGTCTTTAATTTTCACCCCTTAATTAAGATTAAATTACTCATATTTTTTAAGCAGTAGGTTAATTTCAGAAGATTTTGTGTTAATTCAGTTAAGTCGATTTAAAAAATATTGGTTACTCATTTTCACAAAAAAATGCGATCATATAGTTTACACTTTGTACGACGATATCAGTATTAAATCAATTAAAGTATACATGTGTGTATTAAATGAAAATTTGAGAATATACAAAAATTTGTTTGTAAGATCAGTAAAGGGTTATAAGTCTCAAAAAACATAGACTTTTATATTCGTTTAAGTTAAACAACTTTATGATTCCATTCCAAGTTAATAATTTTAAAGTTATCGGAGTTACATATTCCTGAAGGATATCACGATTATCCTTCAGGAAGTCTCAACAAAGAAAACTTATTTAAGAAAAGGGGTAAGGTGAAACATTAGTTGAACAAACATTTTAGAAGGTCCGTTTTAAAATGAATAATTTATGAACTTTGTATACTTTCAGAAATTTTGTAAAGATGTTTCAAGGGAATGAAACTTTATATTTTCACAAATGATTTATCTTCTTTTAAATAAATCATTAAGAATTTTAAATTAGTATAAACCGCTAATGTAGCTTGCTAAACACTTTTTGATAGATCATTCAGTTTTTATATTAATGTTTATTTAAAAAGTTTAAGAAAAGGAAAAAAAATGTAGAAACGGTTATTTAAATTTTAAGATTAATTCGTATCGTTGATGAACCTTGCAATTTGATTTTTAACAACAAAAATTGGAGCTCAAAACTAATCGCTTGTTGAGGAAATGTTCAGAAAAAAAAAACAGCAAGAGAAAAGTACTTAATAAAATGGACGGATCAAATAAAGGATCCTTTTTAAGCGTAGAATGAGAAAAATAACTGGATCCTCTTTAGTGTAGAAAAAGGTAACCGAACGTTGCAGGTTTCGCATTTTTTTTCATTAAAAACTAAAGTTTTTCTCAAACATACACAATATTTATGTCTTATCTATATAAATCTGAAAGAAATATGGGAAATCTGTCCAAACGTTTTTTTAGGGCTTATTTTGTATGTTAAAAGGCATGAAAGCAGCAAAATGAGCTGTCTTAAGAAGAATTTTTTATACATGTGCAATCTCGTGATTGACGATCCGGTCTAATGCCTAATTCAAGCTAAAGAGGTTAATCTCTAGTCAAATCCGTAACCCAGGGTTTGCGGCTTGATTCCCTTTGGTTTTTAATTTTTTTAAAAGCTTCCGATCTGGTTTTGATTTAAGGCCTATTTATCTTTTTAGTTGTTTGGAAGGGATTGCCACAGCAAATCCTCCAGGATGTACTGTATACCACGAAAATGTAATACAATGTAATCGTAGAGGATAGTCTGTCAATCTTGAGGATGTATGATGTCAAATTGGTTAACTGTGTGTAAACTCTTGTACTTTAACAATGGAATAATCTTGACAATCAAAGCAAGCAAGCTTTTCAGGAAGCACACATTCAAACTTAAAGTTCTGATGGCAAGAACATCAATGTTCCAAGACGACAGGCTTAATCTGATGCAGTCTTTTATTAGGCAGAGTTTTATAAAGCGCTATTTATGTGATGTTTTTTTTACGGTGGTTTTAGAAGGATTTATGGTTCGCAACATATATGCTACAGAAAAACATAAATTTAAATATAATATTGTTTAATAGTAAAACCAGTCCGGAATCGAATGTGGGTCGCCCACGTGCTAAGTGTGAGTTCTTACCGTTAGAACACAGGCACTGGCATTCATTGCTGGTGTTAAGAAAGGGAGATTCACGGTCTCTGCCAAATGTCGGAGTATGTGGTGGACTGAGCTGTGCAAAAACCGACCGACGTAGACATTTAACCGCATCCCCGTGTCCATGATGATGATTCTCATTTTAGATCGGTATTGCAGCCATATCAGATTTTCATTTTTCTCAAGCACTAACTCCTTCTTCACTCAGTTCGGTGTCAGCTACTGCTCAAATGATCACAATATTCGCTTCCTCTATCTCAACTGTCCGTAAACTGTGGTATACGTACCACTAGTGGTACGCGAACCCCAGTCTAGTGGTATGCGAGTAAGCAAGCGTCTAAATACCGAAGTTCCATGAAACTTCAATACAATTAACGTGTTCTTCGCGGGAAGCACAAACGCCTGTGATCTGACGACAATCCAAGTTTCAAATCACAAATACTTAAAAAGAGTCACACAAAACCGGAATGAAAATGAAACTAAAATTTAAAATAATCTTTATTCTAGCGACATCTCTGAAAACCTTGTCAAATAATATATTCGTTTATGAGATATTGTTGAATAAAAAGAGCGCCAAATTTTTTTGGTTTCTCAATATTCCCAACTATTGCGTCACATGTAACGACCTGTCGCGCGGATCGAGTCCTGCGATGAGTCTCTCTTACGTAAATAAACATTACTAATGCTATATGCATTTGATTGGGTGAGTGTAATGAATCATTGCTTTGATCGTAGCATTCCTTTGTTTATTTTACGTAATGTTTAGTTTATCTCCTTTATTTGGTGAGTCTTGCTAAGAGTAATGACTATTATTTATTATCAGAAAATTACTTATGTGTCATGTTTACTTGGTGTTGTAATCAAATATCAGTGGTTCTAAACAAAATACGCATTTAAACTTAGAAATTAAAAAACGCCGAAATTGTGCCGCGCACAGGATTCGTGGAATTTGATTTTTAACGCGGTGAACAGATTAACAATAACATGTAAAGACCGGATTGCACCAACGATATATATCGAGGTAACATAGGGTTACCTAGTTAAAGGAATAAAATGCATTGCCCCACGACAGTTTTCTCCGCTAACCCAAGTCAATGCTTATAATTTTAACCTGTCAACTTGGTCAGGTTAGCCGGTCAACGAAGACAGATCTGTCATCTTGTAGTTACGTGCTTTTTGAAAACAATATTTATAATATTAGTACCTATATTTAGATAAAAAGATACTTATATTTTGAAAAGTTTATGAAGGGGCTAGGAGTGGATGAGGGCGCCAAGAGGGGCAGTGGTAGTATTCTATTATTTGTAACTTTTATTAGGTTGTACAGTTCAAAAAAGATTAGCGAACCCATGCTTTAACTCATTTTCGGTCAACTAACTCGAACTCTTATTCCTCGCTAGTTATTTATTTATTTTATGTTCGATACAGGTTTTACTCAATAAAATTCAATAACAAATGTAAAAGCTTAAATTTTTAAAAGCCTTTACATAATTTTATGACAATTAAAAAAATGTTACAAGATCCTTGAGAGAGTGGTTGCCTCAAGGCTAGTGTTCCATCACGAATCCAATAATACATTCCCTCATGAGCAATTTGGATTTAGAACAAGACACAACACGGTCCAGCAACTTACCCGTGTCGTGGAAGACGTGTCGATGGGCTTCAATAGGAACAGAAGTACTGGCATGGTACTGCTGGACCTTGAGAAGGCTTTTGATACTGTCTGGCATGATGGCCTTCTTCACAAACTTCTCCTCACTGGCACTCCACTCTATCTCGTGAAACTACTTCAATCCTACCTTTCCAATAGAAGTTTCACAGTCACCACTCATCATTCTACGTCATCCGCCAGGCCCATCCCTATGGGTGTCCCCCAAGGCAGTATACTTGGACCATGTCTATTTAACATTTACACACACGACATTCCTACTCCCCCAAACTGTAAACTCGCACTCTTTGCTGACGATGCGGCATGCTACGCATCGTCACTCAAGGTGGATCGAGCTGGTCGCCGTCTTCAGATTGCTCTTGAGATCCTTGAGAAATACTACCAGGACTGGAGGCTCAAAATCAATGACGCCAAAACTGAGGCCATCATGTTCTCCCGAAAAATCAAGGAAAGAGTGCCGTCGATGCCCTTATTCATCGGTGGTTGCCTGGTTGAGTGGCAGGAAGTGGTTAAATACCTCGGCCTGCACCTTGACCGGCGACTGACGTGGAAAACCCATTTGAATACCATCAGACAGAAGGGTCACAAGGGCATAGGGGCTATCAGTTCGATATTTCATCGACGCAGCTTCCTTTCACCCAAAAATAAGCTCCTCCTCTATAAAACCCTTATTCGTCCTATCTTGACCTATGCTGCACCCGTTTGGGGTAGTGTGAGCAACACGGATCACCTGAAACTCCAGAGAGTGCAGAACAAGGCATTCAAGATATCTTTTAACACCCATCCCAGAACAAATCTTACCCGACTTCACGCTGAACAGCGAGAAGAAACCCTACAACACCACATTCTCGCTTGGACCGTGAAGTTCTATAAAAACCAACAAAATCACAGAAATCCCTTAGTCGCTGCCCTGGGGCTTACGAGAGTAAATCCGACCTACCCTTCCGTTATAAGCACAAGCTCCCGAAGCATTATCTGTTGCCTGACTAGTCCACCTTCAGTATTAGCTGGGACGACCAAGGTCTGAGTGAATGTGATGGAATACAAGTAGCCTGAACGAGTGGACTTATTTTTGCTGAATAATTAGTGTAAGAATTGTTATCTAGTTATAAGTAGTATGTAGGTGTTAATTATTTCTAAGATCTCATATATTAAGATTGAATAAATAAAATAAAATGATATGTAGGAAAATAAGATTAAATAAGTTCATAAATTATAACATATAATTAAGATTAGTTAAGTAATAAATTTGTACATAGGTATAGCCTCGACAAATGTTTGTATAATAATTTACTTGTTTAATAAAAAAAAAAAAAAAAAAGTTCTTGAATATACTCATAGCACAATAAACAATCTGAATTCACGAATGGCGTCAATAATTGTTCGGTATATTAAACAAAAAAAATTGTCAATCAATAAAAAACGTTTCCTATTTTTCCCAAGCAATTTGTGTATGTATAAACAGGTGGGTAGATCTTTTCTAACGCTTAAGGAGTAATACCCGAGCATACCCTTTAAAAATGTTAGGTAAATCGATGGGTTAAAACTATACTATTTGCAATAAAGGTTATCGTGAACCTGTGACAAGTGATTGTGAACTAGTAATCTACGATATTAAAGTCTGGCGCTCTTTTATATATGCCTATCCCGACAGGAAAACGGCGTGATGGTATGCATGTATGTATCTACAAACTCGTAGTTATGATCTTGATGTTCAATCGTGATACATCCATGTTCCTTTTCCCCGATTTATAATACCTGTAGTGATAAACGGGAGACGTGTCACGCGTGACAATCTGTGATGTTGATTTTTCGATATATTTTATTTGAATTTCAAACATGTATGCCAATCTTTGAGGAAGTTTTGATATTCTTAAAAAAAATATTATATGACAGGGTGACATATTCAAAACTTGGTCCTTTGAAATTCTAAACGAATATTGTTGAATTTTTCAGACTTTTTTTTAAATTCCTGATGAATTGAATACTAATCCAATATGATGAAGAGATGAACACTGCAGTATTACGGTATGTTTTTTTGGAGTTGGCTTAAGTCCAGCGTCAATATTTTACTCGATGCGGTTCAAGTTTCATCTAGACATTTTTATTATCTCCCGAATTTTGAATATATTTTTGAACGATTTTTACATGATAAAAATCTCCGTGTAATACATATAATCACGTCATCTTCCTGTCGGATTGGGCAGTGAAAACAGAGTGCCAAACTTTTCAATCTCGAAATACATCCTTTGCCTCTTCCACATCCACCTTCTCATACAATTCCTATGATTTCTCTGACTTTGTACGTTTCCTTTTTTCAAATTATCATTATCTTTATACAAACATATTTTCCTTAGTGTTCCTTCACCACTCACATTAGCACTATATATTTGTTTGGTTAGTCTTTTTTCATTAATTTGTTCCACATGTCCAAACCATTTCTGAGTGCTCTTCGTCTTACTTAACACATCAGCCTTAATTTAATATTTATCCCTAACCACTTCATTAAGCATCCCTATGTATTCTTCTCAGTACACCCATTTCTACAGCAGAAGAGCTGTTCTTCTCAGTCATTTTCCACGTCCACGTTTCCCTCCTACATATCAACGTTGGTTCTAAAATACTGTCATGAATATTTTTTTTTGAGTTACTAGCCTTCTACCCACACAACATTAGTGAAGTATTGAATTCACAACCAGGGCGATCTAAACACGAATATGTTATCAAGACATATTTTTTATGACGTGGAAAGTAGCTCCTTTTATGTTGAGGCCACACCAACACGAAAATAGGATGACCACGTCGCAAACAGTAGGTCTTTTGTCAGAGGATTGGGGAGGGGGTTGATTGTGACGTGTAGAAGCAATTTAGTTGTAAGTTGATTATTAGGCTTAATGCCTTGGTTGTGAGAAGTCTAAAAGACCACCTACACTTTCGCAAATTATGCGGATAAAACAAGCTAAACGAAATGCTACCAAGTCAGAGCAGCATTATGATGACTCAAGTTTAATATAGGAACCAAAGGGTTCCTTTTAAAAAAAAATTGAACAAAAAAAAAATCAAAAACAGAGTAAGTGTATTGATTTAGGTTGCCACAAAAAAACTGCAATATGGCAAAGTGGCAAGATTAAAACTTAATAAATTGTCATTAAAGCTCTGTTTGGGAAGTTGTGTTAATTAGAAGTTTGGGTATACCCATGGAGAGCTGAGGCACACCTGTATTTAAGAAAAATAATTGAAAGTGTGCTATCGTACGAAGGAAGACACCCATTGCGACTGTTATGTAGTTATTTAGGTCTCATAGCACTTTTCGATCATGCGACGAGTGATCCCCGGCAAGAGGTGAAGGTGGACGGCATACTAGTACTCAGTTGTAACCCAGCACCCACTAAAAAAATAATTATCCGTCCAGCGTGATTAACACTAAAATATTGAAATCTTCTTTATTTATAATAATCACGACGTCAGGTGGTGAAGTCTTCAATGCTTTATTAATTTTTGTCTTTGTTTTCTAGAATATACAAAAATGTGTTGCCAGAAGATGATGGGCGGAATTGGAAAATGATGATCATTTGTTTCAATTTTTTAACTTAATGGTTCAAACGGACGTGTTAGATTCATCTCATTGTCAGCTGTCTTCATTCTATTATTGGAGATAGGCCTCTTATTTGTGTTTCCATTCGGTCCTAGCCTACGCTAAGCAAATTCTCTAAGGCATTGCCATAAATACCATCTCGCTATTTCAAGAAGAAAAAAACAATACATATTTATCTCCATATATACAAAATCCCTAAACCCCTTTAAACTTTCATTCAAATCTATGTTATCCTTGAGGTTTAGCATTATATGGGGGTTTATTCTTATTTAACAAACAATCGTTGGAGGCTCATCCAGTAGATTCTTAACGGTCTAAAAAGTAACGACGATAATATTTGCTAAGACAATTAAAAGGGGTTGAAATATTGGTGAAAGATTTTCTACAAATTGGAACTTTAAATATTTTTTCCGAAACTTAAAACTCTTTTTTTTATTCATACTTAAGTTTTTCAGTCTTTCAACCCGCGGATTGTGAGTTCGATTCCCGTCAGTGCCCTGTTTTTAAAATGGTTCAAATCTGTTTGTTTCACAATTTTCTGGTTGGTTGACAGATTGTTTGAGTACTTTATCATCATATTATAAATAGGCCAAAACCCGTACGGCTGTCGAATATTTGGATTCTCTCCGAAAGTAATTCGAAATTTGAATCTCTATTTTCATAAATGTAGAATTTGTTTTACTTCCGTGAATACTTCACGGATTGCAACTAGTATAACGAAATCGTAATACAATAGAAGTTTTTTAAATATTCAAATTGTTTTGTATAGTATCATACGAGTATCAACGCCTCTGAGCGTGATTATAGAACCTAATAAAAAATAATTTATAGGAGCCATATTTTTTAATTGCCCTCAAGAAGAAAAACACATAAAATACATTCACAGTTCGGTTAAGAGTTCATCGACCAGAATTTTTTAATACTGTAGTATTGCAAACACGTTTTTCACAAACCTCGAACAATATATGTTACCTTCTCTAGTAGAACCACTAAAGAAAAGCTCTAATTCCAAAAACTAGATGTTTCGAATCAGACAATATTTTCTCTCTTTAGCTTGTTCGCATTTTGAATTCTAATATGTTGAGGAATACCAAACAAATAAAAAAAATCAAGAATAAATATTAACTCTAGATCGATTTTCTCATACAATAGAGAATAGAGCAAAATTCGGAGAAATATTTACTTTGCTAAATATGTTTTATCTCAGAAATGTCGATCGAGTTTCAGAATAACGAGTTCTTATAACAGTGTCGGTTACATTGCGCAGAAATGATAGCAAAATGGGGAAGCTTATAATGGTCAGACAGGTGAAAGCACGGAAAAACGGCCCCTCGGGGGCGAGTATCTCCATGAATTTCGGACTTTGTAATGGAATAATTCAGGGGCTCCCAACCAATCGTCCGAAAGCGCCTTGGGGCCCATCGGATTATCGTGTGTACCCGCTACTATGTGCTAACAAATGATAATTATTTAAAAATATTGTTAGTGAAATAGTGCGACAAGCTTAATATAAGTCATTGCAATATCACAACATATGTTTTTATGGATAGTAACAGTTTTAAATTCTAAGCAATGATTTTTCATTCGTATGGCATCCCTCAACATATCAGAATTGGCAATACGGACCTATTGAATAACTTTCGGATTAAGAACCACTGGGGTTGGTACGGAACTCGCAGTTCGTCATCGCACGTGTTGGCAATACTACCGCAAGTGGTAAAAATACTCACAAACGTCTAGCGCATGCGAGTACTATTATAAAAAAACTCTTTACTTTCCTTTATGATATGTCACTTGATTTTTTTATTATAAATATTGTTCATGACGTTTGTACAAAAAAATATTGATTTGAATATTTTTTCGACCATGTAATTTCCTTGGTTGGTCAGAACAGATTGACACCTGGTAATAAACCAACCAAATTGTCAAACAATGAAATGTTAACTACAAATAAATAAATAAACTCTTTTTCAGGTACTAAAGGGAATCAAACACGGAACCTGCAGGTGATAAAAGTGTCTTATCAACTATTTTCTTCCAACCAACCAGACGAAAGTAAATGAAGCAAGTTATATGGTCGCAAAAAACATCCAAATGACTATCCATCCCCACGAAATTCATGAACACATACGTGAGCATACCTCCACAAAACCTCACAAAGACATCACCCGAACATTCTTTTTATATATAGTGAGATATCATCAATCAAAGGAAAAGGAAGGGATGGTGAAGAGGAAAGAAAAAAATCAGGAATTAAACACGTTATATTACTGACTAGAAATTAAGATTTTTTCAGTCGCTCCTTAAAGCATGCCAAGGACGGAGCGAGTTTAACATTGGTTTGTAACTGATTCTAGAGTCTCACTGCATGGACCATAAAGGATGACGTAAAAAAAGAAGAGCGATAAATTAGGAAGACCAGTAAACAATCTCTGTGTGAGCGTAGCGCTAGTCCATGATCGGAAAGTCATTGAAAATTTTCGGCGAGATATGAGGGGGTGGCGGGATAGTTAAGTATATTATACAATAGAGACAGTATGTGAATTTGGCGTCTATTTCTAACGTTCAACCAGTTCAGTGGATTCTGGTATGAAGTTATATGATCGTATTTTCTTTGTTTAAAAAAATAAACATTTTGAAAACGCTGTAATTTGTTCAGCTGTTAGTCTGTAATATCCAATAACATTCGTAAAGCCTAAGCCAGAAACGAAAGAAAAAAATGTGTAACATATGAGGTATCTCATTAATGTGTAACATATGAGGTATCTCATTAATTTAGAAACATAATTAGGAAGATTACAATGGATTATATGTTACCAGAATAGTTAAGTTTACTTCTAAACTCAATTTTCTTTGTAATTCCCGTGTAAGAAACCATTTTATAGGGCCTAAGCTCGAGAAGTCATTTGACATTTAAATATTTTATAAATAAAATCATTATACTAGAATAACATTAATTATACTTGAATTAAATTAATACTTACCCTGATTTAAGAAAATAAGGATTAACGTACGTTAAATAATGAATATATTTGAAGAATTTTCCTAGTGATTTCTTGACAATCATTTAACAATTTTATGTATGCATAAATTTGAAAGAAAATGTTCAATTTCACTATTTTTTGTATATCTTAATTTATTCTATTGCATGGAATGTCTAAACAATATGCTGTACCCATGAAATACATTCGGTCATACTAGCTTGTCATGGAGGTGAGGTTCTAAATAATATGCCGTACCTATTCAATACATTCGGTCATACTAGCTTGTCGTGGAGGTGAGTGTCTAAACAATATGCTGTACCCATTAAATACATTCGGTCATACTAGACTGTCGTGGAGGTGAGTGTCTAAATAATATGCTGTACGCATTAAATACATTCGGTCATATTAGCTTGTCGTGGAGGTGAGTGTCTAAACAATATGCTGTACCCATTAAATACATTCGGTCATACTAGCTTGTCATGGAGGTGAGTGCCTAAACAATATACTGCACCCATTAAATACATTCGGTCATACTAGCTTGTCGTGGAGGTGAGTGTCTAAACAATATACTGCACCCATTAAATACATTCGGCCATACTAGCTTGTCGTGGAGGGGACTGTATTAACAATATGCTTTACCCATGAAATACATTCGGTCATACTAGCTTGTCATGGAGGTGAGGTTCTAAATAATATGCCGTACCTATTCAATACATTCGGTCATACTAGCTTGTCGTGGAGGTGAGTGTCTAAACAATATGCTGTACCCATTAAATACATTCGGTGATACTAGACTGTCGTGGAGGTGAGTGTCTAAATAATATGCTGTACGCATTAAATACATTCGGTCATAGTAGCTTGTCGTGGAGGTGAGTGTCTAAACAATATGCTGTACCCATTAAATACATTCGGTCATACTAGCTTGTCGTGGAGGTGAATGTATTAACAATATGCTGTACCCATGAAATACATTCGGTCATACTAGCTTGTCGTGAAGGTGAGTGTATTAACAATATGCTGTACCCATGAAATACATTCGGTCATACTAGCTTGTCGTGGAGGTGAGTGTCTAAATAATATGCCGTACCTATTAAATACATTCGGTTATACTAGCTTGTCGTGAAGGTAAGTGTCTAAACAATATGCTGCACCCGTTAAATATAATACATTCGGTCATACTAGCTTGTCGTGAAGGTGAGTGTATTAACAATATGCTGTACCCATGAAATACATTCGGTCATACTAGCTTGTCGTGGAGGTGAGTGTCTAAATAATATGCCTTACCTATTAAATACATTCGGTTATACTAGCTTGTCGTGAAGGTAAGTGTCTAAGCAATATGCTGCACCCGTTAAATATAATACGAGTACATTCGGTCATACCAGCTTGTCGTGGAGGTGAGTGTCGCTATTTAAATTTGCTTTTAATATTTAAAATTTTATTTAGTTAGATTGAAGGTCAATTTGTTGACATTCATTTTCTATTTATCCATTTTTTTGTATGCCGCCTATTTCACAAAAAATGCGCATCTAATAAACACATTTAAATTTTATAGAAACATTTGTAATTACATATTTCGACAAAAAACCAAAATCGATATTTTTTGTATTGGGCCCAGTTGGTAAGACACCTATCTTCCAACACGGGGTTTGAGGGTTCGATTCCATAAGTCCTCTTTAACATATTACTGATTAGTTGGAAGCGATTGCCGTATGGCAATAAGCTTATCAAGTTGTATTTTATACAATGAATATGTATGTAATACAATTTTGACATTTACATTTATTTCTATTTAACATATACCAATAAGCCCTTTCTTTAAAATAAATCTACAATAAAAATCAACTCATTTTCTTGTATATAATCCAAATCTCGAAAATTTCTCACATTAAACATTTTACAAATAATAATTGATTGATTGGAGTCATGTCATCGAAAATCAATTCTCCCTTTTATGAATGTATCAACTCACCGGCGCTTTGCTTGGAGGATCCGGCCAGACTCTTCAACGAATTAATCAGCCCGCTCATGTGTGGTGGAGTGCATCACAGGGTCGACTAAGGCAGGTCCTTGCCAGGGCCGCGCCAGTGGGGCCCGCCCGCTACCGACCGATATGCAGCATCGTAAGGGATGCCAAAATATCTCTACGCCAAATCTTAAGAGAATTTACCCTTAATACCAAAACAGATGAAATCATTTAAATATTAAACGGAATCTAAAAACTTTTCATCAATGATTCAATTACTTGACAAAATATCACTTTACCGATAACTCAACGTATATAGTCAAATCAGATTAAAGTATTCAAATATTTTACCAATACTTAAACTTCTCCATCATTTGTTCACCCACTTTACGTAATAATCAGAATTAACGTTTTGATTGTTTACTTGAAGTCCTTATAACAAACATTTAAACTAAATGTTGTTATATTATTGAGTTATTTCGAAGTACTACTTCATATTATTTATTTCACTATGATTTGAAAGCACTTCATTATTTTCAACACTGAAGCCATAGAAAAAAAAATCTCATATAAATAAATGACAAAAATATATTTACAATCTCAACGTGTTCCGAATGTTTTCATCCCACAAACATGTCGATTATAATACACCAGTATAACTTGTCACCATATCAAACATCGTATTACATATTTAGGTTAGACTTTCCTTATCAAATTCCGCGAACTAAAATAATACACACCACTTGGTAACAAATATAAAACGATATTATTTTAACACGAAGAGGTTAAAATATTATTGCGCTGTATATAAATAACCATGAAATATTATTGTCTTGTATGAAAATTGTATTGAAAACATATTATATCTTATTTTGTTTGAGTTTTTAGGCTTTTTTTACCGTTTTGTTTGACAGTTTGACAATAATAAAAGCTTTGAGTACGTCAAATCGTAGCAGACTCGGAAAAGCTCCTGCCGTTAGCGCGACTCGAACAGCTGTGGGCGGCGGCAAGAGAATGTGCAGTGGTTCTGCGATCGATCGTTTTCCCCTTAGCGGCATACTAAGTCGAGTCCCCGGCCCGGTTAGTGGTCGGAATATTCACTTTCAAAATGAAGGCACTTCAACAATGAAGAAATTTTCATGGAATATTTTGGATGACGTTAAAAAAGTAGAAAAAAACATAAATTAATACTTTCACTGTAGTGTTCAAGGGAATAAAATAAAATCCTATACTGATTAAACGGTTAACAAAATAATTGCAATATATTTTTTTGGTTTTGTCAATTCATCGCACTGAGAGAGGTTTGTGCCCTTTGTAAAGTTCATTCCAGCGGACAAATAGAGGATTTTCATTGTGTGTTAAATTCAAATGATATCGCTACCGGAAAAAATATTAATTATTAATGGTGTCTTTTATTAACAAAAATGATGAAAAATTTCATATCATTAATCGATATTTTGTACAAATATAATTAGTTTCTTTAGTAATTAAATCAATTTTCTTTTTATTATTCAATTTCAAAAAAATATTTATTACAAAACCACACAGAAAAAAAAGAAAAAAAATTAAAAAAAAAAGTAGTTTTCGTCGTTTTCACACGTATATAATTTGTAGGTATTTTTTACTCGGAAGCGTATATTGCTTATAAAGTAAAGAAAAACTTACCCCTTCGATAAGGTTTTCCGAAGTTTCAAAAGGGAATGTTTTGCGATATATCTGTTTTAGCTACCTCAAATAAATATCATGTATTTAATTGCTAGGTGCCTTACTTTTCTCTTCTTGCTTGCATGTCATTATGGCTTAAGGCGCGTCT
Organism: Odontocerum albicorne; assembly: GCA_949825065.1. Taxonomy (NCBI): domain Eukaryota; kingdom Metazoa; phylum Arthropoda; class Insecta; order Trichoptera; family Odontoceridae; genus Odontocerum; species Odontocerum albicorne. Next base: position 52,436,797 of record OX463838.1, on the reverse strand, counting down.
CACATTTACGCACGAACCCAGCCCCTCTTCATGGCTAAAGAGCAGAGGGTCGAAATTGTGTCGAGGTTTTTAGGAAAAAAATACAAACCTGCATTGTGAATGAAAAGAATGATACATTTCAAGGATATAACTTTTCACTGAATATTCTTTCCACGTTAAAAATAAAATAGCAAGTAGTTTGTATGTCACACACGTTTTGAATTTGGCAACATTTTTATAAAAAAAAAAAACATATGTCAATTCATACAAATAGTTGAAATTTATATTTTATTAAACACGTTTGTAAATGTGATGGAGAAAATTAAGCTGTAGTGATTGTGATTATGAAGTTCAAAAAGGTCTTTCATGTTATTTTAGGTAAATAAAAAATATAGAACAAAGTAAACTAATAAAATTAATGTTTGCATATATATAATATGTATATTAAAACGAAAATATTTTAGCTTTTTTTACCACTATTATTTTAATAACCACCGATAAGACTCGTTTCACAATTTTAGCATCGAAAGTATAACTCGATTCCACAACACATTGTCGAGTTTCTGGCACAATTTTTAAGAGCAAAATTTCTTATAATGAGATTTTTTTTTAAATTAACATCAAATTGGCATTGTGCAAGTCTGGAAAAAAATGGAAATTATATCTAAACTGGAAATACTTTTTTCACACATACGAAAAATATTTCAGTGCCTAGATGTATGTAACAATGCCTAAAGGAGTTTTAACATTTGAATTGAAATTTCTTACGAACAGTGAAATGTTAGTTATGAACAGTAAAATGTAAGTTATGAATTCATTCGTATGTTAGCGTGGCTGGGATATAACATTGACTTCGGTCCCATTAATTGAGTTATCGGGATACGAACTGTAGAAATTTAGGGGGTTAAGCCAGGGAAACTCGCGGTTTGTCATTGTATGTGATTGGAATAGTACCTACATATGAAGAGCCAACAAAACTTGCACACGTCTAGCGCATATGAGTATTATTACAAGACGACGTCTTTTTACAGACTAGTACCCTTTTACTTTTTTTTTGCGTTCCATCGGGAATTGAACCCAATCACCCTAGGAGAAAGGTGAGCGTCTTACCAACTAGGTTAAGAAATAATTGTATTATTATTTAGTTTTATGAAGTAAAATTTGGCAGGTTTATCTCCATATGGCATTGTCTTCTATCTAATTAGAAATATGTTTAATAAGCCTTGAATCAAAACAAGACTGGAAACCTTTTTAAACAAATCTGGGTTTAAGCCAATTGAAAATGAACCCGCTACCCCCGGGCTGGAAGATAGGCGTCCTACCAACTAGGCCACGGAGGTGAGTAAATAATTCATAGATGAGAAGGAAACACGAAGGAAGTGCACATTTCCACGTGCTCGAGTAACTAGTTCCTTCAACAAGCAGAGAAGGTCGAGCGTGCGCACTGAATATGCTAGATAATGCTCGAAACTACAGCGGCGTGGAGCTCGTGTGACGAAAACATTTTCCGTCTTTGTTACGCTACCTGCTAACGATTTTCGTGGTGTGAAACAAAATATCTAGTATTGATTTATCCAATGTGACAGTTTGATAACAAGAAGGAATTGTTTTGGCGGTAAATAAGAATATGCATGAATTTTTTCTTTTATTTTTCCTCCATACATTTTGTATAAACATAATATTCAAACACATAACATACTGATTACAATCTCCAAATACGTACATGTGACAGTCTCTATAGTCTTCTTGGTGAGACGATTGTTCATTCCCGTTGAAACACATTTTTTTCAAAAGTCTTTATTAATTTATTTATTTTATTTCAAAGTTCAACGCACATTACAGGTTGCTTTAATTCATGCAATCAACAACTTGATCAAAATGTATAAAAACATATAAAAAAAAGTGGAAAATAATTTATAAATTCAAAAAAAATCTATTAATGATAGACTCTTTTCTGGGTTTTTAAGACCTTTTGAACATCTTTTTGGTTAGTCTGAAGAGATTGCTGGTTTATATAAATATATAAATATATACAGGCTAGTCAAGTCCTACTATACCTATTCACAACGAAAGTGTAATACAATACGAGTATATTGTGTACAGGCAAATAAATACACCGATATAAACAAAAATATCTAATTTTCAAATCTGTTTTCAAACGGTTGCATTAAAAAAATGTATGAATGAGAATGAAAACCTATTTGGGCAGTATTTTCTAACATGATGGGAAGTGATACGACGGATATTGAAAGACGTGTAGAGATAGGAAACCAAGTCAATGACACACTAAAAAATATACACTCGAGCCGAACAGCGTCAAAAACTTTTAATATGAAAGTCCATAATAGTACTTTTATTGGTGGGAGTGAAACGTGGGCGTGGAAAAATGTTAGAATGAAAAATGTAGAGTGCATACACTGAGTAGAATATGTGGAGTGACAGAATATATTAAAGAATCTCGAATGAAGTGATAAAGGATATTTGTGAATTCAAGACTGATGTATTGAGTACGAATGAAGAACGAATAATTGCTAACTTGACAAATCTAAAGTGACAATATGAGTCGAGGGCGTGTTAGGTGAATACCAAGGAAAGTATGGTATCTTCAATATAGTCGGAAATGCAAAAATCTTTATAAGAGGGTATATGGATGAAGAAAAGGCGAAAGTTGTGTATCACAATATGAAAATTGGGGGTTCTGTTATCTCTGCCTTACCCGACAGGTAAACGATGTGATGGTAATTATGTATATAAGATGAAAATATACTGTTTTGTTAAAATTAAAATAAGGGTTGATAATATATTTAGAAATGAAATCAACTAGTTTTGTAAAAATGATTTTGATTTGAGTAAAACGTGGCTAGACCAAAATATTAAATTCGTTTAATCCTGGTGTTGATAATGTGATTATTTTTGAAAACTTGCTGAAGTCGGACATAAGTCAATTATGCTATGTCTCACGTACCAAAGCTGGATTTTGCTGAATACAAAATATATATGCTATTTATTTTATCATGTGGTGTTTCGTCGGAAAATAGCATCTTGGCTCTGGACCACGAAAGAATTACGCTTGAATGATATTTGCTGAAAAAGTATATCTCAAAACTTTTGTTAGAAATATTTAAATATTTTTATTACATTTATCTTTTTAAAAAAATGTGTATTTTTTTACCTTTCACTAAATTCTGTAACTGCCTCTGAAGGATATTAACTCAAAATAACTCAAAATCCTTGGAATTTTTCAGAGATAATTTTATTTATTGAAGCATACCTATATGATAAAAAATGTGTTCATTTAAGTAGATTTTTAAAGCTCTGTTGATTCAGTTCACTTTCAATGCGCATTACACATATACCATAATATGCAGATTGATGTTCTACTAAAAACAGGATTAAATATTATGTTTATAATATAGATAACTCAAATTTATATTAAAAATATTTAACAAATAAAAAACGCATAATAATTTGTATATATGTAAGGAGGCAAAATAATTTCCTGTTTCCTCTAAATATTATAGTTTGTTAAAATAAGATAATTCATTTAATGATACTAAGGTAATTTTAATGGCACTTAGTCGAAAGTCGTCATTGTTGAAAAGGGTGATTGCAATGTCTTCTTTTTCAACTTTCCGTAGACTCAAGAGTCTGTTACTGCAGGATTGTTCTCTTGTGATGCTAAGCTTCAGCTATCTCTTCATCGTTTCGGGTGTCTCCCTGGTGAACGCCGTCCATCCGGCACCCCATGCAGAGGTATGTATGGAATTCTTGTGGAATTCATTCTCTGTACATGTTGTTACCAGTATCGTCGACGCTGTCGTCCCCATCTGACCACATCTTGGACCTCACAGACCTCTCGGATTGTAGTGTTCCTTACGCGATCACGTATTGCAATGTATGGGTGAATATTAAAATATTATAAAGCTGAAGATTTTGCTCTTTTGGAAACACTTTTTCGAGAGATGGTAAGATAGAGAAATGTATTGAAAAATATCTTGCTGCAGGGAAAAGATTCACGGGGCAATTAGTATTTTTGGAAACAAATCAATTGTAAAATCTTTAAAACATATTGTGCGCAGTGGTGTGCTAGTGCTGACCTTGATATATGGAAGCGACGTCTGAGCATTTAACCCTTCTTTCCCTGTGATGTGTAACTAGTACACATTGCTTCTAAAAACTTTAATATCTCTATAAATATAATAAATACTGGGTTTAGATTTTAGGTATTCCTCCGTAATACATTAACGCATTGAATGAAAAAATAATATGAATAATAATTAGCACTTATCGGCCACATTAGAGATATTTTGTGAAAATCGGGAATAAGTTCACTAATACAATCAAACGTGTGCCAGTGTGTGACGTAGTATATTCATTCTAAAAAACCGCTATGGGTGAGAAAGCGACGCTATTCAAGTCTCACTCTCACTCTACTTCGGTATATGGGAACGCAAAAAATAGAACTTCAGTTCGCTCGCTTCTCTCTTTTCAGTAGCCAGCCGGATTTCGTTCGAGGTGGTCGTTTCGTCCATTTTGTGAACGTTGTCCGATATTTTTTTTCATGTTTTCTGCAATTAAATTTCAATTATTATCACTTTTGACTTCAAATTTAATTAATTTAAGCGATTGCCTATGAATATTCTTATTTTTTCGATTTTAAATCGCTCGTTTTTACATATGTATTGATGTGTATTGAATACACATCATCGGAACGGGCGGATTTTTTTAGTACATGAAGGAAAAGGTTAAAATCATAGAAAGGAGCTAAATAAATGCACTAGAAATACGTGCCTTGTTAAGAATATCTGGTTACATTGTTTGATAGAGTAAGTAATGATTGGATAAAATATAACTATTTTTAGAGACGGATCTTATAAGTAAAATAAAGAATGGAATTTGACGATGGTTTGGCCACATTGAAAGAATGAGTAGTGAAAAACTTACGGAAAAAATATACAAGTCTAAAATGTATGGAGAGCGAGGAAAAAGTAGACTAAAAAAAAGAGTGAAAGGAGATAGTTAAAGAATAGTCTGAGAAATTAGAACATGTATGACGATGTGTATGGATGTGGACGAGGCGAAGATGATAGTCTTTTCTGCCTATCCTAAAAGACACATGACGTGGGGGTATGTATTATATGTTAATAAAGAGGTGGTGACGCACTGGACTTCCATGCAGAAGGTCGTCAGTTCGAACCCCGCGCTGTGCTACACTTTTTTCGCCTAGTGTTCGATGGCATAAGGATACCTATGACTTCGGTTATACTCGTATATATTCTTAAAAAAAATGTTATTTATCGTGAGTAAAATTTAAATGTTCTTATTATAAGATTTTCCAGGAGAATAATATATTTTTGAGTTTTTATTAATGAGAAGAGCTCGTTGTGTGCGCCCCGTGTGTTAATGGGATTATCCTTAGTAGGTTCCTCATAATCACCCAAAATGCAGAGTGTTTTCCATTGTTTTTTAAAGTTTCATTTACAAAAGCATGAATTGATAAATATTACCCGTTTAACTTTAGCATGCATGTAGCAGGCTTTTCACTTTGTAAGGTTTCTATAAACCTATAAATCTGAGATTAAACGAGGAAACCTTTTACAAACAATAAACATTGTTTATTCGCGCAGAAAGTGCATCTACGAAAAGTATGTTATGATTTTTATTTCAACTGTGTTGTGATTATTGGTGAAGAAAACCTAGCTTAAAACTTAAAAAATAAGCGTGTTATGTTTCTTTTTTTTTAATATGATTACTTATTTATTTGGAGACCGTTATTTTAAATATAATACTTATCTGTGAGGTATTAAAAAAATCGTGCTTATTTATTGACTCAAAAAAAAAATCTCAAGTTGACAATTTTTACAAAAAGAAGATTAAAAACTTGAACAAAAATTGAAATGAAAAGGAAATAAATAATAATTTACAGGGGTGTAGTTTATTAAAAAGAAAAATTGAAATGAAAAGGAAATAAATAATGATTTACAGGAGTGTAGTTTATTAAAAAGAAAACATACTTTTAAATTAATATCAGTTTGAAAACGTCATAAAAATAAAGTCTCACATTTAAGGTGTTAATTTAACTAAAAATAAAATTTTTGCTCTTTTTTTTTCAAACCCAAATGACTTGGAGAATGAACATCTCTCTTTATATTTCGTTCTTATTATAAACTCCTACCAAATTGTCAAAATCTATTTTCTTTAAGTCATTAATAGTTCGTATATATATTTTAGTTAGTATATGTATATAAAAAATACAATAAAAGATAAATACCACTGATTTACTCCGGTTGAAGGTTAAAAAAATGTTTACCAGTCGAAGGTAAAATAAATTGAAAAAATAAGGCGTCTTTTGAGATGAATGGGTCAAACATAAGAATTAACAGGATCCTTTTTAAACGCTGTATTCAACATATTATAAAATGTCTCAACTCCGAATAACTTAAATGAGGACTCCTCTGCTTTAGGCAATACTTTTTTTCAATATTCAAAAATAATTTGTGCGCAAATTTACTTTGAATGTAAAACGAAGAAAGGTGCAAATACATTCTACCTATAGTGATCGACCGAGGATTAAGAATAATTTACCACATTGCATCGTCCCTGCAGAGTGCGAGGGTGCGTTTTTGACTATAGCGTGCTTGGCGAAACCCATATGGGGCGTACCGTTCCATACGAGGAAGTTTTTTTAAACTGCAGTATTTTTAGGCATATTCTATTATGCAGTCATGTGTTGGATACAGAAGTTGGCTCTCAGTTACCAAAACGACGCTGATCGGCGGTAGGCAGTGAGCGCAATTGACTATCGTCAAGGCTCATAGGGCACGTTTGGTGGAGGCTTTCTCGGTCATGACGGAACTCGTTCCATTAGATCCAGCATTACATAAATATTCTTTTTCTCTGTAAAGATCAGTCCACAAGGAAAGTTGCCGTTCATTTTCATTTTTTTACAAGATATAGGGTGGTTTTATCGGAAATACTATACCTATATTTAATTTTAAAAAAATATATAGATGACTTTGAAATGTGTAGTTGGAGGCGTATGCTCCGTATCCCTTAGACCGTTTGACGCACCAATGTCTTTACTACCCAAATTTTGGAGATGAACGAAAGATTTCAACATCATGCTGAAAAAAAATCCTAACATACATTGGGCATGTTGTTAGAAAAATGATCATGTCTGGAGAAGAGGTGATTACGAGGAAAGTTAAGGTATAGCGATCAAGAGGAATGGATGGATGGATCAAATAAAAAAATAAACAGGATCCTCTTTAAACGCTGCACTCAGTATGCTTCAGGACTGGGAGGAATGTAACATAGATAGGTGGAGTGCCGATTTCAAGATATAGCAGATGACTATAATGCTCAGCATTGAGCACGTGAAGAAGAACAAGAAGGACATTTTCAAAACCAAAATTTTGCGAATAGAGAGAATCACTTTTATAAACTAGAACCTGTTGCGAAGTTATTTTAACTTTGATGATATGAATGGACTTACCGCGCAGGAACTGTATCTTCATGAGAACAGAGGTGATTACGGAGCAGAGCCTCTTCTTGCGTCTCTTTAGCAGGTCCCTGGCACACAGCCTGCGGCCCAGCGCTGTTCCTAGTTGTTGGCAGCGCGATTGCATCTTTGTCAGCATCTCTGAGAGAGCCAAAATACCTGCAAATCATGGGTAAATAGTTTTTTTCTAAATGCCTACAAACAATATGTCATCGTACAACGCTCAACAGTTTTCGGTAAAACTTAGTTATAACCATTTTATGATGGGAGATTTCTCTAAATTACTTCTCGAAAAAAAAATTTAAATGAAAGCTCTTGCATTTTATTCAATTGGTTGAAATATTATCATAACTCATGTAATATTAAACAGAACGATCTTCTTAAACTTTGGTTTAATATCGTATGACTGAATTTTGTACAATAAATATATAATTTATTTTTAACAAAGTGTTTGTTAAAAATAAATTACAATGTCTTTAAACCTCCACAACGTTAATGCCTTAACTATAAACAACACAATAAATATGATTGTATGGGAACAAATTATCAAAAAAACTTTAGTTTTTAATACTTCCAGAGTAAGATTTTTTTTTAAATCTCAGGGTCCATAATAATATTTATGGACCGATTTTTATCTGTAGGAGTAAAATGTGGACGTGAAGAAAGACTGAAAGAAACTAAATAAATGATGTTTCTTCTTGTTGTTTTAATTTTGGTTGTTTTTGTATTTGTGTTTCTGTGTATTTTTTTTTGTTTTAATTTTGATTTAAATTTTTATTCTTATGATTGTGTGCGGTATAGTGTGGGATGAATATTTTTGGTCTTTCTGGAGTGATGATGTGTGAGGAGTTGAATTTCGCAAGATGTTTCCAGTTGTAGTTGAGTGTCACTGTCAGGTTGATGAGAGCGTGCAACGGGGTTTTGTTTTTGTGTAATCAAAAATCGGAAAGAAGTATCGATTTATTTTTTCATGCTTAATATCCTCAGTGAGATACAGGCAAAAGCCTAGTTTACTGGGGATACGACAAATGAAAGGCAACAAACCCAGATCCATTAAAATTGTATGTCCATATCAAATTATCTGTTGTTTTTCTCAAATTGTGTATATTTCTTGTCATGTGTAATAATAAATAATAAATAAAAATAAATAAATGATGTAGACTGAGAACATGAAGTGACAATGTATGACAGAATATGGAATCAAGTACTTAGAGAGGAATGTGATTTAGTGCTAAAAAAATAAGTAAGATGATGACATGCCAGTCTGAGATAATTTAGCTTGTAAAACGAATGAATGATAAAATATAAGTAAGATGATGACATGCCAGTCTGAGATGATTTAGCTTGTAAAACGAATGAATGATAAAATATAAGTAAGATGATGACATGCCAGTCTGAGATTATTTAGCTTGTAAAACGAATGAATGATAAAAAATAAGTAAGATGATGACATGCTAGTCTGAGATGATTTAGCTTGCAAAACGAATGAATGATAAAATATAAGTAAGATGATGACATGCCAGTCTGAGATGATTTAGCTTGTAAAACGAATGAATGATAAAAAATAAGTAAGATGATGACATGCCAGTCTGAGATGATTTAGCTTGCAAAACGAATGAATGATAAAATATAAGTAAGATGATGACATGCCAGTCTGAGATGATTTAGCTTGTAAAACGAATGAATGATAAAAAATAAGTAAGATGATGACATGCCAGTCTGAGATGATTTAGCTTGCAAAACGAATGAATGATAAAATATAAGTAAGATGATGACATGCCAGTCTGAGATGATTTAGCTTGTAAAACGAATGAATGATAAAAAATAAGTAAGATGATGACATGCCAGTCTGAGATGATTTAGCTTGCAAAACGAATGAATGATAAAATATAAGTAAGATGATGACATGCCAGTCTGAGATGATTTAGCTTGTAAAAATGATGAATGAATGATAAAAAATAAGTAAGATGATGACATGCCAGTCTGAGATGATTTAGCTTGCAAAACGAATGAATGATAAAATATAAGTAAGATGATGACATGCCAGTCTGAGATGATTTAGCTTGTAAAACGAATGAATGATAAAAAATAAGTAAGATGATGACATGCCAGTCTGAGATGATTTAGCTTGCAAAACGAATGAATGATAAAATATAAGTAAGATGATGACATGCCAGTCTGAGATGATTTAGCTTGTAAAACGAATGAATGATAAAAAATAAGTAAGATGATGACATGCCAGTCTGAGATGATTTAGCTTGCAAAACGAATGAATGATAAAATATAAGTAAGATGATGACATGCCAGTCTGAGATGATTTAGCTTGTAAAACGAATGAATGATAAAAAATAAGTAAGATGATGACATGCCAGTCTGAGATGATTTAGCTTGTAAAACGAATGAATGATAAAATATTAATAAATTAAATATACATTTCGAATGTGAATAGAATGGGCAGTACGTGAAGATCAAAGAAAGTATGATTGGATATAATAAAAATAATCTTTAAAGAAGAAAATCCATAAAGTTAAATAGTTTTATTAACACTTCATCGCACAAATCATCTGACGGACTTATTGCCAGGCGCCAATCACTTCCAACCTACTAGACAAAAGTAAATAAAGCAAGTTACATGGTCGCATAAAAAAATTCAAATGATTATTCATTTTTATGAATTTTATAAACAATATGTACATGCTCGTAGAAAACGTAAGAATGAGGTATCATCAATCAAAGGAAAATGAAGGGATGGTGAAGAGGAAAAAAAATCAGGAGTGAAACACATTATATTACTGAATAGAAATTAAGATTTTTTTTCAGTTGCTTCTTAAAGCATACCAAGGACGGAGTAAGTCTAATCGTAGGAGTTGTATGAAAAAGTGTATGATGTAAAGGAGGAGAAATACGTGTGTCGCAGTATGAAAATCTAGCATTTCGTCCTCTTTGCCAACTCCGACAGGGAAACGGCGTGATTGTATACACGAGCATGTCTCTCTGAGTGATAAGTTCTTTTTTGGAACATTTGTATACTCTGGGTGTTAAGTATAAAGTTTTTACTTCTTTTAAGCCAAGTGAGAGGCATAATTTAAAACTACTTTGTACAAAATTATCACCGTGATACAATTAATCAATCTAATTATTTTTATGGAGTTTCAGTTTCATGGAAAACAGGTTATATTTTATATTCAGCTGTTTTCCATGAAAACCTTTACAAATAAACGCTACTTTAGTTTTAAACCTTTATAAATAAACGAACGCTACATTTGAAATGTTAATACATAAGTTGACCATGTTTTTTGATGTGAAGTCAAATTGTGATTTTTGTAAATTTTATTAATTCATTATAACATATTTTACTAAGATCGAAAGCTGTTTAGTATTTCAAAAGTAAATCGCTATAATACTCATTTCTTACACATTATTTTGTAGTTTAATATAAATAATTATTTTTGAATAATATACATATATTTAATAAAATTCTCAAAAATTCTAAATATTATATTGTAGAAGGAGAATATTTTGTAATTTGTTTTATCAAACACTTTTATTTCCACTTTTTGTAACGGTATAAGCCTACCGGTTTCAAAGCTTTCCCCTCATCATCAGGGGAGCACAAACAAGACTCCCCTGATGATGAGGTGAAAGCCTTGAAACCGGTAGGGTTATACGAGTACCGTTACAACAAGTGGAATAAACAGTGTTTGATAAAACAAATTACAATGTATTTAAACCTCCACAATGTTAATACCTTGACTATAAATAATAAATTTTTGTAATTTACCTTTTTAATGACTAATTAATAAATGTACTAATATAAAAAGTTCTTCTATCACTATTCTGTAAAAAAACTTATGCCTCTCAACTTACCATAAGTTTTCGGTGAAGTCGTGAAAATTCTAATAAAAGAATAACGAGTTTTGGATACTCACTAATATGTCTAAGTTCTTCTTCATCAATAAAGTAATGAGGCTCTGAGGTTGTGGAAGTACATGCTTCACTATCTCCCAAAGCTGAGAGTCTTCCTGCAGGCAAAGATCTACAGCCATAGATCTCAGCTAACAGCTCTTCCACCAACTTTTTCGGCTCAGGCGGAGGAAGTGTCTAAAAAATAAGATAACTTTGTTTGAAAAAGTAATTCGTTGACACTACAAAAAACACTTCTAACATTTTTACAACGAAATATTGGAAAGTAATTTTCTTTTATATTTTTTTTTAATAGTGAGTGCATTAAAAACTATTGACCGGCATACTGCAAATATGTTACTGTATTGTTTTAGTTTTCATTTTTGTAGCAACTTCAGAAAATAAATCAATCGTGCTTATTCAAAAATATCCTACGTATGTGTACACATAACATATATCAGTTTTCAAATATTTAGTTTTGCTAACCAACATAATAAACATTACGCAAATTACACTTTACTTTCATAAATTTTTTCACAAAATATTTTAGTAACCATTAATACAAATCAATAAAAATTACAGTTTTACACTTAATGTCTTATACATTTTATGACCTAAATTCGGTTAGTCTCCATTTTGAAAAAAATAGATATAAACGCGTGATAATTCATCTTTCATTTAATAAGGTTGATATTTTAACGATAATCTTATCAAGTTAATATTATTGATAAATCTTATTAAATATTTAAAAACGATTATAATATTACAGAACAGAGAAACAAAATATTAACTTCATTCTATCCTGACAGAAATTTTCGTCTTAGCGACGTTCATACACCTCGTCATGCATACTCTCCTATTATTAAGGCTTTTCACTCATTCAGAGTTTGATTAATTCGGTCTTTCTACTCGTATATCATAATAACAGCAAGAAGAATATTACTCATGCTTCCATACGAAGTGATTCAGTTACGCTTACAGAGTCTACAGTTACACTTACAGATCAAATCCTCAATTTATCTATCGAAATATAGAAGATATCGATATCAGTAAATTAGATCAACAAGGTCTTTCCATGTGCCAGTGGTGATGTTCTAAACAGCTCAGTTCGTGAACACGCCACCAAAAATAATCGTAATTTACGATGACGTTAATAAATTTTCAACATATTAACAAAAAGATTTTGCGAATCAACAATTTCAATAATGTATTTTTTGATAATAAATACCTCGATATTCACATCAGGAATAGGTCGCTTCTTCTTCTGACAAGATACTATGGAATCTCTCCCCACACTTGACCGCCGACTGTCCATATGACATTTGTTGATGTTTTGTTTTGGTAAATCAATATGTATGGACGGAATATGATATTCCATTTTGATTACTCTCAAATTAATTCCGCATTCACTCATTTTGATATTGTTTGTTGATAATTTAAAAACGGAAATTACAATAGCTCTTATCTCAAAATAGCGAACCCTGCAATCGAGTTTATCGTTTTAATTGCATTCCCATTATTTTGAAAAAAATCAGTTGACTAGTACACATATTTCATTTAGTATTAACATACGTCGAGTGTTTAGTATTCCTAAGGTTTTTTTAAAAATATTTATTTATTATATTTTACTAACATCGAAAACGGTTTAGAATTGCAAAATTAAATCACTATAATATTCATTTCTCACACATTATTTTGTAGTTTAATTTTTTTTTTAAATCTCAAATTTTCAAAATATTTTATAGGGAGAACATTTGTAATTTCTCTTTTTAGTGACTTTTATTAATAAATGTAGTTTACAGATTTTAAGTGTCTGTTTTGTTTTGACTAACAAACAAGAATACACTTTACGAAAAAAAAAACACTTTTCAATTATGCACATAAATTTTTCACAAAACAGGTATAATAACGAGGTTGTCTGATAAATTTCATATTAATGTATTGTTATATAAATTTCACTTCAATACTTGTCACTTCTCAGGAATATAATTTTAGGATGAACATTTTTGGAACTTTGAATATTATTTTGAAAACATAATAGGAAAGTTAAAATGCATTTGATAACAACAAAATTGCAGCAGGGCTCTATCACAACCACAAATACTTGTGCGAATGGGAAAAGTGTAAGTAACTGTCGAGTATTGATAGCGTTCTCTAATTAGTTAATAGTTAACACTTGACATGATAAAGTATGATACAAAAATATAAAATAATTGTACTAAATGTTTTTTTTCTTTAAACAATTATTTCCGCAAAAAATAAACGACGTGGTTTACATATCTGTTTTTATTAAGATAAATCAACTACTTTGTTAATTTGAATCACCAAATAAACCTAGTTATTTTGATCGATGTTTGAAGAATGGCTGACCCTGTCACGTGGAATAGACTTACTGAAGAATTTAAGGTTGACAAAATAGAGTTATTCAAGAGACTTTCTAAGTTGGTCAAGTTTTCAATTGCAATTTAAAAAAATATTAATTGATCTAAAACCAAATAAGTGTTTGAGTAATTTAATACTAAAGATTGGTTGCACCGTTTTTTTTAAAGAAAAACGTTTAAAAATAATTTAAAACATTTTATAAAATGTGTTAGACGTTTATGTTAAATACATTTGAAAAAAATATTCAACGTTTTTATTAAATAACTTTGAAAGAATATTTTTTTTTTACATTTTTTTTTTTAATTTGTCGATATTTCTTTGGAAGTAGTAAATTTCGAAACTAACTTTAAATTTAGAATTTAAATACTCTGAAAAGTGAATACAGTTTAATTTAACGACTAAAAGACATACACAAGTGTTATTTATGATTCTGATTATTATTTGCGATTCTATTCATGATGCTTATTATTTAAGTGTCATTTATGATTCTACTCATTATTAATGATTATTGTTATTTTTGTGTTATTTATGATTTTATTAATGAGTCATAATTTTGTCTTATTTATGATTATACTCATCGTTTATGATTTTTTATTCACATGTTTTTTTAAGATTCTACAATATTATTTATGATCCTAATTATTATTCATGGTTCATATTTTTGTGTTATTTATAGTTCTACTAAAATAGGTAGTTAATGACTAGAACTACGCTATAATTTCTTCTTTTATCGCATACCGAACATTTTTAATGCTTTTTAATAATATTGGATAACGATTTGAGCTTTTTTATTGAAAAAAATATATCAAGTACATAAAATATGTAATAAGAATCCAATGAAAGAATTAAAAATTCTAAATTCATTAAGAATTCTACTTATTCTTCCTGCTTTCCCTAGATTTTGGGTGCATTTCTTATCAGGCGATGCTTTGCCCTTTCCATTTATCTACTCGTATTTGGTGCTATTCCCGGAGGTCAGTTGTCAATATATGCTATTCTAGTTTTGTCCGTCCTTTCCATATTTGCACGTCTCGTGTCTTTTCGAATGTTATCCCCATGTGACAATATCGTAAGTCTCACGGATTTCTCAGTTGTGGATATTTCGGATCTTATCGCTTAGTTTCATTCTTGCCGTGATCACATGGGACTTGTATGTGATCACAAGGGTCGTCTATATACTCGTATATATACGTGGAAAGGTCGAAAAGTTTCTGACTGAAGGATATAATTTTTCTTTTAAATTACTCATTACATTAATTATACTGCAGTTCATACATTATTAGAACTTTGAATTAATTTCTCAATACAATTTTTAAAAAAATCTGAAGTTTTAGTAGACTAAGTGCTTCTGCAGACCAATCTTGACGAGAATTATCTTCTATATATTATCTGCCTAAGGCCTCGGCCACACAGGTAGGATCCTCGCTTGGTGCTTAGAGCGACGCTACTAGGTGATGTATTGTATTATGTCGGAAGTGTAATACAATACATTTTTTTTTGTTTTTCGCATATACATCCTTATTGCATTTGGAATAACTTTTAACAGCCATCAATTAAATTATGTTTATTTACATTTTGTGTCACTTGATTAGCATAATTTAATTAAATGCCACCGAACAAGTAAAACAGAAGCGTTAAATTTTATTTTTAAGCGTAGATAAATTAAATACACCTTTTGTATGGACAAAGCATAATGACTTCCTTGTTCAAAAGCATTAGGTCCTTTTTGCTATCTCAAAGTTGTATTCTTTGGGTTATTGTTGCAAAATAACAATTAACTCCGTAAAAGGAAAAACGCATTCACGCGATAATGTTTTCACTTTCGAAGTGAATTGTTTATTTAAAGGCGATTTTAGTATGAGAAGCATTCAGCCCGCATGTTATCAAATTTACATATAGAGCGTTTCCGGTGATATTCGTACGTTGCCTCGAGCAGATAACCCTTTCAATGGCCTTATCGATCGAATTTTTTTTGTATTTTAGATTCCTGGTTTGTGAAATCCCTGTCTTCCAGCCCGGAGTTCACTGGTTCAATTTCCATTGGTACTTAATTATAATGAAGATTTAGTTTTCTCTTAAGGTCCCTTTAACATATTTGTGGTTAGTATGAAGAGATAACTACATGACAGTAAATCCACCAGGTTACTTTATATTTTAAAGAGACATATCCATTATAATTCAGTCCAATCCATTTTCGTGTTGTACATAGATCCAGTGCCTCATTTTTATTTATTAATTTATTTTCTCAATAAAGGCTCAACCCAATTACCATACATTGAAAAGTACAAAAATTGTTAACATATCAAAAATATAAATTATATGTACGCATACATAAATACACACATACATATGAATGGTTGAAATAAAATAGGCACTAAGTACAAAAAAAAATTAAAAAAACTAAGTATGCAGTTTCATTATGCATGACATATAGAACGAAACTGCATACTTAGTTTTTTTGTTTTTTTTTTTGGTACTTAGTGCCTATTTTAATTCAACCATTCATACATTCAAAGTCACTGTAATACGTTGATGAGTGCTTTCTAATGCCACAAATCTTAGAAGAAAATTTTCTTTTGTTAATGTGATATGAAATATGTCAATATCCGATGTAGTCCCGTTCAAAAGAGTTGAGGCCCTTCCAACAGGCATATCAGCTGGTAGACCCGTTCTTGCGTATGTGATGGAGAACAGTGTTCTTGCCGGCGTAGTCTTGTGTAATTGTTAGGAACATTTGTGTAAACGGCCCCCCTAAGAAGATCGACATTTCTTGATTAACTCATACGACGATGTGTTTCACGCCACACAATCAACCGCTATAGTTTAAGTTTTACTTTCTTCTTCGCAAATATATTTACGATGTTCATGA
Organism: Odontocerum albicorne; assembly: GCA_949825065.1. Lineage (NCBI taxonomy): Eukaryota > Metazoa > Arthropoda > Insecta > Trichoptera > Odontoceridae > Odontocerum > Odontocerum albicorne. The sequence continues at coordinate 52,420,163 of OX463838.1, read as the reverse complement.
AGTTAACGCCCTTGGGCCAATACCTACGTGTGCATGTTAGCAAACGTGGCTCTGCATAAGTCACTCTAACTCCTCTTTTTATCATGCCTGATTCTGCACACATATCCGAAGTATGTCAGAATACTCGTATATACTGTTTTATCGTTCACACATTTTGGCAGATATACTCAAAATCTTTTAGTGGTTCGTGTTATTCAATCTAAAATCCCATTTTATAAAAATAATTCTCGAGAAAAAAAAAACTAAACTATAAGGATATTTCATAAAATCTGTTAAAAACTCGGCTTAAATCATAATTTTATAATTATATTACTTTTGTTATACACAGTACAATCTTACGGATATATTGCCATGTGGTAATTTCTCGCAATCAACCAGAAAGACATTTAACAAGCCTGTAGTGAAAACTAGACTGGAACCTTTTTAAAAAAAATCTGGGTATCAACGAGAATCGAATCCATATCCTCTGTGCTGGAACGCAGGCAACTTCTCATATTATTTAATTAACCGTAGCCATGCATAAAATATTACATTTTGAATTAATTTTAAATTTCAGTGAATATTTTATTGACTCGTATTAAATTAGCAATAGTTTCACTTTCAGACATAATTTCATTTTAATTTAGTTTGTTTTCTGTTTGATAATATTTTTTTCCATTTTAATTGTTTAACAAGAAATTATGAATTTAAGTTTAATATTATTTTCAAAATAGCATTTTACATCAAATAACTAAGATATACTTTGCTTTTCATGGAATACGTCTATTAACGAATTAAACTGAAAAATTATAAAGAAAAATGATAAAAAATATAGCGCAACTCATCAAAAGGACATTTTCAAGTGTTTGAACAAAGAATGCCACATTTTATTATATCACATTAACAAACAAGTAAGTGACAATGAAAACAAAAAAAAACTGTACAAAATACTAGGTAAGTCCAGAAAGTAAGTGTACTGAATTTTTGTAGGTTACAATTTTTTTTATTTAAACAAAAAAATTACGTGGTTACCGTAGTACATATGTAAGCTATTTTTCGACATAGTCGCCATTCCTCTCAATGCAGGTGGTGAAGCGGGGTATCAACTTTTTGATGCCTTCCTCGAAGTAGTTTCCCGCCAACCCCTCCGTCCACTTCTCCACCTCCTCCTTTACCTCCTCGTCGGTCGAAAACCTTTTTCCACCCATGTGCAGCTTCAAGGAGGTAAAGAGATAGTAATCTGAAGGTGCTAGGTCAGGGGAATGCGCGGGATGGTTCAGGACATCCCATTTAAACGAGGCGAGCAGTTTCTTCGTGGCGTTGGCCGTGTGTGGTCTGGCATTGTCGTGCAGCAGGCAGACTCCCTTTGTCAGCATGCCTCTCCTCTTGTTATGAATCGCCCTCCGCAATTTTTTTAGGGTCTCACAGTATCTTGCAGAGTTGATGGTCTCCCCTTGAGGCATATATTCAATTAAAATTATGCCTTGACAGTCCCAAAACAATTTCGTCAATTTCGTCAGTTACAATTGAAGGTCTTCCGCTCCTCTGATCATCATGCACAGACGTACGACCGTTTTTAAACTCGCGACACCACTTGTACACACTCGTACGATTCATAGCTTTATCACCATATGCAGTTTTCACCTCATTATAAACCTCAACCGGAGGTTTTCCCTTCCAAACGAGATAACGGATGACGCCACGTATTTCGCACTTGGCGGGAGATTGGATTAACATTTTTCACGAAACGTGTTGTCGCGTCGACACTTCTCAACGTACTAGCCTCGAACCAGTCTCGTTGCGGAGGGGAAGGGTCAGGCTACACGGAAGTGTAGCCAACATGTCGACAATAAAATCCATCCGGTCGTGAGAGCCTCAGTACACTTACTTTCTGGATACGCCTCGTGTCTTATAAAGAGCTCCATTATTTTTTCCTACTTAATAAATTTGATTCCCCATAAAAAAATCAGATTTTTTTCTTAGTTAATAAATATGATTCCTCTAACAAACGGAAAAGGGTATAATTTCAAAAAACGACAATCAAAGATCAATTAGAAATCACGCAATGTTTCATAAATAACAAGACAGCCATGGCGCCGGGTAACAAGGCAACTCGTGTGGTGAGAGTCATACATACACCCACGCTACCACGTCCCCGTTACCATGAGAGCAAATCAACAATTTCCCGCATGTTTCCTCTAAGATAGTTTTCCATAGAACTCTGGGATTTTATTGATAAAGCACGCGAGCTTTAGAACACTTTCATTTTTTAAATTGATGTATATATTTTTTCAACCCTGAAGCGAAATAAAAAAATGTTTGAATACGAGAGTGTAAATGATATGTTCAAACAACCTGATGAAAAGGAAGAAAGGAAGAGGAAATACATGGAACAAGCTAGGATTCAGACTTGGAGGGAGAGTAGATTTGATAACATGAGTGAGTAAATATACATTTTGTATTTAGTCAAAAACTGATTATACTCGTATTTTTGTGTTGAACAAGTATTCATAACATTTGATACAATGCTATAACAGAAACAAAACTTGTAAATTATTTTTATCACATCCACACTTATCTATTTATCCACACTTATTATGCACTGAAGTGTCACTTTTTCATTTTGTCAAGTATTCGACACTCCATCTGCCCCTGACAGTTCCAAGATACATGGGGGGGGGGGGGGGGGGGGGATTTAGTAAAGAAAAATTTGTGTTTAAGAAATTTAATATTTATTTAATTATATCACTAGTTAACAAGGTTTTTGTAACCAGGGTGAAAACGGTCATTTTAGGTCAATTTTTGTGTTCTGATAACGAATATGAAATTGAAAATGTTCCATCACGTACCTTTTCAGAGAAAAGCCTGAAATTAGTTTTTGACTGAAACTGAAACTTTTGAAAGATGAAAGAGTTCGAAAAAAAAATAAGTGTTGAAGAACTAGAAGCTTGGAAAACCTTTGGAAGAGCTGTTAGTGGTTTCCTAGGTAATAATAAAGCTGACAATTACGAACAGCTTGTACAAGAACTCTTGCAGTTACCAAAAGTTAGGATGTCGAATGTCACTGAAAATACACTTCTTGCATTCCAGTAATCTGTTTATGGATGTTTACTGTAATGTAGGGGCTTCTTAATTATCTAATTAGAGTTTTTATTCAATTTGATATACAATCTCTAAAAAAAGTTGATTCGATCAAATTTATAAAAAAAATGCTATTTTTTAACAAAAAAATGGTATATTAGGACAATTTTTCTTATAGTAATGATTTTTATTCTGCTTTTTTTATTTTCCTATGTAACAACATTGTATTCTGTGTCTAAATTTAGCATTTCAGGAATTTATTTATTTTCATTTTTGTAATTACAATTTTTGAAATACGCAAAAAACCTACTCCTTCTGTTACACAAAAATGTTACGTGTTACAAACTTTTCACTGCAATTTTCGTAATCAGCAGGGTCGATACAATAAGAATCAGCTAATTTAATCTCTGTTACAAACAAAAAGTTAAAATTTGTTAACTAGTGCTATTATTATATTACTTCGCTATAATTCAAATTACTTACATTACCCCGTGCACAATATAAATTGCAGACCCTGTTCAAAATAACGCGAGGTTTTGCGCAGCAAAATATTTTTGGATTTTCCCCCTCAAAAACTGATAATTTCGTCTAAGAAAATGTGAACTTTTTTTATGTTTCCCCAAAAACTAATAATTTCGTGTAAGAAAACGAGCCGTTTCGTTTAAAAAATTATGCATATACCATAATTCGTTAATGTCCTGAAGAATTTTATTATTTATGCTGTGCCATCAAAAAACCTTTCGCGTGCCATGGGTTGCTGACAGCTGTTCTAAAGGATTTGCTTCTTACAAGTAAGAAATACCTTAAAATTCACATGTAGCGCAAAATCCAAATGTTTTCGGCATGAACAAATGATCAAAGCGTGTATGGATAGATAACACGCCAATGTTACAATTAAATTGCGATACTTCTACTGTCAGTAGTATTTTAACTAGTTCCTCTACAGTCAGTAGTATGTAACTAGCTCCAGTACTGTCAGTAGGTTGTTAACTAGTTCCAATAGAATATGTGTTTTTTGTTATATTCTGAAACGTTCAAAGTTGAAATTCGCGCGGTTGTAATTTTTTTTTCAATAAGGGTTAAGTCCAGCAAGAATAAAATGACGTTTAGATGTTGATGTCGTTTAGTTTCTACCTGATTTTTCCTTTTTTTTGACAGAAAATGAATAATAGTGATGGGTCACGACATTGAAGCAATGTCGTCTGCCGATTACACACAATATGTTAGCATCATCTGGAAACACTGAAGATAATCAATTTGATTCAGAACCTTCGTTCTATATGTATATTTATTTAAATACATTTTAGATAAACATGTTTACTTTATAAATTATTAAATATATACTTGATTACAAATTACACCAATTACTGTGACATGATTCATCTTTGAAAAGTTTTTTTATCAGTTTATGCGAAACACATGCTGTGAAAAATGTTCATTTGCAAACAATTGTTGAATGAAAACCCGTGTATGCTTTTATGCTTAAAGTAAATCAAATTGCTTTATATATTCAAACATTCTCAAATAAACACGACCATTAAGCAAATAAACGCAAAAAAAAAACAAATTAAGTTGTTAAAAAAATATATTAAAAAAAGCGGTTTTTAATGCAGTGTTTCTTAAAATGTGATCGGGAAATATATATTTTAAATTTTTTATCAACAGATTAATTACGCCATTCGTTAATTTATATCCATCCATTTGTCTAAATATCTGCCTGATTTTTCCGCTTTCAACTAACCAAATAAGTACCATAAATATTTATATAAGGCCAATCTGCCTACTCCAAATCCTTCTGAAGAAACTTGTTTCTGTCTTTCTAGCCTATCCATTCAGTAATGCTGATTTAATTGTTTTCATGATCTTAGTTTTCCATCGCTGTTTTGAGATTCACAATATCGATATTCCTAAATTTAGATTCTAACTAGCATAGATTTTATTCAGTAGACCAGTGAAAAACCAAATTCACAATCCATAAAACATATATTTTTTATATAATAAGATATCTCTTGATTTTCATTGTTTCAATAAAAAATGTATGAATTATTTCAAGTTTTAGTTATATTTTCGTTCTCAAATGCGGGATATGATAATATGCCTAAAATTGATTAAATATAATTTGTTTCTCATAGAGGTGGTCAACAAAAGTCATTGGGGAAAATCCTTAAAACCTTTCAAAGAGTCCTGATCCCTTTTATCGAATATTTAGCATATTACAATGATTTTTATCTGATTAGTAGAATAAAATAATAAATATTGGTAAATACTATTTGATTTGGTAACTTAAAAAAAATCATAATTGCATTTATTTTATTATTTCAGCCCCTTTACAGGGCTATGGCAGCCAATCTAAACAGCAACACCCATTTTATAGAACTTCCAACAAGGAGTATGGCTGGTATGTACCAGGTGAGAATATTTAAATAAAACATATTTCAAGGTGCTGTAAATATGAAAGCGTATAAAATCCAAAAGTTGATTGATATCAGATGCTGAAATACTTCAGTGGTCTAGATAGTATGTATTATTACTTATAATTTATTATGAAATTCTTAATATAATATAGGGCACTAGAAGACATATCAGACACGATTCTTCTTCTTCTTCTCAGTGTCATGTCAGGTCCTGCCAACGTTGAATATCACCTGAGAGTAGACATCTTTGTCCCCGGTAGCCCGAAAAATATCTTCAACGCCCCTTATGCCAGTCCAATCACGTATATTGCGGAGCCAGGAGATTTGCCTCCTGCCAACACCTCTTCGGCCTACAATGCAATGTTTTAAAACAACTCTTATTGTGTAAAGGCCCATATTGTTTCTTTATAATCGTATCAAATCGTAGGATATGTAATAAAAACCATTATTTTAATCGACATATTTTAAAAAGAAAAACAGAATTTCTGATGTAAAGAGAAAGTTTGGAAACCAACGTCAAACTCACATTCAATATCGCGATAGAGCGAGAACGCGAGAAAAATGACGAGACGCATTTAAAACCTTAGATAATTGGATATCGAATGATATTTGAAAATAACGTAAAAATGGATTGGCTAAACAGTTTGGGGTTTGAACCAATCAACTGGCAGCATTTTCGTCTTGTTCATCTCTTGAATCAGATTTGTGTTCTGTCTCTCTCGAGATGGATACTCCCAGTTGTCCTTTTGTTTGGAGTTTGGATCATTCGAGTGCTAGTATCCAAACTTTAAATTAATTTATTGATTGCTTTAAATATTGTTCGAAAAACTATATTAATTAGAATTTGTTAAATTAGTATCCATTTTTCGATAGTGTTTAAGAGACTTTGTGTACAATAAATTGAATTTATTGTAGTTTTAGAAAGAATACATAATGTGAGTGTATCTAATTACGTGTAATTGCTTTTAATTGTTTTTTTAATTGATCTTTAATAAGTATCAATGAAGAAATATTTAATGGATTAAATACAACACATCCCACTTTGTTAATGATTTCTACAATACCTTAAGCCCACAGCCTTAAGGAAATATAAACTTATGATCTTTGAATTATTTTTCCATAAAATGAAAAAATAATATTACGTCCAGATTTATTGCCAATAATTTCCAATTAATTCGTATATTTCAATATTGATCCAGTTTTCCGATAAAATAGGCAGATTTGGCCAATAAAGATATTAATGGCGAAAAAAAACTCTCATAAAAACTGCATAACCACTATTATTTCTTAACAACCAGTAGATATTCTGGGGGCAATGGCTTTTAAAAAAGCTCTACTGGTAAAAATTTCTGTGTTCTGAGCTTTTAAATTTTATTTTAATTCTTAGTATTTAAATTCTATCTAAACGTTTCAGGCAGCACTACAAGCAATAATACGAGTAGTTTAGAGTCTAGATAATGTGTTTATGCCATTGAATAGTATTATTAAGTTTTGGTTTGATGCTATAAAAATTTTAATAATCTGTTAGACAAATCGGTATTCTTAACGACCGGTTTGTGTAAACTGCCTGATTGACACAGTTGAAACAAAGCATGTGGTGTTAAACTTTAAAACTAAGTGATGTGTGTCAGAATATTTTATTAACTTTTCTCCTATCGTATTGTTTCAGGAGATCACACATTACCAAACGTATACTACCCTATGAAACAGAAGTTTAGCAGTCAACTAGCTGCCGCAGGAATGTACAGAAATCATTCTTTGAACACGTCCATGAACCCACCTCCTTTTATTTATTAAATTATTTCAGATAATAATAAGAAATATAAATGACCATGCAGCTCAAATCTATTTTGTATTAGAAGTGCTTTAGATTGAATATTTAATTTTTTATATGCTTTTATATGCAGTATTTTTAGGCCAAAAATTTTGTTGCTTAAAAGAAGAGATCGATATTCTGAGAGGCTTGATGTAACTGACATAACATGTATTAATGAAACGAGGAGCCAAACAAAAAAGATTTTCGCTCTCCAAAAAATATTTACAAATGAGAAAGAAGACGTATTGGATGTATTGAATGGAACTGAGAAAGGCATCAACATAAAAGGAGATAACTTGAATCATCTCCGATTAATATATGACCCAATTTTATTGGCTGAAACTCACAAATGCCTACGGCGTAGCCAACATCATCCCTTATGATGAATGCTATAAATAATGTTTCAATTCAAATCGGACTAAATATTTGCATGCTTTAAACAAATACTATCAAATATCAAAATAAATTCTGCGTTAAAGGATCACAAATAGAATCCGTTAAGGAATATTTTTAAATATGAAAATGTTTATTATTAAAAAAATACCAGAATAGGTAAAAGGAGTATCAAGACGGATTCAGTTGTGATCGGACACATTTGAAAACTAACTGATGTTTTCAAATCGAATATACCTCAGTAACCTAAAACGCTAGTATGAAGAAATCTTGTAAGATAAATGTATACCATTTTCCATATCGGTGGTGCTGGTCGGAGAAGATTGCTTTCGACCAATATACGAGTATATAGCTCGATTAAATTTATTTCTAGTAGCAGCTATGACTGGGCTGATAATAATTATGTAATGAGACTTAAATAAATTAAGTTGGTAAGGTCAAATTGTTTGAGCTGACAAATTTTGATCACCTTTAATAAAAAATCTAAAATAATTGATTGAGAGATAGATATATAGAATCAATACCGCAATGATTATAATAGTTATATTCACAATAACTTGTGTGTGTTAGTGTGGACATGTTATGATACGAAAAAAAATACAGGAGTAAAGTGAAGAAGCTGTTGTTGCCGGAATGAATTGATCAAATTACTTGATTATTGTGATGGGTTGGTTTTTCAATATGATTTTTTTATTTTTTGTATCAAAATGGTCATCTTTGAAACGAAATTTTCGCATTTGAACTACAGTTTGTCGATATGTGGTAGTTGCGCTTTTAGCTTTCTAATAGTGATATTTAAGATTTATTTATATTTATAAGTATTTTACTCGAAGTCTTTTCATATGCTATGATAGCCCAATTTAAAAATTGAAATAATTATATTTTAATGGGTTTTTATCATAAGTTTTCACACAAATATTTGTTAAACTGCTAAACAGTTTTTTGGTAATGACTTTTACTTCTTCAAACTAAATATACAAATTTTCTTACAAAATTCAAATATAGAAAATGAAAGAAAATCGCTATGCAATATTTAAAATCCACATTAATTTTAAAATACAAAGAATTCGATAACCATACAGAGTGGAATATGTGCAGGTAGTTTAAAAAAATTTTAAGTGATCTTTTATTCTTACACGTTAAAGAGTGTCTCATATCACTATTTAATCTATTAAAAAAATCTAGTAACTACGCCTCGTAGCGTTCTATCACCACACATAAGCTGTTTTCTAGTGGGTGCTTCGTTTGGTATAGTTATAGTTCCAAGTATATCGATTTGCTCGTTAGTTTTTGTGGAATAAGCCCTTTCCACTTTTTTATGTCTCCTGAAAACCACACATTGATGCTGGTAAAGTTGTCCTTCTTGTCGATATCTATAACTTTTCTTTCTTCAGAAAGTAAAGGGTCTTTCAAATTGAGCGGTTTTTTTAATAAAACGTTTTTAAATTCTTGAATAAAACACACAATTTGCTTTGATTTCAAAAAACTTTTTATTGGTCATTGAAGTATTATGTATGACATTTAAACACAAAAAACAATATCCGCTAAATGTCATTTTCTTGCAACTTCATACATGCCCACTCTTTTGACCAAATTTTCGATTTTATATTTTGGCATAATTGCTGTTCGAACTCATCAATAACGAGAATAAGTTCGTCTTTCAGCTCAAGAATTGATCGGGGGTCATTCTTATATACCTGATTTTTCACGTAACTCCAGAGATAATAGTCCAATGGTGTCAGATCACATGATCTTAGTGGTCAATTAACATCACCGTTTCCGGAGATTAAAATACATAAAATAATTCAACAATTTGAACGCGTTGTTGTATTGTATACGACTGCATTTTTATAAATGTTATTACACTTCTCAAATTTCATAAGACCCAGGCAAGTTCGCGACGCCATCTGTGTTTTATTCAAGAATTTAAAAAAAAACGCTCAATTTGAAAAACCCTATACATGATTTTGGAACTGCTGTTCACAATCTTTCTACTTTAGTCGAAGTTGCAATATTTAAAATTGTACTTTGTCAAAAAAGAACGCGTGTTCATAATACATTATTTTTTTTCTTCATGATCACTTTCATTCTACTCCAAAATCTTAGCTAGCTGTTAGTTTTTGGTCGTATATTTATAATATTGTACAATTTTGATACCTTTACTATAGTAGTTCTCCCTATTCCATAGAAAAGATTTCCCTATCGTAGGGCTAATAGCATATGTCACATAAAGAAGCCTTTATAAGCCAACTCTTTTTGAGAGACACACTAAGATAGTGGAAATAACCTAAGAGAGATCTTGATCACTTACACACATCCATTTTGAGATAGGCAGAGGAAAGATCTCCACTCTTTTTTATCTACCAAAACATTCCTTGCCTCAACCACATTCACGAGTTTCGTCGTATATATTCTTCCGTTTCTTTAACTTCTTACCTTTCTTCAAGTTAAATTTTCTCTTACTAAATCCTTCTATTTTTTCTTCGCAGGTAAACCTCAGTCGATAGTCTCTAATCCAATTATTACGTACCACATGATATCATAATCTTATATTGAAATACCAGATATTCTTCGCAATGCACGCATTTCCACCTCATTTATTATGCTTCTATTATTCTTCTTAAATATCCAGGCTTCAATTCCATGCGTCAAAGTAGGCACTAGCATACCACTGTGAACTATCATTGTCTTATTAGCAAATACACGCATTTGCTGCAGCACACGTTTCCATCTCTTTATTTAATCATCATCTTAATCACTCATTACACGATAATCGTTTAGTGACACAGTAATGACACAATAATTGATTAATGACACAATTAATGACACAAAAAAAATAAGGCACCAATGGACAGATATAGTTAACGAGAATATTAGTCTGAAAGCTTTTAGCTTGAACTGAAATATTTTGTTAAAAAATTGCTTCTTGGAATTAGGAAAAGTCGCTTCAAATGATTTGTAAACTCACTATTTTGAAATAAATTTTATTACTTCAAACAATTTTTTTTCTTTTAATCTTTTCAACGAGAAATTATTTAAGAATTTTTAAACTCCGTTCTAATAAAGTTGACCAGTAAATCACTTTAGAATGAGTTGGATGAAGCTGGTGGAGTGATTGTGTTAAGAGAAGCTGGTACTGTACTAACTGGAAGTGGAAAAGCTAATAAGAGGGGAAGATAAGTTGACAACGTGGCTTGATTGCTAAGACGTCTATCGTCCAACTCGAAAGTTGGAGGTTCAATTCCAATTTTTCAAAAAAGATCCAGTCAGAATTTTACTTAAGGCCTCTGAAACATCATATTGGTTGGTTATAAGAGATTGTCACTTGGCGATAAACCCGCCAGGTTGTACTGAGCATAACAAAAGTGTAATATAATTAAAAAATACAATTTGTCTTTAGTCAGACGAAATAAATTATGTAAAATCCAGTCATAGTGGTAGAAAAGTGTGAACGGAAAAGTAAATGTGATATATGGATGGGTGAGTAATGAAATATCAGAGAAAGTTAAAGGATTCTGCAATTTAGGTAGCCTTCTCTCCGATTATGAAATAATTGATGAATGGAAGTGAAAGTGAAAAAAGACAGAAAATAGTAAAATAAACGGTATAGAAAAACATGGGGTGAATGAATACAAGGGAGGAATTTGAATTAGGTACTGATATGTTGAGTAAGATGAAGAAGAGCATTCTAAGATGATTTGGGTAGGTTGAATGAAGAAATGAAGTCTAATAAAACAAATATAGAGTGCAAATCTGAATAAAAATCGTGGAACTAATAAATTATTTTATAAAAGAAGGAAAGGTAAAGAGCAAGAGAAATAAAAGAAATTGTATGAGAACAAAATATGTCGTGATATAAAAAATAAGCGCTATTTCCTTTCTTCCTTCTCCAGCATAGAAATGTCGTGGTGGTATGTATGCATGAAAGAAAAAGAGCAGAGGTAGACCATCTATGCGCTGAAACCATTAGATGAAAAGTGAACAGAACTATTTTTACCACAGGTTCTTCTGACAGAGGAATTCCAGAATTGAAAGAAACATCAATTTCAGTATCGGTCAGTTCCTCAACATGAAGGTCACGACGCAGATGAAGAATGGAAGTTAAAATATGGCAAATACAATTAAAAATGACAACCTAACATAAATATTTTACGTGTCGTCAGTGACTCGGAGATCAGGGAGGAGACGCAGAGGGAAAAGGTAATGGTGAATTAGGGAATCTTATATATCGACATAATCCGGGCAAAATAGTGTAACCATCATCTTGCAAATTTAAATATGCAAAAATAAGTCAAATAAAGTAGACGTATTTGCACTAAAAAGAAAACATGGGGAGAAAATGTATGAAATAATACGGAATGAAGTGATTAAGGATGAATATGAACATAAAGGTGATGAAAGTAAGATGAAGAAGAACACTGTGAGATGCGTTGGGCTCGTGGAACGAAAATGAAAAAAGACTATTAAAAAATATACAGTGAAAAGGTGAGTGGAAGGCGTGGTAGATAGAGATACCAAAGAAACATGGTTGGATTAAATGAATAAAATTTTGAAAAATTAGAATGTTATAAAGCAGATAAATTGTAGAAGTTATATGAAAAGTTCATGGATGTAGAAGAGGGGAAAAATATGAGTCGTGATATGGATTCCTGGTGCTCTGTCCTCTCTGCTTAACCCGATAGCGAAATGGTTTGGTGGTTTGTATGTACATACCATAATAAGCACAATAACAACTAAATAATTACAACTACGGAAATATGTTTGGTTTAACAATTTTTTTTACAAACTGAAATCATATATTGAGATTGAGGTGTGTATTTATTTATAAACTGAAATTTGTATCTTTTATTAGTACTCGTATAGAGAGTTCGTCCGGCAATAATAATCCCGCAGGCTAGACGTACGGTTGTATTTACAACAAGTACGATGACGAACTGTATGCTTATTGCCTATTTCAGTGGTTCTTTTCAGAAGTCTCAATTACAGGGGCCGAAGACAATATCATCTCTTGGCAACACTCTTTAACATATATGCATCACCAGTTCGGATATGTTGAGAGGTATCATACGATTGAATGGATTACTAAATACTACTTTATGACACTAATTTCAAATTTGCATATTTAGGGAAACGATTTTTTTCCCCAAAACGTGTCGATATCAGCAAGTAATATTTCGTTACTATCCTTATTCTAGTAAATACAATATCTTTCCCACTAGACATGATATTTTATTCCGTACAATGCATATTTTAGCAGTTTTAATATCATTGTTTGATTGTAAAAAAATGAACGATGTTATTTTGAAATCAACAGCAGCCTTGGGATGTACAATCACGTAAATAAATATAAAATTATTAATAAATATTACCCTGTGCACCATAGTATTTTTTTGCAATGTTTCATTCGTATAATAACCCTTCAAACATACTGAATCGGATATATTGAAGAGCGTAGCTGAGATCAGCAATGTCTTCTGCCGACTAATTGAATCTTCGGGTAAAAAACCACAGAAGTAGTCACGAAACTCGCGGTTCTTCAAAACACCTGTTGTATACTACTCTGCACTTGAAGAGGTCACAACAGTTGCATACATCTAGCGTTCGCAGGTATTGTTATTAAACGAACTCTTTTAGCAGATTTTTTGGGGTACCATTGAGAATCGAACCCGAAGCTACCGAATTGAAGTCAAGCGTTTTGCCAAATAAGCCACGGAGGTTACTTTATTAATAAAAAAAGTTTTATGCTCTTCCTATCAAATTTGCATATTGAGGTTAATGCTTTTTTTCTGAAACGTGACGATAATAACATATCTATATAAGCAAATTATCTTTCGTCCCTATTAGTTTTCCAGTCATTACAATATTTTACCCGCTAGACACGATGCTATATTCCGTACAATTTATTATTTTGATAATTTCCCTTTTAATGGTATATTGCATAAAACATTTGAGGTCGACAGCGACCGTGGATGGAATATATAAATACATATTAAAACAACCTCCATGGTCCAATTGGTAAGGCATTGGACTTCAACCGGGGGGCTTCGGGACCGATTTCCGATGGTTACAAAACACACTAAGAGAGAAGTTTGTTAGTGTTGTCGCATTTCTACATGCAGTAGTATTGCCAACACACGACTAAGAATTGTGAATTCTGTGCTTTCTCTAGTGGTTCTACAGCCCGAAGACGAGATTAATTGATCTCGATAGGTTTGCAACTCCAGTTCAAATATATTGAGGGGTACTATACGAATGAAATGAAAAGCGCGTACCTCATAAAAAATTAAGTATTATTTAGAAAAATTGTACGCGATGTTTTTTCGTCTACAGTAGCTATTAGTTATTCGTTTACCCTGCACTAAAAAAATACACTGAGCCATTGTAATTTGTTCAAGATCTAAAATATGGATCAATTGCTACAAATATTTTGTGCATTTTCTTTGCAGTGCAGTCAAATCCTTCACAAGATGATCTTGATTGCTATGTAGAGAGCTTGAAGAAGAAAAAGAAGAGTTTTGGATATGGAATAAAAGAAAACTATGTAATATTGCATTTATTATGTATCGTTATATAATTTAAATAGAATATATAATGTAACATCCACTTAATTAAAAATGACTTATTTAAGTAATTTGTAAAAGGTGCAGAAAAAAGTTTCTGAGATGTAATAAAATAATATCTAAAAATATATACGGAAGGAATAGCTCACTGACTAGTCCACTATCATCTAATTATTGCCTTGAATAAAACTTAAATTAGTCAATTAAAGCTATAAAAAGTAAAATCACGGAATGTATTGTTAAAGTACAAAGTATATTGATAGAAGATTTACTGTTAACTCTTTCACTGCTGAGACAAAATGCATGACAACCAGATCGGTGCTCAATATATTTGATTAATAAAAACTAGTTTCAACCCGTGAAATATTCACGGAAGTAAAATAAATTCTACATTTATGAAAACGTCCGAATGCGATGGACTCTTTCGAAGTAATGAACGAATATTGTATGCTGATGTAATACACTAACAATATTTAGGCATGGACACGACGCGCGTGTTCTGAGCATGAATCAGATGTTCACATGGACACGCCAGGCGTGTCCTCAGCATTGGACGAGTTAATACATTATTATATTATAGCTGAACTCGAACGTTTTAACTTTTCAGAATTGATTTATTATAATCTTTCCAAATCTTCTTTTGAGGTTAAGAATGTATTTAGCTGGACTCGCTTATCATTAAGTGAGATATTTTCTGAGATTCTCGTTAATCTTTTAGTTATATCTTATAAGTATACTTGAAGTCCGTACGAAGGAAAACGCTTTTACTCCAACTAATGTGCCGGTTATGGCTCGGAGGGAATCCTCTGCTAGTTTCCGTTCCTACCATAAAGTTTTCTCCTCTCCTTAAAAAAATAGGAGTGCTGAGATCGCAGTAACCAAGTTGTTTTACGTTATTCTTAATTCTCTTTTTTGATATTACCAAAATTATTAATTTCTGTCCCATCTCCGATCCATATAAAGGCATTCGACATCCTGTTGTCCTCCGATCGTTTCACCTTAGTGTGCCATTGGATCTAGTACAGCGACTTGTGTGTTTGCTAGTGTGCCACAGCTCACTAAGTTAAACAACGGCACAGCTTCGTTTTCAACCAGCTAATTGGAATAGCGAGGAACTCATCAATTACGAGGCACTATAACGATCACAACGAATACATATTTCCAAATGTTATGGATAATCCTTTTCTCAGTAAAAGGTGCAAATCCATAAAAATAAACCTTGGACTTCAATACTTTATATTATTTATAGTCATAAATAAAATTATTGATAACTTACGAAAGAATTTGTCTTTTCAAAGATAAAACTTGGATTTTGACGGGATATTTTTAAAATCACGTGAAAGTGTTTGCTTATTAAACTTAACACTCGTCTCAAGTTTAAATAATCTCACAATGGTGCTTTTTTTTAAACAAAACACTTATATTGAAAAAAAAATCTCAAATACTTAATTCTGCCCTTGACGCGAACACTAACAAATGCGTACACATTTTATATAGCAACAACAAGAATAGCTTACACAATCCTCTCATGTATATTTAAAACTAATTTATTTTCTAAGAATTTCTTATTTATTCCCTTCATCCCTGAGACTTACAAACAGACATTTCTAAAAATTTGCATTGCATATTATTTATTGTTTACAATGATAACACTAATTGTGCTCATGTATTTAATTCCTTCTTTGATTCAAATTTTCACAAACACCTAACCAATAAATGAGTATTATAAAAAAAAACGGTACATATTTGAAGAGTAACTAATCATAAATATTCAAATTGTATTGTTAAATATTTAAAAGATATCAAGTTCGTGAGAATAAAATACTGAACCAAAAGAATAATTTTAATAATGAATTAGTAGAAATCCGTAGAAATATACATTTCAGACCCTTACCAACATTAAACAATGCGTTCAGCCAAAGTACCATCTACTGAAAATTATTTTAAAATGCGTTATGTTTACGATGTATTATACAAATTTACATCACATGGTAATGTTTCTATGCTTTTTATTTCAACTAAAAAAAGTTGATTGCATATGAGGCAAATTGAATGAAATTTAAAAGCACTGTTCTTTTTGTCTCAATATCTCGTATTTTAAACGCTGTACTTAGCTTAAAATCGGTGGCACGTTGGGGGGTTGTTAGTATTTTAAATAGAAATCTTACATTTTAGAGATTTCTCGAAGGCTCTTTACAAATTCGTCGATAAATATCCAAGAAATTCACAGAGCTAATCAAATGCTACTCATTATAAATAAGCTACTGTGATATGTATGATCACATATGATATTTTATTAAATATGCAAATGAAATGTCTTATTCATATTTTTAAACATTAACCTACCAAAATAAAATCCTTGGTTTACCGTCTTAAAACACATTTTTGAGATCCCATATCACATTTTAGTTAATTTTATAATGGCAAAAATGAAATGATTCTCTGTCAAATAATTGAAAGCCTTTTTGGTGCTTTCAGCGCAGTACGTGCAGCGCATTATTTATGCATTCATTATTCAACATTTCAATATTACACACTAAAATAAATAAAACTATTTAAAAAAAAGATTCAAACTTAACAATTTCAAGAAAATGTGTTAATTTAATCAATAAATATTTAAACGATGTAATATTTAATTATGAATATTTCATGGGTACCAGTTTGTAACTTATCCTAGATTAAAAATGACTTTGGTTTCCTTTACCTTTCGTTGTAAGAAATCTAAGTAAACAACATTGATCTAAATATTTTATAAAATCACCACTGATAGCAGAAAAACTTTTATTAAACCTATATTCACATTCACGTATTATTTTATTTTTCAGAAATGTGAGTATAATAATAAATTGTAATTTTCAATATTATATTGTATAACGTAAATTTTAATACAAATAAGAATTAGATTCATTTTACGAGTCAAATTCCTTTGTTATATTTTCTCTCACTTTCAAATATTTCAATCGAAATTTCACTCTTTATTATTTGAAATTTTTAATGAATCATTGGTATTTAATAAATGATTCATAACAAAATCTACTGACGCTAAATGTATTTAACTTGCTTTTAAAGAGGTTATAAAAATGACATTAAATAATTTTAATCGTTAACATTTATTCCTATTGATTTAGTATAATACTTTGCTTATTTGTAAAAAAATGAATACAATTTTTTCGTCCAAATTTTTTTAAATGCATCTTAATTTTATTTAAAATTAATTAACAATGTGTTTTTGTTTCCTTTTTTTGTGTTATTTTTCATTACATATGAAATACTTGATACCACAGTAAGGCAAAAACATTTCATTCTCATTTAGGTAAATAATATGAGGCTTTGAAACTTGTTCGAAATTTTCGTCAAGTATTTAACTGCATTGACACACTTTCGTGTAACGTTAAAACAATTGTCAAAGTATTTTCATTAAATTTAACACAATTTAAATAAAGGCTTTTTTTAATATTTAAATAGACAAAAACATATTAATTCAACCAAAAAGTTCCTGATTTAAACAAATCAACATTTTCAGAGCCAGTAAAATGTTAAATGTTATTCACACAAATAAATGTATGTTTTCAATTTTTTAATGGTTGTTAAAATAATCCATCTTTGGCTTAAGCGATTTTTGATAGTTTCTAATAAATATGATCAAATATGGTTAACATGTATTAGGCATATGGTATTTAAATTAAAAGGATTATAAAATTTAATATATAGAGTGAAATTCGATTTGAATTTCTAATATGAAATGATTTTGTTTAATAACTAACGATGTTTGACTTTAATACTTTTAGTTCATGGAAAACATGGTGAACGCCTATATTCTATAACGTATCTTAACAACATCTAAAAATATAATGAAATGAAATTTGTATTAGATTCACAAACAGTATTGTCGGTTTAATATTTATATTTTTTACTTAAACACTACGAAGAAATGCAACAAAGTATACATATAAAAATTCAAGAGTAATCACTTCAAAAAAGCATAATTTGTTTTCATGAATACGAATATTAAAACATAGCGATGATTTGCAATAACGTGATAATTCTAGAAATAAAATTATGTTTCGGAATTTTTTTACACAGTTCATGTATAAAAAAACTCGGTAATAAAACAAAATCTGACGCTATGAATTCTGGCTTTATATATAGCCTTATTATCAATTCTTTTATGCAAATGTACGAGTAAGGGACAAATTTAGAAACAGACCTAAATACTAAATCCTCAGTTTATAATTTCGTGATTTATATTATATAGAGTTGCCCTTAGCACGCTTGTTACTTTAAAGTAACGCCACGTAACTTTCTTCCTCAACGAAGCTGAAATGTCAAAATATCTTATGACGCCAAATAATTAAAAGACGATTATTATTAAATTTTATAAGATAGATACTCCATTTATTGAATAAAGCAGATATAAACTTTCTGAATCGTAAATAGTTTGCTAAAGATTTTTTGTAAGGTGTTAGTATTTAGATCGGACTTGAATTCAGGCCTTTGTAACCAGACGTTCGATAATGTATATCTATGACCGAATTTTTAATGGTTTTGATTACGCTGACTTAATTGATTTGAAAATCGAAATTATACCTGTTTTAATAAAATTGATCAAATCGTTTCTCAGTAAAAATCTTTTCGTTTATAGATTACAAGTATGAAAGCAAAAAATATTTGAATAAAACGCAAATCTTGCACATATCACTTCAAAAGTGATCAAATGTTTTTCATTTATAGACAAATTACATTAAAAATGTGTATAAAGCGTTGGAAAAAAACTAATAATATTTTTAAATAAAATACATATTAAATAAAATATTTCGAAATCACTAGTTTCATAGCCATTGCATAAATATTTAAAACAGTGTTATATTGTACATATCGTTTTGAGTATGTACTCGTAATATCAAACTGCATATCGACCATGGTACGAGAGTGTACGATTTCATGGGAGTGTTTACATGTCGCCAAATATTCCTGCGAATGTCTTGCGAAGGTTCTTCATGGTGTCTTCGGCGTCCTCCGCGACAGAAGCCGACAGGGACCCCTGGCGGGAGAAGCCGGAACGCTGGGGGACTTCCGGGGCTCGTGGGACTGACGTGGAGCTTACGGTGGAACTTTGGGATGCTGAAATTAAATTGGATGATAATATAAGCATTTAATAAAATCATCCTCTTTTGTTTAATTGTTTGGTAAAGGAAAATTCGCGTTATGTTAAAAAAATGATAACAGCCCACAACATTATTTTTGTGTCAATTTTTATATTATTGTATATATGGGAGGGAAACTTGGGCGAGAAAAAAGATTGAAAGGTGCCGAATAAATGCAGTAGAAATGCGTGCACTGAGAAGAATACATGAGGTGACAATGTATGATCTGATTAAGGATAAATATGAACTTAAGGCGGATGTGCTGAGTAAGATGAAGAAGAGCACTGAAATGGTTGGCACGTGGAACGAATGAATGGATAAAGACTAACAAAACATGAAATTGTGAGTGGTTGGCGTGGTAGAGGAAGCTCAAGAATATTATTATTAGATCAACGGAATGATTACGATGAGCTAAGTGGGTTGGGTCCTTTTTGCCTAGTAACGTCCAATTGTATGTACGTAATATGGACGTAATTATATAAAAAGAACTCAACTCACACTTCACCTGTTCTGATAGAACTTCTGTACGGAGCATAAATTTTTAAGATGTAACGCTTTTTCGATATTTAAAATAAACCAAAGAATATGTTTTGTGGGTTAGGCCATTTTGCATATACATATATGCTTTTTCTTCACATTTTCTGGTATAAATGCATTTAACAAATGAGGATTTTTAATATTGAGGTATTTTGGAATCTATAAAATAGACTTATGTTAGTAATATAACAATTGCGTTTTAAAACTTTCGTCAGAAAATTAATGAAACTAAATAAAAAGAAATGAAAAAGAATAAGGAAGAAAACATATTTTATCAATACGTATATACCATCATGCCATTTCCCTGCTGGTGTAGACCGAGGTGACAGAGCACTAGACTTTCTTTACTCGAAACACATACGCAGCTTCTTCCACATTCATACACCCTCTTATACAGATCCCACGATTTCTCTTACTTCTTACATTTTCTTCTTTAAAAATATCATTCACTTGATTCAACCATATTTTCCTTGGTCTTCCTCTACAATACCTTTGTTCACACTTGCAAACTATATTTGTCATAAGCAAGAATACTTTTTTTAAATTTTGAATTAATTCAGATTTGAAGAGGTCTAAAAACAACCATCGTCGCTTCAAACAAAATATGCAAAAATGTGTTTTAAATATTGGTTTTGACCATTTTTTAACGATTCGCACTAAACTCGACTTATACATATTACGATATGGAACAGGGTCAAACTATACATGATCGCTAGTCTAGGTGTGGAAATATTTCGGACCTTGTGAATCCCTCCTTCCAACAGCTGATAGTGGCGGATTTCCAGGAGGTGGATGGTCGGGCTCCGCGGGAATTGGGGGCAGAGGGCGTTCCCCGCCGGCTGCAGGGGCAGCGGCGCCCATTGGCCCTACGGGCGGAGGAGCAGCGGGCGGCCCGCCGGGGGCACGCTCCTCTGTCGGAGAGGTCACAGAGCCTCCCCTGGATGTCGATCTGGAGGCTGTGCCTGCTGCTGTGGTTGTAGCTGTGGCTCCAGGACGACAAGTGGTCTGGAATGAATGATGATTATTGTTTAAAACTTAATATATTTTACAGATTTAATAATGATAAAATTTTTTTTAACATAGTGCCGTTTAGAGTGCAAACTCTTTTCAAGGGGGCTCCAAAGTTGAGTGTAAGGATAAAAAGGCAGTGACTGCGGCCAATAAGATAAATTACTTCCCCGTATCTGCATATGTTTAGAAAAGCATATTTGATGAGAAAACCGTAGAAAACTCACTAAGGGAAGACACACTACTAAAAAACCTTTGTGGATCTTTGTGATACTCAGATGATCATTGTTTTTATCCAGAATGTCTAAATCTATATCCACTACATAACCAAATCTGCGTTGTAATAGTCGAATATTTGGAAGACAGCACTTGCAACCATTTCGATGGAGTATTGGGTTAATTAGAATATATTTGCGATAGTCCAGGTGACCTATACTCCATGAAGTATCTATATCAACTGAGGGACACCGTGTTTCCGTTCACCTCTATAATGAACAGCAGTGAAGTGAAATTGCGGCAGTTCAGGTGACTTAAATTCATTGCTTGACCATGTTCACGGAATGCTAGTGTTTTATTTCTTGAGTTTCGCCTATGAGAGATAAGGCGCTGTATTTCACCTTAATGATTTACCGTAGTGAATTGAAGAATTTGTAAAGAAGTTCAGGTGGCTTGAGAGTCCTTAAAATATTTCCAAAGTGTGACCAGATCTGCAATGTGCCAGTGGTCGTTCACTTGCGAATTGTCCATAAGGGATAGCGCGTTCTCCTTCACCTCAATTATTGATGTGTGTTGAATGCAATTCAGGTAACTTAAGAACTCTTAAAATATTACCTGCATTCGCTGTGTGACTAGGTCCGCAATATGTCGGCGGTCATCCTCCTGCGAGTCGCCCATGAGGGATAGAGCGCTGTCGTTCACCTCGATGATGTACTCGCGACCGTCACGTGCCACCACCACCTCTAGAGCGCAGATCTCCAGACCACCGAATAGCTCGCACACCTGTAATATGTCCAAATAAGATGGTAAATATTGGCTTTGGTTGTCTACTAAAGCTACATATTTTCGTTTTGTTTTGTGACATCTCAAATCCGATTTCCGATGAAATGATTTTTATACGGTTTCTCGTATGAATAAAATGTTTTACTAAAGCTTTTGGAGTAAAAATTATTTGCTAATAGTGCATAATAAGTTTTTTATACTTTATAAGTAAAAAAACACCAGATTCGGAAAGAATGCATACAATAAGAATATAGAAATTAAAAATATAATTTAAATTTAAAAAATCCATGGCCGGACCATATTAACAAGAAATGAGAAATATTGTATTTATACGATAAAGGTTTCTTCTCTATTTTTCAGAATTGCACAGAAGAATATTTTTTCCTTTAAACGCCAATATTTTAAAGTTACTAATAAGAGTAAAATTGATAATAATGTATTATTTTATTTTGTTAAGAATCTTTGGTGTAGAAATGAATTTGATGAAAGATAGTCCCAATTTAATAATTCTCTTTTGCGCTAGATGTCACTCAAAACAATCGTTCCGATTAGTCTCCAGAGGGAACTTCGTAACCGCACTAAATAACAGCGATGTATGAGCTTGTTTTTTTTTTTTAATATTATCTAGCTAAAACTCAAACCATTTTTAGTCGGTAATAAGCTTACAAATTGTTTCAACAGAGAGCATACAAATCATAACGGACAACAATATTTGATTGAAACATGTCAACTATTCATTACTTTTATCCGTTATAGCTATTTATTCATCTTTTTTTTATTATTATGCATTCCTCGATATCGTAATATAGAAGTCGAACATAAAATTATCAATGCAGCAATTTTAAGTTTAAAAGCAATACATTGTTATTTGGTATCATATTATTAACGTAAAACAATTGTTTATTTGATTTACGGTGGATTGAAAATACGAGGCATATCCAGAAGTAAGTGTACTGAATTTTTGTAGGTTACAATTTTTTTTATTTAAACAAAAAAATTACGTGGTTACCGTAGTACATATGTAAGCTACTTTTCGACATAGTCGCCATTCCTCTCAATGCAGGTGGTGAAGCGGGGTATCAACTTTTTGATGCCTTCCTCGAAGTAGTTTCCCGCCAACCCCTCCGTCAACTTCTCCACCTCCTCTTTTACCTCATCGTCGGTTGACAACCTTTTTCCACCCATGTGCAGCTTCAGGGAGGTAAAGAGATAGTAATCTGAATGTGCTAGGTCAGGGGAATGCGCGGGATGGTTCAGGGCATTCCATTTAAACGAGGCGAGCAGTTCCTTCGTGGCGTTGGCCGTGTGCGGTCTGGCATTGTCGTGCGGCAGGCAGACTCCGTTTGTCAGCATGCCTCTCCTCTTGTTCTGAATCGCCCTCCGCAATTTTTTAGGGTCTCACAGTATCTTGCAGAGTTGATGGTCTCCCCTTGAGAATATATTCAATTAAAATTATGCCTTGACAGTCCCAAAACACGGATGCCATGATTTTCTTGGCTGAAATTGTGGTTTTGAACTTTTTGGCGAAGGGTGAAGAGGTGTGACGCCATTGTTGAGACTGCCTTTTGGTTTCAGGCGTGTAGTATGCAACCCAAGTTTCATCTCCAGTAACGATGGAGCGAAGAAATTCATCTCCATGGAGTTTGCAGCGCCTCAAAAACTCTTGCCCGGCCTCCACTCGCTTCAACTTGTGTTGGTCTGTCAGCTGTTTTGGGACCCACCTCGCGGACAGTTTCCGATATCCGAGGGTTTCTGTGATGGTTTCGTGTAGTAGAGATCTGGAGATTTGCGGAAACATCGCATAAAGTTCATCCACAGTCAATCTGCGATCGTCACGGAGCGCATTTTCGATTTTTTCCACAATTTCGTCAGTCACAATTGAAGGTCTTCCGCTCCTCTGATCATCATGCACAGACGTACGACCGTTTTTAAATTCGCGACACCACTTGTACACACTCGTACGATTCATAGCTTTATCACTATATGCAGTTTTCACCTCATTATAAACCTCAACCGGAGGTTTTCCCTTCCAAACGAGATAACGGATGACGCCGCGTATTTCGCACTTGGCGGGATATTGGATTGACATTTTTCACGAAACGTGTTGTCGCGTCGACACTTCTCAACGTACTGACCTCGAACCGGTCTCGTTGCGAAGGGGAAGGGTCAGGCTACACGGAAGTGTAGCCAACATGTCGAAAATAAAATTCATCCGGTCGTGAGAGCCTCAGTACACTTACTTTCTGAATACGCCTCGTATATATCTTTTGAGCTTTATCAATTTATGTAATTACGATATACTCGTATAAAATAAAAACGAATTATTCTTCAGTGTTGAGCATTTCAATGAGTTACTTGATGTAATTTGTTATCAGGTGTTAACATAAGTTGTATCTGTTTTTTTCCAATTTAAAAATGAGCACCAAAAGTAAAACAAAATGGTAAATGTTATACGTCATTCGAAAGAAAATGTTTATTTCTACAAGATATTGTATTTGCTTTTACGTTACATATATTATTTTATTTGATTACAAGTCTTCAAAATGGAATGTCAAGTAGACGAAAGTGAGCATTTTCGACACCTCCTGTTCGCGTTCAATCGAGGGAATAAAGCTGCCAAAGCCGCTTGCGATATTTGCGAAGTCGAAATTACCGTCTTTGAAACGCAAAAACTATCGACGAGCTGTCCTTTCATTCATAACATCTTCTCCGTACACTTCGCAAATATCGCGAGCAGCTTTGGCAGCTTTATCCCCTCGATTGAACGCGAACAGGAGGTGTCGAAAATGCTCATTTTCGTCTACTTGACATTCCATTTTGAAGACTTGTAATCAAATAAAATAATATATGTAACGTAAAAGCAAATACAATATCTTGTAGAACTAAACATTTTGACTCGAATGACGTATAACATTTACCATTTTGTTTCACTTTTGGTGCTAATTTTTAAATTGGAAAAAAACGGACACAACTTATGTTAACACCCAATACATAGGCAATTAATCATAAAGTAATCTATTAGGAAGTAATTTTTTCCTAACTCAATGTTGCATAATATTGATTTTAAATTTCTGATAAGATTTTTTTTAACTGAGTTGAGTACTTGGCAATGTTGTTTAATGTTTAATGTAAGAATGTAGATATCTAACATTCTTTATATCATATTTCAAAATAATCAATAGAAATAGCGCCAGGTCGATAAAGCATATCTTGTACATATCTGAGACTTGATTGAATTATTTAATTTATTCATATATTGCCAATGGTGTATCGAGGGGGAGGGGCAGTCGTCTCCAGGCGCAAGGCACAAACTCTGGAAACAGAGTTATATTTTTTGAAAGTTTGTCCTTAATTTTGCTACGCCCTTTCGGCGCTAGATTTTTTTTCCAAATTTTCTAAAAATATATGTTGTATTAAATATAAACTACTGGACATTTAAAACAATGAAGCTAGTACTGACACTTATTTTTATGGAATACTTATAGGTTTTGAAATAAATAATTCTTGTTTTTAGTATATAATTGGGCGCATTAATCGTTCATTTTGTAATATATATACGTAACGAATGAGAGATTTATAACGTGTACAAAAAGTACATTAACACTGAAACACATGTACAGGTTTTTCCTTGGCCATTGGGCTTCCACCTTATTTCCAAACGACACTTAAGGCCGTGGCCACACAAGAAGAAGCCTCGCTTGATAATTAACATAGAGCTATCATATGTTCCGAGTTAGGCGACATATCCTAGCGAACCAACGTATCGCATACTATCGCAATGGCCATACTGCACGCTTCGCGCCACTTTTCATGACGATTAGTCACCGAGCAAACAGAAGTGTTGGTTTATTTACAAGATGGCGGTAGTTTTAATGACAGCTGTGTATAAAAGGGAACCTTTGTGGAACCCATCGAGCTAATTATACAAAAATGTACCTGTAATAAAATCACTCTGTAATGAAGTTGCACAGAAAGTAAATAAATATGGTAAGTTGTAATGAAATTGGTCAGTTTTGAGAGTGGCATCATGTGTTGACTCAACAGCTCCCGACTGTCAAATGAATTTGTGCGTAGCACTTTGGTGTGGCCATGGATGAAGTCACCTAGTACATGAGTCACGTAAAATCTAGCTTAGCGCCTAACGAAGCATTTTGGTGTGGCCTCGGCCTAACTCACAATTAGTGCAAGGGGACGCTTATTTTGTGTCTTGTCTCCAGGCGCAGAAGAATCTCGTTACGCCACTGTATATTGGTTGAATTCGTAGACGTTTTGTTTCAATGTAATCCAAAATCACGCGGCACGATCTCTAAGTTCTACAACGCTAAATAAAAATATCCGCAAAAGCTTTTGAATATAACCAATATAGGATAAACGAAATGATTTAAAAAATCCTAGGTATATAAGTGCAAGATATTCTTTATCAACCTGGCGCCATTTACTTACATTCAATATAAATCATGCAGCACAAACTGGAAAAACCCGTTACGCTTTTTTTTCAAATAACGTATGCCAATTCATTAGGAGGGTCCGTATTATTATATTACACACGCGTATATATAATATACCATCACGCTATGTAACTTTTGGGGTAGGTAGATATGGTAGATCTTCAATTCTATCCAAAAACACCATCTTTCTGTTGCACTGGTTGCGTATAATTCGTAATAGTTACAAAATATCGGTGTTTTCCATAGCTAAATATATCTAAATTGACTGAGAAATTTTATTATTGATTGTAAAAAAGGAAAACAAAATCGGTGCTGTTGTGGGCTGTTTGTTTATCGGTGTAACTTATTTGAGGATTTGATGTATCGTTCATTGAATAGAAAATATTAAATACCTCATCGACCCAGGTTTTGTATCTGTCAGTCATGGCAAGTTGCTCCAGCATGGCGGATCCTTGGTTTGTCTTCCAGTTTCCAGAAATTGATTTGCGCCTGAAAAAATAAAATGAAATCAACTTATCTTCAAATCACACCATAAATTATTAAAATATATAAATAAATATAAAAAAATCCAATCCATAGAGTACTTACTACCTGACGGGTTGTTTTACTCGCATTTTTTTCCAAACAACCAGAAATATGTTCAAACACATTAGGTACGTAAAAAAAATATATAAGGATATTTTTTGTTTATTTCTGATATGCTAATAGATGTAAATATACCAAGCTTTGGGTATTTCAATTGAATTCAGATGACACGTTTTTTTGCTGACGGTTATTCAGCTCGCACTTGTTGGATTCTTAATGTGTATTTATGTGTGAATTTCGCGGGTGTAAGTCAACTGTCTTACACTTATAACAGGCAATGAGCCCATAGTAAGACGGCTGATATACGCCATTTTCTTGTGTAGAAATAAGTCAATATTTAAATAATAATTATAAAACTATTATGAGAGCAACCTCTATTGTTGAGAGACTAAAAACATTACAAAATAAATTTATAAGATTGGACTTTAAGAGAAGGTTGTAGATGCAGCAATTATATTGGTTACTTCTCCGCATCTGCATATGTTTAGAAAAACATATTTGTTAAAAAGAACTTATCAAGGGATGACAAACTATACTAGAGAAAATGTAGCATGATCCCTGTGACAGTTCACAACTTTGCCCCAATACAACCTTGTAACTACGTTCAGTAATTTTAATTATTTTATCAACTTTAATATAAGCCTCGATTCTAATAAATAGCAAGTTATTTAGGTAAATACATTACTAACATAAAACTTACAATAATGACAAATTTATACATCTTGTTACAAATTAGCGAAAATGTGGCAGTTTGTTAAAATCAAATAATATTTGGTGACGTTTGTCAAGTCACTACGTTAGTCTGCATTGGCATATGGGGGTATACAATTGGATTTTCGATTTTTTTATACCTAAAATTAAATGTTCGTAATTAGTATTAATTCACAGTGGATCTTGGCCTATTTAAAGATAGATATAAATCATACAATACATTAGAAAGTCAGTATAATGAAAATTAGGAATTAAAACGTCAGTTTAGAGAAAAACAATTTTTCGATTTATAAAAAAACGATTCGATTTGTAAAAAAAAACGATTTTACCCCATCCCCTTTGAGACGTGACATTTCAAACATCACCGGGACCATCCTACATTTTCTCTAGTATACCAAGATTTTTTTGTAGACCTTCCGATATATAATAGTTACGTAGTGTGTGTATAGTTTTTATATGAATAATAATAAAATATGAATATAACTTCTAAAAAGGGTTGTCTTCAAGTGCTTCCTTAACATACACACGCCATCGACATCCTAATTCTTAGAGGCACCACACCATAGGACCAGCAATGGTAATATCCTGTTATAATACCCTGCACTGTTGGATCGATTAGGAACACTATTAATTCGATAAAGACGAAACCGACCTCAAAGTTCTACTCCTCCCCGAAGAAACATCTCTCTGACATATATTCAAAAGATACAATGGAGACATCCCATTAAGGGACTTGAATACAAAGATACATAATTTGAAATCAATCCATACACGTTTTTACATAGAAGTAGACTTATATGACAATATTTATAAATAAATACCACCCTGAATCGAACCAGGAACGTCTGGGTGGAAGACAAGCGTTATACTACACGGTTAGGGATGTTGAAATTAACAACTTGCAATGTATATTTATATTTGTTTTCGCTTGGAAGAAATATTACTGGTGCATTTTTTAAATTGATTTCAAAGTTACCTGCTTTCAGTTATAGATAATTCAGCCATAAGTCTGCCAGCTTAATTTGTTATAATCATAAAAATAAAATTAAAGTAAGTTTATTTCACGTATTAATTGTCTTAAAATCTTTAAAAAAATTACCCGGAAGTGAAAGCTCTCAAGAAATTATGTGGCCAACTGAGGTTACGGAAAATGTAGTTTTATTATATTTTGTTTTCCGATTTAAAATTTTGACTATTTTCATTTATCGTTCTAGTTTTGTATTTCAAAATCTCGATTGATATAAAGATAATTTTACGGATCAAGTCAAGGAGATAAAGCAATAAAAAAGAAAACGATCTCTTCCTTTGTCAGTTAAATTCTTAAGTGTTAAATAGAAGTAAGCAGTTTTGAACTTACTAGTATATAGACTTTCCATCGTTATGTGGGATTTCATCCATCTTTGAATTCCATGGAGTGACATGATGACACATTGTTACGCCATTTACATTTGGTATTTAGCGAGAATCTAAAATCATCGAACTCGTGTTTCCATGACTCAGCACGGGAAGGGAAAAGACGGAATATCTTTAATGGAGAAAAGGCGCCTTGAATGCTGTCAATGTTGTCACAGAGGCGAGACGATTTTTGTAGGAAACAAATCTTTTTCGATCAATTGTCAATTGTCAAAGTATTCATTTGCATTTTGTTTTAGTAAGAATGGAAATAAGCTTGTTTTATCTTTAGATTTAAAAGTTCTGAGAAATAATACACATATCTGAATAAGGAAAATGGAGTTCTGAATCAAACACGTTTCGTCAAATCGGGTGTGTAGATTTTTTTAAAAGAGAATTGATTTGACTAAAGCCAAACATATCTCTGTATCCTCAAAAACTTTAGAGAAAATAAAATGTCTTGCTATTCGAGAGATGTAACAAAGTAATCCCGCGTAAATGCACCATTTTTTTCTTGGTTTACAGTATTACATTTCATTCAATCTATTGGATTTATTGTAATTTGACAATTTTTTGAGACTGTAGAGTGATTTTATTTGGATTGAGAAGTTGATTTTATTGAGATCGGTGAGTGGTATTCTTAAGATTACGAAGTGATATTTTAGATATCGGACAGTGATATTCTCTAGATAGGGAAGTGATATTCTTGAGACTGGAGAAACAAAATAAGTTTTTAAATAGTATTATGCACTTTAATGAGACCGCTTCGACATAAATTCTGCTTAATAAAGCGGTTCTTTTTATCTACAAAATGGAGTTTTTTTATGTATTTATAACACATGTTCTTATAATGTACGGTCCATAATGTATGTACTTATAAAGTACATTTCCGTTAAAACGATGTAAATCATAAATATTTTATTGTGGATAGTTAAAAATGAAAATAAATGTTTACCAAGGATCTAAACTTATTTTTAACTATACACCAGTATGCCAAATTATATGCTTCAAACTTCTTTTAAACATAAATACAAAAATGATAATCAAATTTTTTGCTTCATTTATTACCCTTTCTCTTCCTGTGCTAATAAAAATCGCCCGTTCCGATGGTGTGTATTCAATAAACATGTAAAAATGAGCGATTTAAAATCGGAAAAAATAGAATATTCATAGCCAATCGCTTAAATTTGAAGTCAAAAGTGATAATAATTGAAATTTAATTGCTGAAAACATGAAAAAAAAACATCGTACGACGTTTACAAAACGGGCGAAACGACCACCTCGAACGAAAGCCCGTTGGCTACTGAACGAGAGAAGCGAGCGAACTGAGATTCGATTTCTTGCGTTCCCATATACCGAAGTAGAGTGAGAGTCAGACGTGAATATCGTCGCTTCCTCACCCATAGCGGTTTTTTAGAATGAATATACCTTCGTCACACACTGGCACACGTTTGATTGTAATTGTGAATTTATTCCCGATTTTCACAAACTATCTCTGACGTGGCCGATAAGTGCTAATTATTATTAATATTTTTTTTCATTCAATGCGTAAATGTATTGTACTAGAGAGGAATAACTAAAATCTGAACCCAGTATTTATTATATTTATCGAGATATTAAAGTTTTTAGAAGCAATGTGTACTAGTTACACATCACAGGACAGGAAGGGTTAAACAAACGTATATTATTTTAATAAAACTGAATATACAAAATTGTAAATTCAACATTCATTTTAAAGAAATCACGTGTGTTTTTTAATACCAATATTTTTTATTTGAAATGTTTTGAAACATGATAAATAAGGAAAGTACTCGTAATTAATGAGAAACCGAGCCCAACGACGGGCTAATGAAAGCCATTGGATTATATAGGATCTTCAAGTTCGTAGAAAACGTTTTTGTTCCTAAGATGAAACAATTATTTCATATTACACAAACAAAAAAACCCTTTTACAATATAAACTTTAGTTGGAATTTAGAAATTATTAATAAAAATATATCGGCACCATGGTCTAATGCCTATTATCCAAGTAAACCAATGAAGACGAATGTTCGATTCTCGGTCGATTTATTTTCGGACTTACGAGTATTTTACCCATAGATTTTATTTTTTCCTAGATATCAAAAGTATTTTTTATAATTTCTAAGAGCATTACAAAAAAATGCGCTATTTAAAACTGTTAACAAGAAAAGGCAACAGCAGCTTGTGCATGAGGGTAGTCTTGGATCTTTGATCCTCTTACCTATGACTTTCAGGTTTGATATGTCGAGATGCAGTGCCAAATCATACAAATATAATATAAATTTATAGATTTAACGAACAATCATGCTCGATTGTGGGGGATGGCTTTTCACAATCACTAAAAGATAAAATATCTCACATAGAAATTTCAATCATAAAGAAAAAAGTATGTCTATCAATAGAATTATATTAGAGAGCCAAAATATTTATATGTTATATAACAACAAATCGTTAAAATATAATGAAAAAAAAATGTTTTCTGCCATAAATTTCAGTCATTTTCTGGTGCCTTTCAGGATCATTAAAACTCCAATATAACTAAGATTACGGACCATTAAATTTGACCGATTCGAATAACATACGAAATTACGACATTCGGGCTTGAATTTAATTTTATTTATGGCGTACTTTCAATCCTGGAATGCTATTGTTTAAATATAGTCGATTATATATAGTCCCCAAAAACTTTATGAGTCTGGAATTTGAAAGGCGGATTGACGAAGAGATTTGCAACTCAACAAAGCAGAGCTATTATATATCAAATCAACACAAACTGTCTCCCTTTATATTTAATAGATTAACGGTTTGCAGTTTACACCTATGGAGTATACCAAAAATTATCTGTTCAAATTATTTTCAGCAAGATATTTTTTTTCCAAAACAAATTATAAACGCTAAAAATGCAAAGATTCTTATGTTATGAAGGAAACATAACGAGCTTATTTTAAGGTATTAAAGTAGGTTTTCAAGTTACATATGATTTAATTAAGCTGTCAAGTTGTATATTGTATTTAAACAAATTAAAAAAACCTGAAAAAAGAATTAGGGGTGTACTCTATAGATAAAAACTGTAAACCGATAATTAAGCTTTTTAGAATTTTAATTGTGATGTTTTCGCGTGAAATGGTCCAGCGTTCCTTTAACTAAATATATTGTAGTGTGTTTTTTAGCTTATAATTAACAAGTCAAAAAGGCTTTTAAATCATTATTGAGCTGCTAAAACTAACAACAAGGTAGATTCGAATAATGAAGGCATTTTGAGGAACAGAACTTGACAGATGCATTTGGACCGATTGAAAATATTCGTTACACGGAATGCCTACCAGCGCCATAAGGCAACGGCTTTTAAGTAGTGAAATAAAATCAGTGAAAATACTACACAATTCTAGTTATATTAAGAATACCATCTTTTTGCTGCTCAGAGAAAGAATATGAGACAGTTATAAAGTCTTCAACTTTCGCCATTTTTTTAATAACCCAAAAAATGGTTAAGACGGTTACTGGGAACGAGGTCTCAGGTGTGGTATGCTCATTAAGATACTCGTAGATGCTCCCAGCGGTGCCTTTATAATATGAAACTCTTCAGTTTTCAGCCTGGAGTATCAGTCGTATATCGCCTGAATACTGCCTTATTTTTCACAAAATAAATTATGCTTTAGTGTCCTTTGTACATCATATGAGTATTTATAAAATAAAAATACTTATTAACATTATTCCACAAACAAGACTAACTATTTAGGATACGTATTTCTCAAAATATGAAAATATCAATATATACATAGTATAGCATGTGATGTTAAGAAAACAACAAATACATTTAATTTAATTCAATCAACAATACAAGCCTTAACAAAGACAAAATGAAACCCATCTCGAGAGAAACGAGAAAATGAAATTATAGGGCAAATAACAAAAATAAAACTTAAGGGAAAATGGTATAACTATAGTTCGGAAATTCTAGGATGAGTCCTGTGACAGTTCACAAATTTGCCCCAATACAACCTTGTAACGATGTTCAGTAATTTTAATTATTTTATCAACTTTAATATAAGCCTCAATTCTAATGAAAAGCAAGTTATTTAAGTAAATACATTACATAAGGTTGTATTAGGGCAAATTTGTGAGCTGTCACAGGACTCATCCTAGAATTTCCGAACTATAGTCTCCTAGTCAAGGTTTGCGATTGAGGAAATACCATAAACAGACTCTTTTGAACACAACGTTAAAAATATTCACAAAACCTGACATGGATTTACCCGATTTGTGTGTATTATATATATACAAGACTCAATAGAAAAATCTACTCAGTTTTGAGAACAATAGTTCGGATAAGTGTAACGGACGTGGTATATCTTTTTAATATTTGGGTGCTCTTGCTGATGATGACAATAAAATAAATATAATATATAAGCTCCATACTTTCTGTTCAATAGGATATGTCTATCACAAATTGGCTTGTATAATCATATTCGGTGGTATGAACGAGAAGTTTATTAATTCCCCACTTTGCATTGTGTTTAACATTATGCTCGTTACGGGTAATGACCATTCATTCAGCCATACTACCAGTATGTATACAAAAAAGGAGCAACATAAAAATATTATGAAATTGAGTTTAGATTTGTTAAATGCTTTTTGTAGAAATTATATGACAATAAAAAGTCATAATCACGATATAATTGTCATATAAATGAGATTAATGACTGCGCAACTGCCCCTCCCCCTATGGATATTGTAAAAAATTGTTATTCTAATTTACATGTATTTCGTATCTTATGTATAAAACATGATCTATTGAAATATTGAATACTAAATATTTTTAATAGGCTAACACAGAACTAATCGATTTTCGGAAATGACATTTAGAAGTCGACAAATCGTTAAGTTATTTATTTTATTGATTGCATTAGTTGAACCTACATATAAGAATATGTACATTATTCAAATGTCTCAAATAAAAAAATGAATAAAATTAAAAACGAATCGATATTTAAAATGCGGTTAATTTGATTAAAAGGTTATTATTTTCACTCGGATGTAAAAGTTGTAAATTTGAAAATGGGTGTGAAACCAGGTCAAGTAACGTCTTCAAGATACTGTTTTTATTAAAAACCGTTTTAATTATTATTCATAAAAAAAATATACATATTTTTGACAATATTTTTTTTTCTATTGGCTGTCCTGAGTGCTGAGTGTTTTATGGTACGATCAATTTATTTTCCACTCAGGTCTGAACGCCGAAAAACGTGACACTTGGAGCTAAGACATTTTTCAAAGACATTTTTTATGTTTATATACCGTAGAGATTGAGATAGAGTTCTATATAAAGATTTTTTTTTCTTTTATTTGATTCTGAAGTCTTAGTTTAAAAGTTATCTTTTTATTTTTCTAATAACGTTGTCTTTAAGTTCAAATGATTTTTTTTTAAATTACTCTAACACTATTCATTAAATATTGTAGAAAAAACTAAATATTTTATTGGAAGTGCCTTTTTCGTTTTCTTTTTCATGTTTTTTGTTCAACAGTTAGAGGTTGATTTAATTAAGAGCTGTGTCGAAATTTGAGGACTTGTCTTGATTAATCTTAAACCACAGAAAACGAGAATATATTAAACGAACCGTGAAAGGATATTTGATTTGAATAAAACAATTGCAAAAGTTTAAATTACACAATGAATTGTAGATGAGGCAGAATACAAAATGTTTTTTTTTATATTTCATAATGAGTTCATTTTTCATAGAAACATAATAAAAAAATTCAACAGTTTTCTTTTCCCTCAGTCATCCTTTAGCGTTCATAAATGAATTGAAATGGAAATTTCCTAGACGATTAAAGATTTGTTATTTTTATTTTTTCCGTTTTGCTCAAACACACTTATCTTTAACAAGTGAGAAATAAGAAAATGTGATTGAAATATTATTTATTTTCGAAGAAGTTACATAATTATAAAAATATATATTAGTTTACCAGATTTCAAAAATATTTTTTCTTCCTTCAATTGTTTTTGGGAATAATCGAAAAATAACAGTAAAAGTTTTATGTATGAGTCACGCATGTAATTATTAAATATATATTTTTTTTAATTATTACCAATGGAAAATTAACGATATACTTGTAAATTCGATAGGCTGATGTTGAAATTCATATTGATTTTGATGTATTTGTTCACAATTTATTGAAAAGAATTTAACATACCAATCATAAATAATCAATGTATATTTGTGACCTTTATATATTGCATAGACCACGTGTTGCGTATTGCGTATAATTTTTACACTTTTTTAAATGCGTATCTTCGTGTCGATGTGTCTGTATTTCATTGTCATTAATTTATTTACAAATTTCAAATTACTTCTTTTGAAAAATCTTTTGAGCATTAATGATACATAATCATTGCATATTATTTTTCATTGGCACAAATTTTCTTAATATAGGAAAAATTGTCTTGTCATATTCAAAGTATTGTGTAACTGTGATCACACCAAATAAGATGGCATTTCAAAACATTTAGGAATCTTAACTTCTATAAATCCACAAATAAACAATAAAATCAGAATATAAGAAACTCATTTTGAATAAATATCTCGAATAAATTTTTTATTTAAAGCTGACATTAGTGTCCGAAGAGCTAAAATTTTTCAATAATCATTTTGAGGATTTATAACTATAGGGATATACAAAAGTATTAAACATCTGATTGTAAAGTAAATATTTACATGAATGCTTTGTAGTTAGTGCCAATTTTCTGCACGTGGATGTCGAACTTGGCATCAATGTATGGCTCGATGGTACAATAAGATCCTGATATCGCCACCACTCCTGCCATATCCTGCAATATAAAATAAAATAAAATATGAATCAATTATTAAGGGTTAGGTCACCAATCATATGTTATATAGCTTTGTTTTCATCTCTGGATGGATACAGTTTGGAGTACCCCTGAAGATGAAGTACATATGACTTGAAACTAGTCGGGTTAAATATATATTTT
This sequence comes from Odontocerum albicorne, assembly GCA_949825065.1. Classification (NCBI taxonomy): domain Eukaryota; kingdom Metazoa; phylum Arthropoda; class Insecta; order Trichoptera; family Odontoceridae; genus Odontocerum; species Odontocerum albicorne. The sequence continues at coordinate 52,384,084 of OX463838.1, read as the reverse complement.
CAAGTGGAATAAACAGTGCTGAACATTTTAATTTATATTTGAATAAGCATGAATTTCCAGTGTTAATGCTAAAATTCTAGAAATATTAGAATTATCCTAGTTTAAAGGTCTCGAGACACGAAACAAATAACCATTCAATGAAAAACGGATTGAATTCCATAAAATGGCGCTTTAGGTACACACTACACAATATATTTTCTCGTCCAAGAATCAGTGCACGAATGACGCGAATTCAAATATAATATTAATATAAAATAATTCGGTTACAATCTATATTTGTTTATTTATTATTTTATACTAACATAACAAAACGTCCATTATCGACATTTGAAAAAGTGCGAAATTGTGTATTTGCCATTCACTGGTTGGATAATAACTGGCCACTGAATGCGATATAAAATTTGATTTGCTAAATAGTTTGAGGTTAGAACCAATCCTGTGTTAACATTTTTGACGTCATATTATTCACAACAATTGATCGATTGCATTACAAGTGTTTAGAATAAGAGTGTTTTAAAAATAAAATAAATCTACACAATTTTAATTGCATATTTGTTAGTGTCTTACGGACTTTGCTTTAAAGAGGCGTTTGCTATAATATTACAATTTCTCCACAGTAAGACATTCCGTATTTCAGTTTATTTGAACCCTAATCAAAATTCAAATAAATTTGAACGTTTCTTTGAAATTCACTGTCTATATAACATTCTTTTGTGTAAATTCATTAAAAAAAAAGGTATTTTTGTTTCGCTATCACAGTTTACAAACACAACTTATTCTTCATCTTATGTATAAATAAGTTAGCTCAGCTTACTTTAATCAGATATTTCACCTAAAAATAACTTGGTAGACCCAAAATACGATTGCTTAAAAATGCATGCGAGTTAATAGGTAAAACTTCAGTAATGTAGTTCAATAACAAATTTTTTATCACTCAAATTTATATTTTTAATATAAATATTGAAATTTAAAACTTATTTTGTTTATTTAGACTTCGATGTCTGAAATAAAGACATAAAGAAATAGCATTGATGAAAATATTTGTGTTCTACAGACATTAATATTGAACTGTAAAAAACCGCAAATATTCATTCCTCGAGAGTCCATTAAATGTGAAAAATTGTAAGTAATAAAACAATGTCAGTTTATTTAACGCTTGATTTTAGCTGGTACACTTCATTACAAGACTATCACAAAGTGAAATGACATACTGTAAAGACAATTGATTTTAAAAGTATAAAAATATGCAAATATATTGTCAATTTGGAATAACGGTGAGATTGGTAATGGAATCAAATAACGTTATAGAATAAAAAAAATAATTTTTTATCGTTTTTTTTGTTGGATGTATGTGATGGTATGACACTAAAATGTTGGATGTATGTGATGGTATGACACTAAAATGAAAAAAAATTAAGCTTATCTTCTTTTACTTATTTTCCATTGAAATGTGTAAAATTCTACACGATAAACTTATGTTATATTACGTACGTAAAATTCTACACGATAAACGATTGTTAAAGTTTTTTTTGCTTCGTAAAAGCACTTTCAAACATGTACCATAAAGTGAAACAGGCATGTCACTTACTTTATATTAATTATATACAAAAAAATACAATTGTAAACATACTTTATATCATAAAATATCATTCAACGATATTAATGAAGATATGATTTTATATTTATTGGAAATACGACACAAAATATGCACGCCTTCTATAGAAAATATAAACATTTTTTTGACGTGTGACTCTGTCTGAATTTATCATCTTGTTTAATATATTTTGATATCAGACGACGACATTTTAAACTATGGCGATATTGTATTCTAACTAAAAAATAGGCCTGATCGTGTGTTCACTAAGAGATAGAGGTATGATGTTATATCATAAGGGGTTTTTGATGTTTAGTTTAAAAATACAATACTGAAAAATTAAAAATCTATTCCCAAATAACAAGAAAAAAAGATGTTCTTTTATCAATTTTTATTTTTGACTATGATTTTCAATTATTGCGTCACATATATTCTTTTCAATTTGACACATAAGTTTTTTAATTTACTTACAAAGTAATTGTAAATTTAACTTGAAATAAATATTTATAAATTGAGATGTAAACAATGTAAATGTTATTTTGCTACAAATTAAGATGTTTCAGAAAAAAATGTATTAAACGAAAGTTATCACGATATTTTTGACCAAAAAAAGTATGAAATGGAAAATATAAGATTACGTATAAAGATATTTATTAGATCTGATTTAATTTATCTTAAATTGTATTAATAAATAAAAAAAGAGGTGAGTACATATGCAATATAAACTCAAGGGCCAACATGGATTTTTTATGGTTAGAAAAATTTATTCATTCTTTGGCAACCGATTCAAAAGTATTATATATTGTTAATAGTATACAAGATTAAAATGTTAAAAAAAAATACTGAATTATATTAAGGTAGAATCTATTGACTCAATAAGATGATAATATTTATAAATATCTTTCCAAAGCTTTTTTTATTAGAAAAAGATAAAAGAATCATCACTCATGAGTCATTTAGACTGGCAATCAAACATACATAAAAAGTATTTTAGATATTTAGCCCACATATTCCAGAAGACTCCCACGTTTGTTTTGCTGATCGTCATCTCAATCAAGAGAAATGTGAATCAATATTTAAGATTATTCATTCATCCATAATCCTAAGTTACGTCAGGAGTGACGTGTTATTTATTATAACGGTTAGCATAATACTGGTTGTTACCCAGAGGGTTGAAACCATAATATCTTTTCGTAATGTCATCCACAAATGAAATTTGATTTTATCAATCAAATAATATAAAGTCGGTTCAACTTACACCCGTATGTAAGAATAGGTGTTGTCATGGTTATGGTTTTAAAGTATAGTTTTAATTATAAATGTCTTTGTATTGTTAATATTAATAATACAATGACAATATTAACAAACAATGACAATGTTAATATTAACAAATAAATATTATTTTAAATATAATTTTTATATATATGTTAAGGCTATTGTGGAGGTTCAAAGACATTGTAATTTGTTTTATCAAACACACTGTTTATTAAAATTTTTGTAACAGTATAACCCTACCGGTTTCAAGGTTTTCACCTCATCATCAGGGGATCACAAACAAGACAAGAGTTTTATTTGTGATCTCCTGATGATGAGGTGAAAACCTTGACACAGGTGTTACAAAAAGTGGAATAAACAGTGTTTGATAAAACAAATTATAAAAAAATATTCTTTTGTTTTTCACGAGTTTGTTTTTAGTTCATGTCGCTATTGAAAACTATTGTGGATATAAATACTGTTTTTTTCCACTTTGTGGGTGTATTAAAACTATTTTCTCTCGGCTTTTATATAATTAACATCTTCAAAGGATACCAATGTAATAAGAATGGTCACCAAAATATTTTTCGATAGTTATTTTTATGAATATTTATAATTTTTTTTTAAAGGAATTATTAACATCTAAAAACTGATAACTTGATACCAACCTGGAAATCGGAGTTGTTTTCTATCTTAACTTTTCCTACGCCACCGTGAGCGTGTCCGACTTTTAGGACCACAGGAAAACGTGGCACTGTCACCTGAAAAAAGAAAAAAATATGTATATTAATGTTAAAAATTTATAAAAAACTATTTCACACGAGATGTTACGTAAGAAAACATCTACTTATTTGCCCTATTTAGCTCTGTGGTCCTGTTCATTGTCAATATGGCGGTTCTCAATATAAGATTGTGAAATTCAGAAGAGGTATCATAAACACATAGCTTAGATTTATAAAAATGTGTCATTCCTCTGAAGCCTTCAAATGTGTAGCAAAATTTGTTGTTTTGGCTCATAAACGTTATATATGTTAACAACTATTTATGCGCCAAATGGAGTAAAATTTTAAGCAAAATCATACTTAATCAAATTTAGATAATTAATAAAGAAATGTTACGCAATTACCATTTATGCGCCAAAAGAAATTTAAAGTTAAAATCAACTTAATCAAATAAAGGTAATTTATACAAGTACGTTCTTTTGATAGTTTATGAAATGGTATTTATTTTCGAATGGAGAAAAACCGTTAATTTATTGATTATTGAGATTTAATTGTGCAGGTTTTATCTTATGATGTTAATAACAGGAAACTGCGTTATGAAAATAATTATTGCGCAACACAATTATTCTGTGTTTGTAGATAATTTTGACATCGCACCTGATTAGGTAGATACAGTTTATGATATTTTGAATATCGATATTTCCAAAGATAAACAACACAAAAAAAAGTGAATACTTTTCAATAATTTTCTTGAGGTTTCCAATTTGATTTTCAGTGGTGATAAATCGAAAGTCTACTGTCTATGTTTCCCACCTTCAGATGAATGAGGAAAAGTTATTTAATATAGTGAAATTGTATAATAATATAATAAAATAAACTTCATCCGTTATTAAAAATTAACATGTAAACATTTTAAATATCGGCGCAATTAATAACAACGTTACAACATAATATTTATCACATAAATTTTATGTATTAATTTTATTCATGAACATATATGAATATTAATAAAATTCATGAATTATTAATTTAATACAAAAAAGTCAAATAATTATCAAGTAACCAACTCAATTGGATATTTAATTTCTCTATTAGTGTCAAATGCTTGCCAAATAAATTACAAACAGATTATTAAAATAAAAACCGCTCCTTAATTGTCTGCTTAGCGCTTTAAATATCGTGTTTTTTTTTATCAAGATCATTGGTTATCTAATAATAATTAAAAAGACATTTTATTCGTATCTTATTTATATCTTCATCTACTCGTAGTGCATTATTTATATTATTATTGAAAAAAATCGAAGTTAGAAATATTTTTTTACTGTAAAACGCATTTTTAAATGGACGACCTCAGTGATCTAGTCAATCTAGTGGGTAAGACGAATGTCATCCATCAAGAGGATTTTGGATATAAATAAATTAAAAAGTCACCGGTCTGGTGAAAGAATTTACCTGGTAAAAATACCAGCCCGTGTAAGAATTTACCTGGTAAAAATACCAGCCCGTGCTAGAATTGTGTGGTAGTAGTATTTCCAAAATAAACTATTATGAACAGCGAGTTTTGTGCCTACTTCAGTGGTTGTAAAACATCCGAAGGCTCGATTAATGAAACCAAATATAATGTCCCGGTTACGCCCTTCAACTTGTGTACATCATCAATGCTGATACGTTGAGAAGTAGCATTCGAATTAATATTTTTTTGGATGACGAGTTTTCACGATAATTCATTATTGTATAAAAACAATTATAACTATGAAAAAGTTAATCAAAATATAATTTTTCAATATAAATAGGGGAGTAAATATAAGAGTGGAATATGATAACTTAAACTCAGATCTAAAACTACTTGGCCATTCCATTATGCCATCCAATCCATGGTTTCATTGAAACAAGAATTTTCGCAAAAGACAAAAATACGATAATCGGCTGAATGTGGGTTGTCAGTTCGCTGTCAGTTCACTGTCAGTTCACTGTCAGTTCACCTGCTTAAAAGCATAGTTATTAGATAATGCTTATTTGGCTCCCATTACATACAATGGCGTGCCGACTTCAATAAAAGTAAAGGTAGGAAAACCATTTAGACAGTCGATCGGAGCGTGGTTGTTATTGCGACAGGATTTTGAGTACTTGGGCTTTCAGGATGAATGACGAGTGGAAAGGATTTATGTGAGCTCGTGAGTGTGGGTCTCTTCTTGTTGTTTTAATTTTGGTTGTTTTTGTATTTGTGTTTCTGTGTGTTTTTCTTTTTTTCTTCTTTTTTTTGTTTTGGATTTGTTTTGATTTTTATTCTTATGATTGTGTGCGGTATATTGTGGGATGAATATTTTTGGTCTTTCTGGAGTGATAATGTGTGAGGAGTTGAGTTTCGCAAGATGTTTCCAGTTGTAGTTGAGTGTCACTGTTTGTCAGGTTGATGAGAGCGTGCAACGGGGTTTTTTGTGTTATCAAAAATCGGAAAGAAGTATCGATTTATTTTTTCATGCTAAATATCCTCAGTGAGATACAGGCAAAAGCCTAGTTTACTGGGGATACGACAAATGAAAGGCAACAAACCCAGATCCATTAAAATTATATGTCCAAATCAAATTACCTGTTGTTTTTTCTCAAATTGTGTATATTTCTTGTCATGTGTAATAATAAAAAAAATAAAATAATAATAATAATAATGCGAGTGTATACTTAAGGACGAGGTACTGAAGAAGGTTATTTTTCGTTTACCCTATGTCTATGATGAGAAGTGAAGAACCATAACACGGAAACAATCTACCATTTTTTCTTTTGTCTGTCATTTTATTTGAATACTGTTACAAACAGTTGACTAGTTTTCAAATGACAATAACTTGAAAAGGAAAACATTTATTTTTTAAATTTATTTTTTGTTATCCTTGTGATATATCGTCAAATCATTTTTAAAAAAGAGTGTCAGTTTGTCGAAAACTATTCTATTATTTAAGACAATGTACAATTTATCACGATAAAATAGATCCATGCGTGTGCAGTCATTCAGAGGTATCAAAGAGATGATAGAAAAATATGTTGAAAATAGAAAAAAGTTTAATAAAAACGAGTAGACCACACATTAAATTCTTCTTCTTGTCGTGCCCCATCATGTTGGCAATCACTGGCAAAGGCTCTATCTCTATCTTGCGCAACCCGGAACAGTTCCTCCACACTCCTCACCCCCTTCCAGTTTCTTATATTGCGCAACCAAGATGTTTACCAGGACCACGCTGCCCCTCAATCTTGCCCATCAGTTGATACTGATGGATTTCGACTGGAGGATTTCGTACTTCTCTCCACGTAACATGTGACCCAGATAGGATATCTTGCGGACCTTAATATCTGTCAGCAGCTGTTTACGGCAATTAGCTCTCCTCAAGACCTCCGCATTGGTGATCATATCAGTCCACGGTATACGAACCATTATTCTGTGCCACCACATCTCGAACGCTTCCAACCGATTCATAGTATGAACCTTCAGCGTCCATGTTACCGAGCCATACAATATAACATACTTTAAATAAGGCTTGCCAATTAGTGCAGTAAAATTTTGTTACGACTTTAGATATAAAGTATTATTAACGATTATGCAAAGCGAATTTTTTTGAAATTTTAATCACACAAGTGAGTGAGGTAATCCAGTTCAGCATCCGCCTCGGCTTGATGGACCGTTTTGTTTAGCAAATCAAAATTCTTAGAGAAAACAAACGCCCAGCGCTCTTCTATTGACTGATCTGAGTAGGCGAACTATATAAACATAGTTCATCAACAAAGACCTGGACATACGGACAGAGTCAACCTTTCTTATGTATCAGGAATGCAATGCACGTAGGCAAACTAACCAAGGGGCTTGAAATTATGACTAAGTAAATGAAAAACAATATTACCTCTTTTTAATTATGAACGTATTGCTTAAAGAAATTGTAATGTGTCTGACTAATTTTCTTTTCGAGTTATGATATTCATATTAAAGGGAAAGAAACGTTTTATATCACAATCAATATTTATAGTATTTCTAATATACAAAAAATACATTTTTGTTTCAATAATTTTGATTTATTTTTATCCACATTTACAACCAAGTTGTCAAATATACAATATATTTTCTTTAAATAAATACATACCATAACGTCAATTTCCTGTCGGAGTAGGTAGAGATTACAGAATACCAGTATTTCATATCTCGAAACATATCCTTCGTGTTCTCCACATTCATATACCACTTCATACAACACCTACAATTTATCTGACATTTACGTTTCTTTCTTTCAAAATATTCAATGGGTGCAAGCACACTTTCTTTGGTCTTCTTCTCATGCCTTCCATTCATATTTACGCTGTACATTTCGTTGGTCTTTCATCATTCATTCGTTTTGCATGGCCAAACCATATCAGAGTGCTCGTACATCTTACACAATACATCAGCCTTTCCATCCGTAATAATTTAATTCCGTGTTCTATCATATATTGTCACCGCATCTATTCTTCTCAGTGCACCATTATTATTTTAATAATGCTTAACAAATTACCTATAAAACTCCAATGTTTTATATCTATATTTTATACATTATTTATAGTTAAGGCATTAACATTGTGGAGGTTTATGTTAAAGATATTGTAATTTGTTTTTTTATCAAACACTGTTTATTTCACTTTTTTTAACGGTATAACCCAATCGGTTTCAAGGCTTTTACCTCATCATCAGAGGAGCTTATACAAGACTCCTTGTTTGTGCTCCCCTGAAAGCCTTGAAACCGGTAGGGTTATACAGTTATAAAAAGTGGAATAAACATTGTTTGATAAAAAAAAATTACAATATTTATATTTTATTACACTAAGAACAATATAGTAGATTTTTTACAAGACTTCTCTAATCAACCAGACAATAATAAGGGAAAAAACCTTAAAAGTAACAAAAATGACAAGTTTCATTAAATCAGCTTAATTTACTGCATACTTTTGTTGCATGTTGTATGTAATTATTTTTCTCCGAGTTCGTTATTTTTCTCATTGAGTATGATAATGTGTTTGCTACTGATTCAAGTCACAGCCGTAACGATTAATGTGTTAATCCTCTCCTTCCCATAAGAGCTCAATTTCACTGCTCCCGCCAGCTATCTGACGAGATAATTTTTCTTTTATTCAGAATTTTTCCCTCGATCAATAATAGTTGCCGCAACCTCGAGTTGGGTTGATTAGGGCTGAATTCACCCATATTATGCGAACGTTCTATACTTACACATATTATCCAATTCTCCCTCTTTTTACTCAACTAGGGTGGCATATTTCTTTACCGATTGATTGATTGATTGTAAATCCCTCGGGATTGTCAGTCCTTTTTATGAATGGATATAACATCTGTGAATCTAATGCTTTATTTGTAAGCCTGTAATTGTTTTCAGCAGTTTTAGAAATAAGCTTAAGAAATATAATAATTCGCATAATAAAGGATCTGAAAGTAATGTACTATACTGTATTATACAATAGTTTCGTTGTAATCATTATAACATGACAAGTTAATTGTCATGTGGTAGACTCTGCCAATAAACTAAAAATATGTTAAAAATGCCTTAAGTCAAAACCAGGCTGAAATCCTTTTTTAAAAATATTGGTTCCAATGGGAATAAAATTCGCAGCCCCTGGGCTGGATGACACGTGTCTTACCAATTAAGGCATGGAGGTATAAAGTAATAACATACTGAAAGTGAATTCCGCATTGAATTCCGGGATTATACCCATCACTTCAGTTTGTCAAGCAAACATATGTGTAGGAATGTAATATTACCCACGTGTTAAACTAGTCCTTGCGGATGTCCTGTATATGTACGCACCAACAAAGAAACTAATAATATCTTTGGTTACTTGTATAATCTAATTCTTGCGTGTTAAACTTGTCCTTGCGGTTGTCAGGTATACGTACGCACCAATAAAGAAACTAATAAAATCTTTGGTTACTCGTATAATCTAATTCTTGCATGTTAAACTAGTGTTAAACGTGTCCTTGCGGATGTCCTGTATATGTACGCACCAACAAAGACACTAATAATATATTTGGTTACTCGTATAATCTAATTCTGGCGTGTTAAACTAGTCCTTGCGGATGTCATATATATGTACGCACCAATAAAGAAACGAATTATATCTTTGGTTACTCGTATAATCTAATTCTTGCGTGTTAAACTAGTCCTTGCGGATGTCCTGCATATGTACACACCAACAAAGAAGCTAATAATATATTTGGTTACTCGTATAATCTAATTCTTGCGTGTTAAACTAGAATTAAACGTGTCCTTGCGGATTTCCTGTATATGTGCGCACCAATAAAGAATCTAATAATATCTTTGGTTACTTGTATAATCTAATTCTTGCGTGTTAAACTAGTGTTAAATTAGTCCTTGCGGATGTCCTGTATATGTACGCACCAACAAAGAAACTAATAATATATTTGGTTACTCGTATAATCTAATTCTTGCGTGTTAAACTAGTCCTTGCGGATGTCCTGTATATGTACGCACCAACAAAGAAACTAATAATATCTTTGGTTACTCGTATAATCTAATTCTTGCGATTACCAGCCACAGACTCTGGTGTCGTCACTGAATTTTGCAATTAGAGTAAAAATAGCTATGATCGAGAAAGTTGTTATTCAAATAAATAATGGTTGCTGAGATAAATATTCGTTAAAAACTACTTTCAATAGGACTGAATATGATACATAGGTCTTAAAATAAATTTATTTATTTATTATAAGACCCTTAAGTGCCCTTTACATAACACAATTAAACATGATAATCAAATAGATAACGTATCAATATATTACAAAAGATCTTCAAGTTTATGATATATCTTTCAAGATATGATGCTTAAACATGACAATTGACTATAAACGAATCAACTATACAAGACTATAAAATATAACATAAAAATAAAAAAAATAGAATCTCTCTCAAGTGGATATTTTAAGACCAATTTCAAAAAAATACATTTAGATTAATAAACAATATAATAACACATCCCCAGACAAGACCTTAGATTGAAGAAACGCTGATGAAGGGCTCTTTTAAATCAACATCTATTTTGAAAATATCTATGTTTTCGAAGGAGTTGTACGAGAAAGTGTATGGACGTCGAAGAGACTAAGGATATATGTCAACACAGGTAAATCTAGTACTCTGTTCTCTCTGCCTACATGAATGTATGTTTTTGAAATTTTATTTATAGTTAAGGCATTAATACTGTGGAGTTTAACGATATTGTTATTTGTTTAGTCAAACATTGTTTATTTCACTTTATATAACGGTATAGCCCTACCGGTTTCAAGGTTTTCCCATCATCATCAGGGTGTTCAAACAATGACTAGGTGAAAACCTTGAAAGTGGCAGGGTTATACCGTTATGTAAAGTAGAATAAACAGTGTTTGACTAAACAAATAAGCATATATTTTAATTTGTACGAAAAATCGCCTAAAGAAATTGATGTACAAGAAATTTTGAGGAATATTGTCAGGAGAAAAAAATGTTTTCGGTCCCAATGATCAATTTTTAAGATTCAAAACCACTTTAAATAGTTACATAGCTCACAACTCGTCTCGGTACGTATTGGAAATACTACTGTTCGTTGAGGGGTAACAAAAAATATAATAAAATACACATCAAGCATGCGCAAGTATTGTTATAAATCAAAATCCTAATTTACACCGAGACGTTTTAACATATTTTTGGTACAATTTCCAATCTACAACTTCCAATTGAAAGAAAAGTGCTTTACCAACTTATACGAGTATGCATATCTTAATACACTTTTAAACTACCCATAAATATCATTACAAAATGATGAAATTAAATATTTAGAATAATATTTTTTTTATAGTTCATATTTCGCACATTAAAAACCTAAACGGCAGTAATAATTTTTTTTAAACAGTTTGCATAATGAAAAATAAATAATTCAGTCTATAATATATAAATAATAAATATTGATCTATTTTATTAGGTTTCTCAGAAGAATTTATAAAAGCTAAGATAAAAATATACTCAGCCTTTTTTTTCATTCATAAATACTCTTAATTTATTTTCTCATAAATATATTTTTTGTGCTGAAGAGACATAACTCTGTGATTAGAAAAACTCTTGTCATGAAAAAAAAACTCATTGTCTAGAGATTTATATTTAAACTTTGCCAACATGTTGACTGTCAAATTTAAAGCGTATACTCGTACTGATACGTGCCTACATTTAGTTTAAACGATAAATTAATTGGAATAACATATAATCAATTCGAGAATATAAATATTTTTGGCAAATTGAAAATAGAGAAAAATATTTCATATATATCCAAATATTGATTATTCCTTTTCTTAAAATTTCGAGGAACACGTTCAAAATATATGTATTACGCAATGTTTTCTTCTTATAAAAATCTGTTGAATCAATCTCATTGATCTACTTTTATTTTTCCACTTTTTTATTTATTGTTGTCAATATTTGTTACGTTTCAGGCAAACCTTAAAACAAACTTAAGTTTTCGAACTAAAATATCTAATATGTGGATGGTTTAACGAGTATATAAACATTTTACAATTTATCTTTGGAACTTCAATTCCAATACGTGAATAGTCCAAATATTTTTATTTATTGTTGTCAATATTTGTTACGTTCCAGGCAAACCTTAAAACAAACTTAAGTTTTCGAACTAAAATATCTAATATGTGGATGGTTTAACGAGTATATAAACATTTTACAGTTTATCTTTGGAACTTCAATTCCAATACATGAATAGCCCAAATATTTTTAAGAGTTAAAATATTCTGAGTTAAATCACTCATATTCATGAAGTCGTAATTTGTAGATGTAATTTTTTCTTTCGGATCATATCCGAATTAGTGAGTCGAGAATATTCAAAAGCGTGCCCGAGAGACAATATTGTTTTCGATCCCAGTAATTGAGCCTTTGGGTTTAGAACCACTAAAGTAAGCACATGAAGTAGGTAACAACACGCACACACGTACTCGGTGCATGCGAGTAATGTTATCTGATGAACAGTTTAACTAGATTGGAACCCGTTTTTTTTTTTTTGCTACTCATCGGGATTCGAACCCAAACTCCTCGGGTGACTTGGCTACGGAGGAGTCCATGCACATGTACTAATATAATTGACAAATTGAGTAACTATAATTAGGAAATTTTAGGATGAGTCCTGTGACAGCTTACAAATTTGCCCCAATACATACTTGTAACGATGTTCAGTAATTTTAATTATTTTATCAACTTTAATATTAGCCTCAATTATAATAAATAGCAAGTTATTTAGGTAAATACATTACATAAGGTTGTGTTGGGGCAAATTTGTGAGCTGTTACAGGACTCATCCTAGAATTTTCGAACTATAGTACACATTTAGTTACTATGATTTTTTACGTCTTAAAAAGATTGCAACTTATTTTCTACTCGTATTATGTTTTTTCTGAGAATTTCAATGAAAGATATTATGAACACATATTTAAATATTTTGAAAATTTATAGACGGTATGATATATATTTTCTTTTTAAGTATTAACCTTAAAAAGTATAATACTTTTAGTTATTCTCATGTGATCTGACACCGTTGGACAAGATCATGTGATCTGACACCGTTGGACAAGATCATGTGATCTGACACCGTTGGACTATTTTCTCTGGGGTTTCGTGAAAAGCCAGGTCTATAAGAATGATGCCCGATTCATTCCTGAGCTGAAGGACGAAATTATTCGCGTTATTGGTGAGTTAGAACCGCAATTATGCCAAAATATAAAATCGAAAATTTGGTCAAAAGAGTGGACATCTGTAAGAAGTGGACATTTGGCGGATATAGTTTTTTGTGTTTAAATGTCATCCATTATACTTCAATGACCAATAAAAAGTTTTTTTTGAAATCAAAGCAAATTGTGTGTTTTATTCAAGAATTAAAAAAACCGCTCAATTTGAAAGACCCTTTATATATAGACATTTTGTCTCCTATCGAATGTTGGACACCATCATGGTGATCTTTATCTTATTTACTACAACCCAGAACAACCCAATAGAACTATACCCAAACTATTCCCGCAAGTTCTTAAACCAAGAGATTCTGTGTCTTGCTCTGCCTCATTTGCTATTTACCTTTCATGGATTCCCCGATCACTAATGTTATAACGTGTTCTGTGTTACTCATGACCGATGCTGCCACTTGCGAACCTTCACAGTTTTAATAAGTTCTCGATCCTTACCCATGTGTGCAAGCAATATTTAAAACAAGATCTGTAAATGAATCTTGAGAACACGTCTAAGTATCAACATTTTCGATCCTTCGTAATGCTTCCTGGTTCAGGATTCACAACTTCATTTCATAGAGGAGAGTTGAGATATAAAAATAAAATAAAGGAGACTTAATTGAAACGAAAGTATCCCTTCCTATCTCTATTATCGCCATTATTTCTAAGAGGAAATCTATTTTTCGTATATCTACATTCATTGATATTTATATTGATTGATACGTTGTACAGGTTCGCTGTTAATTAATATATTTAGGCATGGTATTGAGTTTCTTGATATAATTTAATAATTGTGTTCTTTTGGTGTTCATTTTAAGTCCATATACATTTATAATATTTTATTAAGTAATGTATATGGACTTGCATTATTTTCTATCATTCTTTGTAAGTCTGTATTTCACTATTAATGTAATTTTTAGGTTGCCGTTGTCGAAAACTTCAGCTGTTACTTTATAAATGTTTTTTTAAATACTTGTAGAGCTTGAGAAGAGTGGACAAAATGATTTATTTACTCAAAATTTGTTAAATTAAATATAAAATAATATATTTGTGAAAAAATAAACTTTTCTTTGAATAAAGAAAGCGAATAAATGGTTAAAAATACGAGAACCATTAAACCTTTCTGAATGCATTTGAGGTTTTTAATTAATTGAGAAAGAATAGCTAAAGATTTCATATGTTTCAGCAAATCTTACATAGTTTCCTAAAATATTTGTTTGAGCCTTTGGTTTCCTATATCTGTCAAAATCAAATAAAAATAAAACCATATTTTTAGTCAGATGTGATGGTTTAGTTTGTTGTTCAGTTTTAAGTTTATTTATGAGTCGGTGCAAATTAAACTTGAGCCAAGTACCCTCGGGATGAAAACGGAAGAATACTGAGACAAGGTTTTTTTTTCTTTATAAATAGTGTTTTTTTTTTACCAATTATATTTTTAAGACGCCTTTTTTATTGACTAATCATGTCTACATCTGCTATGTAAAAAAAAACCTTAAAATTTCTTAAGGGGGTATTCTAGTCTAGAAATTTGAAAATATTTTTTTTTGGATATTTTTTAAAGTTTAGACCTTTAAAAATATGTTCTCAAAAGAAAATTTTAAATTCTTAATATTTATGAAGTTACAGCTATAAATGAGGTAGGAATTACGGCGTACCGGTATGACTCAGACAATAATCTCAAAACTTTAAACGCGTTTTTCTCGAAACTACTTTTTTCAACCTGGTCGACATAAAATCTCAAATTCTTTCAAACTAATTGCTTTCAAATTTGATATAAAACTTTAATAAATGTTTTTATATCGTTCCTACCTTGAAAATTTCAAAACAATTTTTTTTACTATTTAAACAAAAAAATTGAAAAAAGGGTTAAAAACTGGACAGCCGCCATTTTACGATTTTTTTGGTAACTATTAAAAGGACATTATTTCTTATCAAGAAACTGTGTATGATTTTTGTTTCAGATTTACGAAAGGGCTTCAATCATGTCGACCAGCTTACCCCTTTTTTTACAAGATATAACAGCTGATAAAATCTTGAATTAAGTTTTTTTTGTGCATTCTCAAATCATCAATAAACAAATTGTAAAAAATGTACAGGAAAAATGTTTTTATTTTTTTTATTAAGTCTTAAAAAACGCCCGAAATTCAGCCAACCCTCCAGAGTAGAATAACCCCTTAAGCAATGAGACAAGTTTGATATGTATCGCTTTATTTATACAAAGTACTAATATTAAAGTAGAAAATTCAGGACAGTTTTATGTAATTTACTATTTTTTTATTTTTTTTTATTAAACAAGTAAATTACTATACAAACATTTGTCAAGGCTATACCTATATACAAATTTATTACTTAACTAATCTTAATTATATGTTATAATTTATGAACTTATTTAAACTTATTTTCCTACATATCATTTTATTTTATTTATTCAATCTTAATATATGATATCTTAGAAATAATTAACACCTACATACTACTTATAACTAGATAACAATTTTTACACTAATTATTCAGCAAAAACAAGTCCACTCGTTCAGGCTACTTGTATTCCATCACATTCACTCAGACCTTGGTCGTCCCAGCTAATACTGTAGGTGGACTAGTCAGACAACAGATAATACTTCGGGAGCTTGTGCTTATAACGGAAGGGTAGGTCGGATTTACTCTCGTAAGCCCCCAGGGCAGCGACTAAGGGATTTCTGTGATTTTGTTGGCTTTTATAGAACTTCACGGTCCATGTATGATTTATTTTCCGGAAATAAAGTTAAATAAATTAAAGTGAAAAGCAAGACTATTATGTAAAATATATTAAAAATGGTCATCCGATGGCAAGTTTTTTGCTATTTCTTACCAAATATTTTATCTTAACCCCAATCTAATGGCCGCAGCCACTACTTTCCTTTCCTTCTATTTTTTTATTTTTGTGAATATTTTTTATTTATCAATAATAGTGGATTCAAATCCTGAGTTATCTGTTCTCTAAACAGTGTTATGTAAAACGTAATTTTATTACTATTACTCTACATTCCGTAATCTTTATTTTCTTTGTAATGTTTGATTTCACTTTTCAACAATACATTTATAACATTCAAGAGTGTTTAACAAATTCAATAAAATGAAATTACATCTTATCGTTCATATCTAAATAGAATACATTGACCTTTCTTAAGCCCACAATCAGATATGCAGTTAACCGCATCAACCACGGGCATTTAAAAACGTAGGTATTCATTGCACTTTAGCGGAACGATTTTTAAATTTGCACACTTAACACGATGCACACCTACGGTCGAATTAATGAATAATTCAGCGAGGATTTAATGAAATATTCAGACTTTGAGAAGATGTTTTATTTGGTAAAACTGCAAGAACAGATGAGCCAGCGAATTCTTTATTTGAGAAGACACTTACCTGTCAGCACAACTTATTATTATTTAGTTTGAACAACATAAGCATTCTAATATTTGTGCATAACGCTATATTATAAAAACATATTATATTATACCAATTTGATATACGAGTTTTATACAATATATTAAGAAGTAAAAATGTCGTTATTTTGATATTATGATGGTATTTTATATACAAATATATTTAATGCAGCGGTTCTCAAACTACATCTGCAAGGATGTCCTCGGATGTCCACGAAAACTATCAGAGTATCTATAAATAAACTAAAAAATCTGTTCTTCATGCACAGCATCATCCTTCGCATTAAGACAAAATAAAATTGTATAAATATATATGAAAGTTGAATAACTTAATATATATTAAAAAATTAAGTTGTATATTTGGTAAGATGAAGATGAGCATTCTGAGATCGTTTGGGCACGTGGAAAAAACGAATGAAGAAATAATAACAAAACAATTTAACAAATGTGAGTGGAAACCATTGTAAAGGAAGGTCCAAGAAAGTATATTTGGACCAAGTGAATTATATTTTGAAAGAAGGAAATGCAAGAAGTAAGAGAATGCTTGACACTCTGTCTTATTTGTGTACCCCAGCAGGGAAACGATGTGATGTTATAAATGTATAAAGCAAAGCACAAATGTACCTATATATAGTAAATTTATATTCATTTGAGGTCTTTATCAATTGTATCAGATACCAAGGGTTTTCGCTATCAAAAAAGTTTGGGAAATGCTGATTTAATGTATCTTTTTATTATTATCACCCTATACGTTCCACAGGGATGACATAAAACGCTTATATCCAGGTAGGTCCACTGCCTGCCACTTCACGTCCTTGAAGCCGTTGTCAAACCAGTTCATAGACGATCTATGGATGTTGTTATTAAGAGTTTTTTTCTAAGGCTGTTAGGGGTATAACCTGCTTATCCTCAAGTCTTATTTCTGAATACATTTTCAATTTAAATGTTATAGTAATGACTTCAATCACTTGTAATTTTTTCTCTCTCACAATATTATGAAATAGGAAAATAAGGATAGTAAATTAACGAGTCCCGAGATGGAACGCCCTGGAGAGATCGTTCACTAAACGGCGCTGCACAAGTTGAATTTGCGACTTATAAAATTAAGTTTTGATAATAGCCATGCAATATTGAGCTAATGATTTTAAAGCCCGCTACACATGATACACTATTCAATACAATTTATATTTTGACAGCTCTGATTTTATTAGTTGATAAATAAAAAAAATGTACAATATTGTAATTCATTACTTAAACATTGTTTTTCCTCGTTCCATGGATTTTGGTCTTTGTTTTTAAACCTCCGCAGTATTAACGCCTTAACTTTAAATGACATATAAATGTAACATATTATTTTGACGTTAGCCTTTCTCTTCCGGTGCTAAAAAAAATCGCGCGTTCCGGTGCTGTGTATTCAATACACATGTAAAAGTGAGCGATTTAAAATCGGAAAAATAAAAATATTCATAGCCAATCGCTCAAATTAATTAAATTTGAAGTCAAAAGTGATGATAATTGAAATTTAATTAGTAAAAACATGAAAAAAACATCATCCGACGTTCACTAAACGGACGCAGATACCACTTCATAATGATGCCCGCGAGCTACTGAGACGGGACTCGGAACACTAACACTGTGTATGGTATACCTCGAAGGAAGAAACAACTGCGAACTGAGATTCAATTTCTTGCGTTCCCATATACCGAAGAAGAGAGAGAGTGAGTCCCCCATAGCGGGGTTTAGAATGAATATACATACGTCACACACTGGCAAAGGTTTATTGTATTGGTGAATTTATTCTCGATTTTCACAAAATATCTCTGATGTGGCCGATGAGTGCTAATTATTATAAATATTATTTTTTTCATTCAATGCGTAAATGTATTACGGAGGAATACCTAAAATCTGTACCCAGTATTTATTATATATATAGAGATATTACAGTTTTTAGAAGCAATGTGTACTAGTTACACACATCACAGGGAAGGAAGGGTTAACACCGATCGTGGATAAAATAAACAAATAAATATATAATCTTAAAAATGTATATTTTTCTAAGAAAAATGTACACGATTTCTATACGGTGTCTAACAGCCATAACTGTATTTGTTGTACGAGTATTAAGTTGAAACCTCCGGTTGAAATGTAATTGACGTGTAAATTAACCGTCGCTGAACTCAAATTTGATATGGTTAATTGATATGGTTAAGGTAGAAACATGCCGTTTTGTCGCAAGCATTCATTTTGCGGTACTTAATCCTTTACTAACCAAATCATCACTAAGGATATTAATTTCAAAGTAAACAATACCAAATCGGTATTAAGAAATCAAATTCCACTGACGGGCTTATTGCTATATACCAATTGCTTCCAGTCAACCAGTACATCTTAGATACAATAAACTGTTTTAATTCATGACAGATTTTATAAAAACATATTCGTTTAAGTTCAAGTAAAAATAATATACAACCAATTTCCAAACAATAAGTGTAGAAGGAAAGGATAACTAATTCGTTCCAGGATAAAGAAGGAATACAAAGGAAAATTAGGAGGAAAGGATATTCTCACTCAGTCCCCAACCCGAATGTCCCCAACCGTTAAAAGTGTGTATATCGGTACCAGTTTGAACATAATTCAGTCCTGTTTGTGCTTCCCTAAAGATGAGGGGAAAGCCTTGAAACCGGTAGGGTTATACCGTTACAAAAAGTGGAATAAACAGTGTTTGATAAAACAAATTACAATGTCTTTAAACCTCCACAACGTTAATGCCTTAACTACTATATAAACAAGTCTCACATATATATTTTTTCTAAATATACGCAGATGCGGAAAAGTTCCTAGCTGCATCCACCACCTTCCTATATTTACATTCAACTCGTTTTTTTGTTATATTTTTAATCCCTAAATTATAGTTGGTTGAGAATTCCGAGTTACAGTGCTATACAAATTGTTTTTTTTTGTTATTATTATTATTAAATGCTAAAATGATTCGATATGTTATTTATCAAAATCAAAACAAATATATTAGTATTTTCTTGGTCCATTACACTGTTGAAACAATATTATTTTAACGAGAAGTACGAGAAAAATGGGTTAAAGAGCAATATGTATTTAGAGGTTATGCATAAGCTTTGTTATCGTAAAGTCACCTTCGTTCCACTGATTTGCATCACTATCATTGTTTTATTTGTTCATACCAGCTGTATTCTCATGTTGACGCTAAAAATAATCGTGATTTGTAAGTAAGGAATTATTTTTGGAAAGTTTACAATAATCTATTATTCGCTTATTGCAGGCGTCCTCTGTGACATTGTTGGTAGAGAAATTATATTTCACTCGGGTATATCAGGTTCAATTTCCAAAATAACCAAAAAATAAAACAGTAAAGAGGGTTCCAATCTGATTAAGCGTTCTCTCTGCATGTGATTGTATTGCCAGCATATGATATACAGCGATGAAAGTGGTTCCAGTGGTTCTTAAATCTAAATGATCATTTAACAAGGGTGAAGACTTCTGGACACGCTTTTCAATAGATAATACACTATGTTTTTCTAATGTAAGATTCGGTTTTTAAACTAAATAAAATAATTCGTATTGTTGCAGTTTAATATTTAAAAAACACGACTTTTCCAACTCGGGGGCTTGCGGTTTCAATTCGCTTTGAAACTTTTTAAATTTTAAGACTGCTTTATTTAGTGTAATACAATACACATATTTCGCTTCGCTTCTTCCACATCCATACACCTTCTCATACAGTTCTTACTTTTCCTTCATGCATACTTCTTACTTTTGCAATGCACATTTGTGTTCATTTATTGGTACCGTGTGCCTAAACTATCTTACAATCAGATAAAAAATCTTTTATACTTTACGCTTCTTGTATCGTAAATTTTAATGTCAATTATTACTTGAAAAACATTTCACAATATAATCCTTTCAAATACAAAAAATCAGAGTTAGGTATTCTACGTTTTACAACTTATACAAATTAAAGTAACACACCCCATACAATTAGATTTTTAGCAATTTTAATAAAAATAAAACGCTTCCTTTATTTATCATAAATGCAAACATTTAATGTCTTTGCAACTACTATGACGGTCAGTCATACTAGGTGATAGAAATAAAGATTATTGAAGTGTTTTACCATTCAATATCAATCATATTTATTCATAATGTATTATTATCTCATTTAATATTAATGCTATGTTATTCTGTTCACCAAGCTTGTATTATAATAATTTCTGATATTTTATATTACTATTTGATTATTAATGTTATATTAATGAACTTTATTATAAATATTGATTTCACGATTTCATTCATGCAAATTATGTAAATTATTTTCACACTCAGTTTTTTTATTAAAACATATTTTTTACGTTAAGAAAATAATATTTTTATTTAAGGCAGTGTGTAACTTTAATCATTTATTTGGGAACCATCGGGAATAGTTCATGGAGGATATACATTTATAATTTATGCAATTTCAGACTTTTTGCCCTTTAATTAATTAAGTTGGATTACTAAAAGCCTGGATGTTACAATGTATGACTCTTACTCCGGTAGCTCAGTATAGGTAAAACAAGGCTCAATAAGATCTCAAGATGTCGTGGGAAGAGGTAGGCATTCGTCAGTGCTTGGGTAGGTATAAATACATAATGAAACACATATTTGCTGTTAATAGGTTATATATTTAATCCTGACGAGCTGATACTCCGTCAGGAAAATCAAATGGGCAGATTTCTCTCTGCTACTCCGCTAACCTTTCAGATGGACAGGCAGTCGAAGTAATTTATTATCAGGGGTAATCACACAACAGTCCGTTGCGGGAATGTGTCAATTCTCAAAGATTAGATCTCGCCAATCTCTAGAATACTCAGATATCACCATAAAATGACAAGCAAAAGAGGATAAATAAGGTTGATCTTACTCCAATACAGGACAAAATGTATTATCCCAGATCCGCTTCAAGTGTATGACCAGGTCGACTCGTATATGGCCCTCTGACCTTATACTGTTACTACAGGGCCGCTGATGTGAAGAAATTCCCTCAGTGGTTGGCGACCGCCAATTCGTGCCGTAATACACCCACACGACTCAGTTCCTCCAGAATTTACCGGACAAATTGTATCAAATAAGAATGAACAATCAAATGTGAGAAAAGCTTGTTCAAGTTCGCGAACAGCGTCAAGACGAGAATGATGTTGACTTGATAACTTCGTGGCGAGAAAGATTGTGGGGAGATCGCGGTTCCTTTATTTAAGGGATCTCCCCAAGCTCCGCCATTTTGGAACTCTTTAGAAAGTTGCTCGCGACCGTTAAAAAAATCATAAATCTTTTTTGTCCGGCCGGACGTTATTTTGCCAATGAATAGTATATTTAAACTTTCACAGCGTAATTAAGTCGAGAATCCCTTTTGTATAACATCCGGTAACCCTAAAGGCGACACTTAAAATTGCTTAAGGGACAATAGTCACTTCTTTTGAAATGTATCTCGAGTGAAGTGTTTTTTTTTGTCTTCTTACCGTTGAATCCATATTTAACTATGTCCGCAATAAATTAAGCGCGACGTATTTCTTTAGAAAGGAGAAGAGAAATTTTTTGACCCCTTTTTTCTTTCTCGCATAACAATCGCGGTCATAAAAGCGCATACACCCTCTGAAATATATCTTGCGCAAAGTTTTATTTCTTTTCTTAGTAACAATAGTTATCTGTGACTGCAATAAATCAGATCGTAAGACGGAACACTAATTGCCGATCCTCATAAAGTGTCGTGTATTTCTATACAAACGGGACGACAAAGCCAGCCACTCGAGGCAGTTAAGCTTGAAACAATAGGAAGCAATCCTTCTCGAAAATGACGCAAGATCTCCCTTTGACTGTCCCGGTTC
The DNA here is from genome assembly GCA_949825065.1 of Odontocerum albicorne. Taxonomy (NCBI): domain Eukaryota; kingdom Metazoa; phylum Arthropoda; class Insecta; order Trichoptera; family Odontoceridae; genus Odontocerum; species Odontocerum albicorne. Next base: position 52,361,402 of record OX463838.1, on the reverse strand, counting down.
GCTATTTTTAATGGTTATTTTTAACTACAATAAACTAATTGGTCGGCCGTACCCAAGTCCTGACACTCCATTTTATGTTACCGAAAAGAAAAAAAAATATTAAAAAAAAATAATAATTTAAGTACTGATTACGGCCCTGTGTCAATTGGTCATACACCTGCTTGCCGAAACAAGGATTAGATACTATGCTAAAGGGCATGACGTTACTGGGTCATGCCGGATACGCTCGTGGACGATTTAATAAGCCCCTGCATTTGCGAAAGAGTAGGAAACCACGAAAAACTAACTCTCAGGGCTTCCCTATCTAAGAACACCTGGAAACAGTTAAACATTTTATAGAGCAAGGCACAATACAGGAGAACATCAATTATCGCCTTCCCCTCAACATGGTTACACATAATAAGTCTTATTATTATTTTTACAAAAAAAAGAAACATACAACATTTAGGATAACAAGACAAAACAGTCACAAGAGTAATGTTCAAGAACAGATACTATCGCCTTCTCTACAGCATGGTTACACATAATAATTCTTATTAATTTACAATAGAAAAATGTACAAACATTTAAGATTACAAAGGCAACACACTCACAAGAGTAATGCCCAAAAACAGATCAAGTTACTTAATAGTAATTATGTTAGTTCACAACGGCTTCCCCAGAACCGGATCCGATAGTCTGCACTTTTAGGGGCACTGATTTAGTTTCCTAACCTAATCACTTAAATTAAGGAAGCAAGGTGAGTTTCCTCCCGCTTGTCTGGTGATCTTTGATATTGCAAGATACAAGTCTGGCGATATATCAATAATGAGACTATATAAGACACATTTAACATACGATTTTCCATTACACGGCCCTGAGACACCACTCATAGGGGCGACATCTGACTATAGGCCTCCTCCAGGTCTAAAAACTGACAAGAAACAGTTACACTTGGTTATACAATACAGCAAATATGTGTTTATAATATCATCACCTCGGGGATCGTCATCCCTTTAGTGCCAATTCTCGTGCTAGCCAGAGTCGTCAGTGCGACGCCCACACACATCACGGACGGTGCCAAAACTCGCATGATCCATAAAATACCATGGTTATCCGGGCACCGACGGTGCCATGAGCGTCCACCTAGACCGGGAGCACATGCAAATTTGGGTTCATGACGCCCATGGTTGGAGTCACACTCAACAACCCCCACTGGATGTATATAGGCCATCCGTAAGCCTCCACTGGATGTATATAGGCCATCCGTAAGCCCCCTACTGGATGTATATAGGCCATCCGTAAGCCTTTCGCTGATTGGTTGGAGCCTACTCCACAACCGTTGTCACCAGTGCGACACCCGCGGACCCAAAGGGCGGAGCCAAGTTGTACATGTTGTCCACGCACAAAACTACGGTCGTCCTTGTCCCAATGGTGCCCACGAGCGCCCACCTAAGTCGTCGGTGCGACGGCCGCAGAACCAACGGGCGGACCCAAGATACGCATGATGTCCCCACACCATGCTACCTACGTCCGGGTACCGATGGCGCCACGGACGCCTGCCCACCTGGACCGGACTGACAATAAAACCTTTGTCACCAGTGTGACGCCTGCGGACCCAAAGGGCGGAGTCCATACACACTACTATGGAGGTCCTGGTACCAATGGTGCCGCGAGCGCCCACCTCTGTCATCGGTGCGACGGCCGCAGAACCAACGGGCGGAGCCAAGATGTGCATGACGTAGTCATATCATACTATGCACCTCCGTGTACCGATGGCGTCGCGGACGCCTGCCCACCTAGACCGGACTGACAGTTACAATAAAAAAAATATACAAAACAACAAAAAAAAAAAAAAAATCATTGGCCGAAGCCTCACAATTAAAGGATATCCCATCGAAAGCCCCCCCCACCAAAGCACGCACCAAATCCCTTTCATTCATACTTCCCAGCAGCACTTCCCAAACCCCTGTAGCAACCCCACTCATTCCCTATCATGGAGCTGCCTTCCATTCAACCTATACGACCTCGTGCCAGGTGAGCGACCCTTGACAGAACAGGATAAGGAATTGGTAAGGATGTATCCAATGTGACATCATGAGGAGGTGAGCGTCGACGCTCTATCAAAAGACGTGCATACAAACGCTATGCTATCAGCAAAAATTCACCACTCATTGTCCAGCACATGGTCTATTGAGCGCCACCATATTTTTTTTTTTGGAACATGGAAACCTAATTTGGTATAACTGAATTACCACAAGTGCCACGGCAGCTCTCGCGTCAATTCACCGTAGTGGAGCCCTTATTCCACCTTGGCGATGTCTTTGACGTGAAATTTACCTGCCACTTTCCCCTTCAGGTCAGACAGTTCATATATTGTGTCGGAAATTTTCCATGTGACCACACACTTGACAAATCGGGGCGCTAACTTGTTGCTGAAGTATCGCCCAGCGTTTGATTGGCTAAAATACCCTCTCCATACCACCTGTCCAACTAGGTGGTTTATAACCTAGGTGTGAACTACACCAAGCAGCGCTTAGCTTCCAGCCTGCCACAACCTATCTGTACTTTTATCCTAAAGGTTGTTCCCTTTGCCTTATACCATTAGTTATCGCAAGAAGTGCGAACAAAACGTTCTTCCGGCACGGCCCCTCTATTCGAAGAACGATCCATGAGGGGCAGGGTAGAGATTATGCCGATGAGAGGAAAGGTGAACTCATCCTGCTATTCTCACAGTATCATTGAGGCATGAACAAATCCTTCCCTAGGTGTTCGCATCACTCACATTGGTTTACTCTAAACCACATGACGAACACGTAATTAATGAGGAATTAAACCTCTCCTATGCTAGTCTTCTGCGGATGGTAACTAACGCTGCTAACCCTTTATCCGTGATATCATATGATTCTAGTAATCCACTAATTTCCAGCAGAGGGGACTAGCCTCGTCACCCTCAGCTGTACTTATATGATGCGGATCACGGCGGGGATATGTATTCCTCATATACCTATAACTAATAGTTTTCGATGACGCCACCTCAACGATGAAGTTTAAACAACTTGCCAACTTCATACTACGGCCAGCATCGTGAAAACATGCTCCGCTTCCGATGAAGGAGGTTAAACGGACATATGCTTCAATACTGCATGGTATACTCGCTCGCTTGTATACAGACATGCGCCCTAAGGTCTCTGATTTCCTGCCCGAGCACATTAAAGTTGTCACCACGCGTTATATATGTAGACGTTCTAAAAATCAGGGTGTGTAATACCCTTGCGATAGAAAAACAAATCAAAGTTTTTTCGCCCTTTGGTGACATACTTGTACTAATTAATCAGCGATCTAGGTTTCTATTACATCTGCGGTATCATGAAGCTTATGGCTGGCGAGCTTACCGCAAGGCTAGGCGTTGTTTCGAAAATTAAACTGAACTAACTACAATATACGGGTAATACGAGTAAAATTCTAACTTATTTACCATGCCGCTGGTTATGAAACTTCTACAATATTACTCTCTACTAGGAACCCTCCTGAGTTCGTCGCGGTACGTAAGATGACCTAGACATTTGCATGCGTCATCGCAAAATTCGGATTTGTATAACCCTGTAGTACGGCTTCCTAATACACGCACAGGCACAAACAATTATAGCCGTACGTCTAGAAGGCAACCTCAAAGGAACACAATACCAAATACAATACATAGGCACAAATACAATACAATACTAACAGAAATGAAATTATAAATATAATTAATGCAACAAAAAAAAATACAATTCAGGATAATAAGATGTATGCATGGCAGATAATCAGATACGGAAAAACACACAAGAATTATAACTCTCAAGCCTTTACCTGAGATCAATAAAGTCAATAATTAATTATCTCCAAGACTCTCAGTCCTGTTTGCATATTATTAAACCAACATGGTACAGAACCCTGGTCACCCTGATCGGCGAACAATTGTTCCATCATTCGTTGCATCTCAGCAGGAATGTTTTTTAAGCCAAATGGGGTGACCACAAACCGATATTGTCCCCGACCCTCTACAAGGAATGCCGTCTTACATTTAGACTCTTTGCTTAATGGCATTAGCCAAAACTCATGGCTCAGATCTAAAGCAGTGAGGTAGCGCGTATCTCGAAGATTATCGAGAATTCGGTTGACGTTCGGTAACCGATAACAGTCCGACTGCGTCACCGAATTCAGTTTGCGAGGTCCAATAAAATCCGAGCAGAATCATCCTTTTTCGGAACAATGGAGGCATTATTGAGCCATTAACTCCTACTCGAATGAGAAAACAATTTCGGCGAAAGCCCGGAACGCTTCAAAAAGGGAATACCGAGCACCAAGCAAGTATCTAAGGAAGGAACTACCTGGAATTCCACCAACACAGTTTGGTGGTCATAATGTAAAGGCAACTGGATTGTACCCAGCACTCGATGTCCCTGACTATCAGCCGTGTGAACAACTCCCTCAGCAGTTCACATAATAAACCGTAAGTCCTTAAAATTCTTATACAGATTACCACCTATTACGTTAATTGCTGCACCTGAATCTAGCAACGCCCTAAATGGTGAGCCCTGAATTTCACAATGAAGATAGGGTCTCTCATCCCTAGCATTTGAAATTTCTATGGCACTAAGGTTACGGCTATTATTTCTTAATTCTATTGTATTTGACCAACCCCTTAGCTCCGAATTACCTTGACCGGGTTGGTCCCCTATCTGTTTTTTGGAATTAAGGAGCTCGGCGGCGGACGCGAAGTATCCGTCAGCAAAGTAAAAGGTCTAGAAGTCTCGGCACGACTCCTTACGCGATTACTTGGCGACTTATCCGGTTCCTTCTGGATAAGTGGTTTGTGCGGACAGTCGCGGGCAATATGATGCGGAAGATTGCACAAGAAACACCTCAACAAGGTCGGCCCTCTACCGATAACCTTCTGTGAGACGGATGACACACGTGCCCTTACCCTTGGCTGCATCTGCAGCGGCCGGGGTGATACCTCACCACTCCTGTTCATTTGTTCGAAAGAGGCACATACTCTTTCCATCTCTCGTACTGACGCAGGCCGCGTACTGACAAGGACTGAGCTAAACCTAACGTGAAGCCCTCTCTTGAACACCTGTAACAGCTCCACCTCTGTCAAGGCAGAGTCCAGTGTACTGTTTACCTCCAAAATTCGGGAGATATAATCGGTGGAAGATTCTTCGTGACCCTGCTTGGATGCCCAAATATCCAGCTTTCTATCTATCATAAAACTCTCAGATTCGAACCTCTCCAAAAAATGTGCCTTCAATGTAGCCCATCTCATAGGGTTCCTATACGTAATCCTGAAAAAGGTCAGGGCTCTGTCGCGCAAAAATTCAGGTAGGACGGGAGAGAGAGAGTCTACATCGAACCTACGTGCGTGTGCTATTTCCTCGAGCCTAACCAAAAACTGACGTACGCTACCCGAGCCATTAAACGGATCCACTGGCCACGATGAAAAATTGATATTTAATGGAGGTAATTGATTACCTCTAGTGCTAGGAGACGGCAACATTCCCAAGTCTCTTGAAGGGCAAGACCCGGTAAATGGCAAGGAAGAGTCCGAACGAGGGGCTGTCGCTCCGGAAACCAGTTCCATAGAAAATTCCGGGGCTCCTCGCAAATTAACATGTGCCTTAGACCTTTGAGGCAATATAACCTCTTCTGTAGGAGAGTGAACGAGGCCCCGATTGTAGCTCCATGCTTGCCGACGCAACCTGGGGAGTTTGTTACCCGGAGTGATTCCCCTTTCCATCAATTCCCCAATCAATCTCTCCTTAGTTGCACTCGTAATATTGTCAATAGGACTCATTGTGGACTTATCCTCAGCTAGCAAGGTGAGAGTTCTATCTGAAAGATTAGAAATCCCCAAGACTCTAGGCCACGCTGTTATTAATACGCGTTCCCAATCTCAGGAATAGCCTTCACCAGAAATTCCAATCGCATGTAATCGAAGAAAACAACTCTACCTTAAAGGCCTAAAATAGAATAATTCAATAAGTTCGATCACCCGGCCACGCTATTATAACACCGGTCTACTACTAATCTCGCCGACCAGATGTACGACAGCTAGTATTCGTCAAACTTAATTAGCGAAACAGCCGGACGGCTCTGAACGAATAATGTTATAGTTGGCAAACTTAGTGCTCTAAATATTCTATTTTTTGTTGATGATTTAAAAATCTTCAAAGCGATCCAAACTCCGGAATACGCCACTAACTCTATCCAACCGGAAAGAAAACGTAACGAATTATTCCTTGCCAATGCAACAAGGAACTTCTATCAGCTGCTAAACACCCGGCCAATCACAAGAAACTATGGCGTTCCACTAGCTCTGCCTATCCGATTACCGGCCAAATTCGAGATTATACTCCTCGTAAAACTACGCTCAACTCGATTTTTTCTAATTTTAGAAAATAACTACCTACACTCGCACAGCTTTTATCAGCCGCACGTTATTAGTTGGTTATTATATTTTATTTAATTATTAAATAAAATCCTCAACTTATACACAAAATGACCGCCAAACAAACGGTACTCGAATCAATTTCCGCCCGACCGACTTGACTGAAGTACAAAGCCTATGCTTTGTCGTTTTAACGGTCCTGAATTGCTTTCGATTCTTTACCGAGTTATACGCAGTTAATCAAAATAATATAACAAAATTATACACCGTATACGATACAATAATGCACAAAATTTCGGAAGAAAAAAAAAAAAAGGAAGAAAAGAAAGAAGAAAACATAAAATTCAAATACACAGTATACAATAAAGTAATGCACAAGATATTCAAATCAAAAAAAGAAAAAAAGAAGAAAAAAAAACATAAAATTCAAATACACAGTATACAATAAAGTAATGCACAAGATATTCAAATCGAAAAATGAAAAAAGAAGAAAAAAAACATAAAATTCCAATACACAGTACACAATACAGTAATGCACAAATTATTCTAGTACCAAAAGAAGAAAGAAAGGAAAAAAAACATAAAAATACAAATTATACCGTCCAAGCCCGACGACGAACCTCTAGGCCCCGCGTTGAAAGGCGGCCAGTTTCAGACTTTTTGCCCTTTAATTAATTAAGTTGGATTACTAAAAGCCTGGATGTTACTCTTACTCCGGTAGCTCTGTGTATGACTCTGTGTATGCTCTGTGTATGCTCTGTGTATGAATGTATGACTCTTACTCCGGTAGCTCAGTATAGGTAAAACAAGGCTCAATAAGATCTCAAGATGTCGTGGGAAGAGGTAGGCATTCGTCAGTGCTTGGGTAGGTATAAATACATAATGAAACACATATTTGCTGTTAATAGGTTATATATTTAATCCTGACGAGCTGATACTCCGTCAGGAAAATCAAATGGGCAGATTTCTCTCTGCTACTCCGCTAACCTTTCAGATGGACAGGCAGTCGAAGTAATTTATTATCAGGGGTAATCACACAACAGTCCGTTGCGGGAATGTGTCAATTCTCAAAGATTAGATCTCGCCAATCTCTAGAATACTCAGATATCACCATAAAATGACAAGCAAAAGAGGATAAATAAGGTTGATCTTACTCCAATACAGGACAAAATGTATTATCCCAGATCCGCTTCAAGTGTATGACCAGGTCGACTCGTATATGGCCCTCTGACCTTATACTGTTACTACAGGGCCGCTGATGTGAAGAAATTCCCTCAGTGGTTGGCGACCGCCAATTCGTGCCGTAATACACCCACACGACTCAGTTCCTCCAGAATTTACCGGACAAATTGTATCAAATAAGAATGAACAATCAAATGTGAGAAAAGCTTGTTCAAGTTCGCGAACAGCGTCAAGACGAGAATGATGTTGACTTGATAACTTCGTGGCGAGAAAGATTGTGGGGAGATCGCGGTTCCTTTATTTAAGGGATCTCCCCAAGCTCCGCCATTTTGGAACTCTTTAGAAAGTTGCTCGCGACCGTTAAAAAAATCATAAATCTTTTTTGTCCGGCCGGACGTTATTTTGCCAATGAATAGTATATTTAAACTTTCACAGCGTAATTAAGTCGAGAATCCCTTTTGTATAACATCCGGTAACCCTAAAGGCGACACTTAAAATTGCTTAAGGGACAATAGTCACTTCTTTTGAAATGTATCTCGAGTGAAGTGTTTTTTTTTGTCTTCTTACCGTTGAATCCATATTTAACTATGTCCGCAATAAATTAAGCGCGACGTATTTCTTTAGAAAGGAGAAGAGAAATTTTTTGACCCCTTTTTTCTTTCTCGCATAACAATCGCGGTCATAAAAGCGCATACACCCTCTGAAATATATCTTGCGCAAAGTTTTATTTCTTTTCTTAGTAACAATAGTTATCTGTGACTGCAATAAATCAGATCGTAAGACGGAACACTAATTGCCGATCCTCATAAAGTGTCGTGTATTTCTATACAAACGGGACGACAAAGCCAGCCACTCGAGGCAGTTAAGCTTGAAACAATAGGAAGCAATCCTTCTCGAAAATGACGCAAGATCTCCCTTTGACTGTCCCGGTTCGCTATTTTTAATGGTTATTTTTAACTACAATAAACTAATTGGTCGGCCGTACCCAAGTCCTGACAGCAAACAATACACTTTTTAACTTTATATAATATAAAATAGCGAGAAATCTTGTGTAAACATAAAATAGCGAGAAATCTTGATTCTAAAGTATATTCGTGTTGGATTTATTTTTGAAACAAAAATTAATGTTGAATTTGGACGATACGTTCGATCGCTAAACATTTTTTTATCTATATATCTACTCGTATATATTTTTTCTAAATATCTCTTTTTTTAAATATCAACCATTTCTAGTTTGCTATTTCAGAGATTTTAACATTTAAAATTCTAAATTAATGACGCAAACAACCGGGTCTAAAACCGCAGGATTAAATAAACGATAACGATATTAATACTTAAGAATATTGATAATATTTTCCTTTATCTTAAAATATATCAAATAATATGATAATATGTTTATTTATTAAATAAAAAAAAACAATAATTAGTACAGGAGTTCCTTAACTCTTATTAATTTTTCCTTTGGACTCATTAAACTTTATATTAGTTACATTTAATTGTATTACGAGTAGACTAGGAATAAAAAAATATATTTTTTTATTTATAAAATAAAGTTTGGAGAAATCATTATTTAAAAAAAACCTAGAACTTAAAAAATATGATAAATTTAAGTGTATTTTTTTTATAAGTTCGTAGACTTTCCGTTTATTGATGTCTATGGTATATGATAAGGTCTTTCTTAGTTTAAACTTATATACTTACGTTATTTATAAACTCCAAATCTACTTTTCTTCATTGGATTACAATAAATAAAACACAAACCAATAAGATACTTTTATACAAAGGTTTCAATGAATTTTATAGTCCTTTATTTATCTTTTTTTGTTTAAATATATTTCTTTTCCATTGAATCACCGACCCTCCTGAACCCTTTTTCAGCGCTTCGGGTCGCTTTCAGAAGTATTTAGTTTCTATGCAATTTATTTCAACGTTACTTTAAATAAATTGAATATTTTTGTAATTTTATTTGCTAACACTTGGAAAAAAAGATAAAGCTTAATTTACATGCCAGTCAACAGTATTCAACATTTTGTAAAAAGGCAAATACAGAACTTCGCTTCAAAATCCTTTTTACGTTTTGAATTTGTTGTTTGTAAGAAACTTAAGTTAATATAAATTTAAAATTTATAACATGTACTTTCATTCTTTTATAAGATGCATATATTTGCTAAATCAGCACTAAAATAATTGATTTATCTCTTTTCAGGGTTGTGACTTACGTATAAAAGAATTAATAAGGTTTCTCTTATTCATTAAGGTTACGTAGCAAATGAGATGTTATAGCTTCTCCAGATTTTTGCAATTTTTACCAAAGAACGTGACACATATTAGTCAAAATGACTTAATGTCTAATTTATTCTTCATTCATATGGTATTCATTGTTAATGTGTACATAATGAAGGGCGTAGCCGAGATACAACAATTTCCTCAGTCGTATTAATTTGAACTTTTGTTTGAAAACATCACTGGTGGCGCGAAATTTATTGTTCGTCATCACACATATTGGCAATATTACCATACACTTTTAGTGCGTACTAATAATGTTGCCAGATAATATATTTCACTTAATTGGAACCTTTATTTTAATTTTTGTAAATCATCGGGAATCGAGTCCAAAGTTCTCGCGTGGAAGACCCAAGCGTATTACTAACAGAGCACTGAAGATCGTTATGATGGTCTTATAGATGAATTGTCATTTTATAAACAAATGTTACAAGATATTGACTCGTAATTATTGAAAACGAAAGAAAGTAAAACGTTCATTCATCCCAACCGTACATTTTGATATAAATAAAGAAGAACGATACAAGTGACAACGTAACATATTAATGCTAATTTCTGTAAATATGTTTATTCGATTTGCAAACAGTTACTAGTTTATACTGAGTGCTAATACCTTGACATAAGAATTATTTTTTTTACCTCAAATTGTTGATGATAAATTTGATGTTTATTTTCGAATCTGTAACAATTACACTAGTTAACCAATTTAAACTTTTTGTCTGTAACAGAGATTAAATTAGCCGATTCTTACTAAATCGACCCTGCTGATTACGAAAATCGCAGTGAAAAGTTTGTAACACGTACCATTTTTGTGTAACAGAAGGGGGGAGTGTTTTAATAAAATAATTACGTTTTTGCTCATTTCAAAAGTCGCACATAGGAAAATAAAATTACAATAAGAAAAATTTACCTTATTTACCATTTTTTTGCTAAAAATAGCATTTTTATAAATTTGCTCGAATCAACGTTTTTTTTTTAAATTGAAAATTAAATTGAATGCAAATTCAAATGAGATAACTTAGAAGCCCCTACAGTACAGTAAACAGCTATAAACAGATTACTAGCAACATTTTTTTGTTTAAGTATGAAACACTTACAGCTATTTTTTCCTCTTTTTTTCCTCTTGTACTTTGTGTCATCTATTTTTTCCAATTTTTTCCTCTTGTACTTTGTGTAATCTTCTTTAAAAAAAACCAACAGTAGTCCCCCATCATATTAGAATCCCACCTTCCTTGATATTGTTGTTCCATTCTGTGAATATCCTGATGGAATCTTTCCCCTTGTTTATCACTTAGAGCTCCTAATTTCTCTGGGAAAAAGTCTAGATGGGAATGCAGGAAGGGTATTTTCAGTGACACTCGACATTCTAGTTTCTGGTAACTGCAAGAGTTCTTGTACAAGCTGTTCGTAATTGTCAGCTTTATTATTACCTAGGAAACCACTAACAGCTCTTCCAAAGGCTTTCCAAGCTTATAGTTCTTCAACACTTCATATTTCAAAAGTTTCGAACTTTTCATCTTTCAAAAGTTTCAGTTTCAGTCAAAAACTAATTTCAAGTTTTTCTATTAAAGTGTACGTGATGGAATATTTACATATTCGTTATCAGTACACAAAAATTGACCTAAAATTACCATTTTCACTCTTGTTACAAAAACCTTGTTAACCAGTGTTATTAACCAAACGGATTCGCTCTCAACATGAAAACATCTTTTACACCAGTGGCTTCCAAATTTTATGTTACTACGCCTCCTTTTAAAAACAATCTTATCGTTGGGTCCCCCCCCCCTCCTTTATTTTATAAAATAATACAGACACATTTTTAAATGACAAAAAAATGTATTAATTAAAAAAAATAAAAATGTTATTGACAGATTAATAACAAGGTTTTCTACATATATATTAACTTTTAAATGAATTTGTTTTAACTGCGATGGATGTGCTTGTTTATTAGCACAAAGTTTATCCAATCTACGAATATGTGTTATTGAGGAGAGGAGAGTGCTACTCTTAGCTCTTTTTCTACTACTAAACGGGCTCGATATTTGGATTCCATTACAGCTAATGCAGAAAATCCCGTTTCGCATAAATATGATGTTACGAATGGCAGCAGTACTTGCATTGTTTTGCTTGACAAAGTATTATATTCTTCACTTCGATTCAACCAAAATTGAACTAGAGTTTCACTCAGAAAATTTTGTTTCAATGAAGTATCGCATGATAATTCTATCAATTTTTCCTTTTCAATAGTTGTCAATCCAAATTCATCATCTTGTTCATCGACAAATGTATTCTGTACCCCCTTGAACTTTGTAAAATCATGATCCTCGAAATAATGTGAAAAGTGCATTGGCAACTACTTTTTGCTTCAATATTAACTCTGGCGAAGAAATCATTTAAAAGTGGAAACACATCGAATTAATTTTTTTGTAAATTTGATTAAATTTTCTACGTCTCCTTTTGTATTAGTCCGCGCCTCCTCGATGAGGCACGCCTCTAAGTTTGGAAAAGACTGTTCTATACATAATCTTAAAATTGTGTACAAATTTGGTATAAAAATATTGAGTTGTGCGTTATTTAGATAAATACTAGATATTTAGTAAAATCGTATGGAATTGTAATATTATTCATGTTTCGAGACTTATTATGCAAAAATCTGTTTGTTAAATAAAGTAAACTTTTTCACAAGATAACATATTTTTGTTAATTTTAGAAATCATTTGTTTTTCACAATTCATTTGCATTTTATTTATCTAGTGACATCATTGCAAGGGCGCCTACTTATTAAGTAATTTTTCTCAGAAAATGCGAACTTTGCCATTTACGTCGAAATATTTATTATTTTTAATGATTTTTTAACGACATGCTTAAAAATGTTAGAGGTCGGGAGCGTTGAGGTTCTCGAGGTTTAAACCGTGTATAAATTTGAGTATAAATATTAATTTTGAGGTTTATATATATCATATTATATTCATAAATAATTTTGATTCATTTATGTGTAAATAGGGTTTTACTTTGTGTTAAGTCCAGTTGAATAGAATAATAAAATATACGACAAAAACCCAAATCTTGTTATTGATTTCTACATACATAATATAACATTCTATCGGCAAGATTTTTGATGTGTTTATTTTGAGGGTTTCAACGATTAAAATAATATTATAGTGTGTTTATATATATAATTGTCAACATTTTCTTTTTCTATGCAATGAAACACAATTGAAGTGAATTTTAATTTGTTTGGAATTGAGGAAATTTCAATTTGTAAAGGAATGTGAACTATTTCAAACTTACATGCATTAGAATTAAGGATATAATATTGTAAAGGGATGAGGGCTATTTCAAACTTAAATACACTAGAATTAAGGATATATTATTGTAAAGGGATGAGGGCTATTTCAAACTTAAATACACTATAATTAAGGATATAATATTGATTTCTATAACCTAACATAGTAGTGAGAATGTGCAGATAGTAAAATGCGGTAACTGACTCAAATGTTGACACATTTAGTTCAACGCTGTCATAGTTTAGAAGGGTGGTGGCTGAATTGACTGAGTAACGAGTTTTTTCTCTCTCCATATATTGCATATGATTTTTAACATTTTTGCTGACTTGCTGGCATGATGGAACTCTGCCTGAGATGAACACTGTTTATTGGGATTTTAATCGTTGGTATTATTTTAAAATTATGTATTTAGTTTGAAAATCTTGATTTACACTAAATATATAATTTTAATTTCCTATAAGTCTTCTTTTAAATAAAAAATATTAATATTTTTTAAACTAAATGTGTGCACGGCAAAACAATAAATATTTTTTATTGTCATTATATTAGTATTAAAAGTTATATAAGTAGTAATTTGTTACCAAACTATACTCGATAATGTACAATAAAGTTCATAATTATTACATGAGAAGTCCATTTAATAATTATGAACCTTTTTGTGTATTGTCATTATGTTATAGAATAAGGTTCATAATTATTATATGAGAAGTCGCGATGACTTTCGGTTTCCAAAAGTCATAATGACAAAAAAAAATTGATCCTCCAGGGCTTTCAACATTTTAAACCATTTTTGTTTTATATTTCACAATTGTTATTTGTTACTTTGTTATTACACCATTTATATTAATTCCCGCTACACATGTTTCTACCTCCTATCCCGAGGCTATTTTTAAGCGAAATGATCCTGGTTTGTTGTGAGAGCTGTGCTGATATATCATACTGGTGTTGTGTTACTTTACTATGTTATACTAGCTGGACTGGTGTCGTGTTATTTTACTATGTTATACTAGCTGGACTGGTGTCGTGTTATTTTACTATGTTATACTAGCTGGACTGGTGTCGTGTTATTTTACTATGTTATACTAGCTGAACTGGTGTCGTGTTACTTTACTATGGACTACTAGCTGGACTGGTGTCGTTTTACTTTACTTTGACTACTAGCTGGACTGGTGTCGTGTTATTTTACTATGTTATACTAGCTGGACTGGTGTCGTGTTATTTTACTATGTTATACTAGCTGGACTGGTGTCGTGTTATTTTACTATGTTATACTAGCTGGACTGGTGTCGTGTTATTTTACTATGACTACTAGCTGGACTGGTGTCGTGTTACTTTACTATGGACTACTAGCTGGACTTGTGTCGTTTTACTTTACTATGACTACTAGCTGGACTGGTGTCGTGTTATTTTACTATGTTATACTAGCTGGACTGGTGTCGTGTTATTTTACTATGTTATACTAGCTGGACTGGTGTCGTGTTACTTTACTATGACTACTAGCTGGACTGGTGTCGTGCTACTTTACTATGGATTACTAGCTGGACTAGTGTCGTGTTACTTAACTATGGACCACTCACAACAAAAGAGTGTGTATTATGTTGTTTATAGTTAAGGCATTAACGTTGTGGAGGTTTAAAGACATTGTAATTTATTTTTATCAAACACTGTTTATTCCACTTTTTTGTGACGGTATAACCCTACCGGTTTCAAGGCTTTCACCTCATCTTCAGGGGAGCACAAACAATACTTCAAGAGTCTTGTTTGTGCTCCCCTGAAGATGAGGGGAAAGCTTTGAAACCGGTAGGGTTGTACCGTTACAAAAAAGTGGAATAAACAGTGTTTGATAAACATAAATTACAGTGCGTATTATATTTACGAAAAGATTTCAATTCTAAAAAATGATTTAAAATGTTTCTAAGAATTCGATAATATAAATGCTGAGAAAAAATGTTTAACGTGTAGCGGGGATGAATATAATTAGTGAAATAAAAAGTAATTTATTGTTAAATATTATTAATGGGTTCCGCAACGCTAAAACCGAAACCTTTGATAAATTATATTTTTGTTTAAATGTTAAGGATAGATTTTAAGCATTGTTGAAGTGAAAACAAAATGTTTATTTTTTATTTAACAAATTAATATATGGTACAAATATTTGCCAAAGGCTATACCTATATTTTTATTTATATATTAACTAATCTTATTTATATATTATATTTATGAACTAACTTAATTTTATTTCCTACATGTCATTTTAAATGTAAATGTTCTCGGATGAACAATGATATCATACATATAAGTAAATTGTGTCAAAATTTAAATTTAAATTAAACGAATATGAAAAATCAAACAAATTATGCACTTGAGAAGGCTAATATATAAAATACTTATACATGATCGTGATATTTAAAACAAATAATTTAAATTAAATTTATTTGCTGTCTTCTGCATGGTTAGTAAATCACGTAATCGCTAGATATAAGTGAGTCGTATTCATAATCAGACAGGCACGAAATAGGACAAAATACAAATTACCTGTAAAACGTAATTTTTTTAAGTTATTTGTTTAAATTATTAAGAAACTCTTTGCATAGATAGGGTTGAGCTGGAGCGAGTTCAAGTCGAAAGGATACAGGAGAGGAAGGTATGGCGGTTCTTGTCTTCAATGCAACGGTAGTTAGATCATAGAATTCAATAATACATCAAAAACACTTTTTCTTTCATATGGTACTCTTCAACATATTCGTATATTGATTATTATCTGCGCTATGCTACTCACCTCAAATGACACAGGCATTTATTCCACCTACTATTCGGAGGTATAAGAATACCTATGACTACGGTCATATCCATTCTTTAAAAAAAAAGGCGGAAAACATGCCGGTGTGGTCCGATTGTCTAGCTTCATTGTGTCATTGGGCCTAGTACAGTGGTGTAGCCGGTGAGTTTGCTGGTGTGCAACGGATCATTCATTTAAATAAAAGAAGAAAAAAACAAAAACTAAACTCCACAGCACAACCTTGCTTTCCAACTGAAGTGACATTGGAATGGCGAGGGGATCCTCGACTATCAGACCCAGCAACAACGACGATATTAATTACGTGTAACGATTATCTCAAGAACGTTTCCTAATTAGCTCCACAGAAAATAAGGGAATTTAGGGGGCATTTATATTATCAAAAAAAGTGTAATCTGGTTTTTTAGCATACAATCTACAGAAATACATAAATTTAGATGTAAAATTACCTAAGTGTAAAACTAGTCCAGAAGTGAACCTGTCAGGAATCGAACCTGAGGCGCCCGTTGACTTAACATGAATGTTAAACGTTACATTACGGCTGTAGACTAATATTTATCTTACGAAAAATTACAAAAAGTTATGAAATGCTTATCAAGTGAAATCATTCTGTTCTGTTTAATATTATGAAATACTCTCGTATGTTTTAAAAATCGTGTTTTCATTGAATTCAAGTGTACTTTTTAATGTATTCATTCAACTTCAAAATTTTGATTTGGTCAAGGTTTTTTTATGTAACTGTTAGTTTTTTTTTAAACATATTATTTATTCGTATAATATATCTCAATTGGTGATTCGGTCATATTGAAAAGCGTGGTCAGGATGCAATTCTGTCTTTGAGCAAATTCATCGAGCTTTTGTAGACATAGAACCACTTAAGTAAGTAAGAATTTCGCGAATCATCATCGTACGTGTTGGCAATACTACCCCGCATGTAAAGAGATAACAACAATAACACACGTTTATCGCTAGTCAGTTTTATTATCAAACAAACTCTTTACTAGACCGCGACCTGTTTTTTTTTCGGGAACCAAGCTCAGAGTGGAAGTTAAGCGACTTACTTAAAAGTCACAAAAGTCGTCGATATTCAAATATGATATTTTGATGTACGGAAAATAATTCTATTACACTTTTTATAAATACAAAAGTGAATTATCACGTAAAAAGATCAAAACAAATGACGAATAATCTATCGCAACCCAAATACCTCATTCCGTTCCTTAAAAGCCTTAGGAAATAATTAATGTATGGATATTAATATTTTCACGTGGTCAACAGTACATTTCTGTAATGTTCAAGTGAGAAAATATTTAAAACATATAAATAAAACTTATCAAAGAGATGAAGTCATCTCCACGGAACTGAAGGTAATATATTACTTATCAATGGAAATCAGCCTGAAATATTATTAAATATGATGGTTCTTTAATGATTCAAAGTAAAAAAATAATCTGTTGATGGGCTTAAGTATTTATTAAGTTTTAATTTATTTTGAGCACATGAATTAAGAGCAATTACTTCCAATCAACTGACTTATGTTGGATATATCAAATTGATTTAATCCATGACAGATTTTATAAAAAGAATCAAATACAGAATAAAAAACTACTCACCTACAAAAAACAAAGGTAAGACTGGAGGCTTCATTCACGAATAAGAAAGGGAAACAAAGAAAAATCAAGATAAAAAGGTATTTCTAGTAATGTGAAATTTTTTCAACCCTCTCTTAAACGTAATTAAGGATGGTGGACATCCGATAACTTTTGGAAATTTGTTCCGTGCTACATGGATTAAAACTGAAAACATGTAAAATGAAGCGTGATATGTTGATATGTAAAGGTGTCTATCATGGCACGATCGACAGGAACGTCCGTGCTTTGAAAGAAAATGAAATTTTTCGCGAAGATATGAAAGGAAATTGTTATGCACGTCAAATAATATCGACAGAACGTATAGATTTTTTCACTGTCTTATATGTTAGCTATCGAAGTCTGCTTTGACTAGAATAAATATTTTAAGTTCAAATTTGATATGGTGATAACCGATCCTGAGAGAAGTATTAGAATTATAGTCTGAAGATTTTATGCAATTCACGTAAGAACAGAAACGGTATCGGAAACTGTACTTTTTTACGTTTTCATTGTATATACAACATATACGAGTATATGTTACTCAACATATCAGCCTTAAGCTCACATTCTTTATCAAATGATTTTAAGTATATAGAAAATTAACGACATTTATTACATGAACGTAAAGGAGTTTTTCTGTCTCGTTCATTTGTTTTGAATATTTTATTGTTTCTTTGTTTTCTTTTGGATAATTTTACTGTGTTTCTTTGTTTTCTTTTGGATATTTTATTGTGTTTCTTTGTTTTCTTTTGGATATTTTATTATGTTTCTTTGTTTTCTTTTGGATATTTAAATAAATAAATAAATAACGAATAAAAAAAAATCTACCCAAATTACTTAATTAAGTGCTATGTCATACATTCCACTACATGTATTTTTCTAAGTGCTTATTTGGCTCTTTTCGTGTATTTTTTTCCCTTTTCTTGTTCAATGTTCATGTTCAACTTCCATACATCATAGTTGTTACTAAAATACTGTTGTGGATTTTAGCAGATTTTAATAACGCCTGGCTTGAGTACATCGTCGTTGTTCTGCGAAAAGCATTTAAGTCCATTTTTGCTTAAAATGACTTTTTGATGCCCTTTTACTTAAAATAAAAATATCTACACATGGATAAAACATTTATGCCCAAAAGTTATATGGTTTCGCTGTTATGAAAATATAAAAAAAACATATCATCCCGAAGCAATTCCATAGTTGGTGTTCATACCTGCCAACCAGTACAAGAGTTCATGACTCAATAAACCACGACACATCAAGTAATTCGGAATAAATAATAAAATAATATAGAAAAAAACAATATTTTAGAAGCGTTTCAGTCACCTTTTTATAGTTGTTTTCACCAAGAAAAGATTATGTCCAAAACAAGTGTCCGTATTTTCATATTTTAGGTAATATGTTTTTAAGTTACTAATTTTTTTCTAGTAATTCTTATAAATAAACTGTCTTTAAAATTATTTTCCGAAGCAACATGCCTTTCAAAATATGTTCTCAAAAACATGATTTTTTAAAACATGAAAAAAATTAAGATAACAAAATACTCAAATTACTCAATATTTTTCATCGTTCAGCGATGCACTCTAGTATCATATAAATTATGCAATATTCAGATCAATAAAACAGAAGGAAGGCTTGAAGAAATAACAGTGGATTTTCTGATGCAGAGGAAAACAGACAAATCCCCAAGCTTTGAGATGAATCACGTTCCTCATATATATTCCCACATGTGTCGGGCACAATATCGATTCGTTTTGAATTCCCCTCCTCAGTATTATCGGCGATGCTTTGGAAAGTGTATTTTTTTAAGCGAAACTCTTTTTTCATCGCCATTGCTTTGATATGCTACAAACAATACATCATAAAATGTATTATTTTATTTAGATTTCTTGAACGAAACGGTGTTAAGATGATAATGCGGTTATATGTGTATGTTAAAAATATACTACCTAAATTAAAATAAATTTTATAAATGTTTTTCTGCAAATTTTGCACTAAGTAAAGTTTAAAAAAGTAACATGCAAAATTTTAACAGTTTTTTTTAAGAAATCTATATGCAAAAAAACATTCAAAGCATTTTCCATTGTTTATAATACTAACGCAAAATGATCACCCAAGTAGCGGAAATAAACACATAGAGCTTTATAATATTTTTTTTATTTCTATTAAAATGATATTACTAATTTATTTGGCTCTCATACAGAATTTCTTTTCACGTGTACTATTTCGTCATGATTGAAAAATTAACGAAATCATTGATTTATTTTAATTTTAATATGAATGTTAATAAAACTAGACGGATAAAATCAGAAGCTGCTAATATTATAATAACGTAAAAAGATAATAAAATTTCTTTGAAATATTTTGGTTCGAATTTCTAACTTCGTCATGACTAAGAGTAAAAGTCACATCCTAACGTATCTTTCAATCATGAAATATTATTCGGAAAATTTCATGCGATTTTTGTTCATGTCTATCGTATTTTATTCAAAATAAACTTTTAACGTTTCATGGTATTGAGGTAGAACTTAGGTAAATTTGATACATTTATTTATCTTATAGTCAAGCAAATGGAGAAACCTGTGTCAAAATTGATTGATTAAGGTCTAACTGTGAAAATATTATTTCTCTTAATTAACAAGGTCATTAATCAAAATATATGCGACATTAAACCATATTTAATTTCTGTCTCAACTTTGAAAACTTATTCTTCAAAAAAAAAAAGGATATATATTATATATATATATATATATATATATATATATATATATATATATATATATATATATATATATATATATATATATATATATATATATATATATATATATATATATATATATATATATATATATATATATATATATATATATATACATTTTTTTTTTTAATATTTTATACATATTTTTTTTATTTGAATCTAATTATACTATACACGATTTGTGGATAGCGGAAATCCTATTTTATCGAGTTTATGTAATTGTCTGTTATCTAGTGGTAAAATACTTGTGCGTGCAATAGTTTATTATGTTCAAGCTAATGCAGTTTCAACGTCAGCAACTACACAACCCTCGTGGCCTGGTGGTAAGACGCTTGTCGCCGATACTGAGGTTGCGGGTTCGATCCCCTCTGGAACCTAGATTAAAAAAAAAGGGATTGCAGTCTGATTTTCACTTAGGACATATTAAAACATCTTTCTGGTTGGTGGGAAGAGATAACCACATGGCAATAAGCTTGCCAGAATAAAACAAATATTGGCATATTAACCCTAAAGTTTCGATGGCAAGGGGATCAAAGTTACAAGACGATTTACGGGAGACATAAATTAAGATAAAATATGGTCTACGAGTAAAACCAGTCCGGAATCGTACCAGGTAAGATTGTTTAGCGTGAATACTAACCATTTGACGATGGTCATCGACATGACGTTATATTCCATACAATCGATATTTTCATGTTACAATTTCATAAAGTTTACGAGTATATAGTAAAATTATTGAATATTAATATATTTGGTGTTTGGCATCAACGGTGGATGAAATAAATAAATATTAACACATGCTCTACAAAAATGTCAATTTATTTTGGATAATATTTGGATCTCGTCTAAAATTTATGTTTCATAAAAATATGTTGTATTTTATTGTATGTTACTCGTATTACATTTTCGTTATATGCAACACAACCTGGCGGGCTTATTTCCATGTGGCAATAACATATCTTCCAATCAACCAGAAATATGTTAAAGAGACCTTAAATAAAACTAGACTGGAGTCCTTTTGTTTTTTGTCAATCTGGGTTCCAACGGGAATCGAACCCGCAACTTCCAGGTTGAGAGACAAACGTCTTACCCACTAGGCCGCGAAGATCGTCGTATGTTGGTATAGAATATAAATATTTTAGTTGTTTGAACATTACACTTTTGGTCAAATAAAGTGATTTACAGGATGTTTATTTTGATAAATATATTGTTTATATAAAAATACTATAAAACAAATAGTATGTACCGCGTTCTTTTAAGTCTTACATAATATCTAAAATGGACATTAAACTTTTAAAGTCATGTGAGGTCCGAGAAGACAGCGAAAATATGAAACATTTTCCTCGCTAAATGATGATACGCATAACTCAGATGTGGTAATTTTAATTGATATTTACAAATAATTCAATGTAAGTTTACACAAGAATTTGATAATTTAATGTCGATACGCCAGGAATTTTTGCTGCGGGATAATTTTTTAAAGGTCATTACACAGTATGGCGGTTAAATACGTGTAAATAATATTAACATCAAGGGAATTTCAGAGTTACGGCACAAACATTACGTAGGATTTTCTATTGAAAATGTACACATTTAGAAATTATGTATGATTACAGAATTATAAACATGCTTGTTGCGTGATTTCTAAACAACATAAAGTCCATATTATGCTCCCATGATATATTGAGACATTTTTATATACTTTAGATTTCTCTGGCAGAAAAGTTTTCGATATTCGGAATTATATTTTTTCGATAAATTTAAAATATGGAATAAACACATTTCAGTCTCATGTGAGTGGAAACATCAAGCCAGTAAAATGGGTATTTCATAGTTAAATTCGTGTTATTACGTTATCTTGATTATTTCAAAATAGGTAGGTAAATGTGGGTCCTTTTACCTTATATTTTGCACATATAATTGAAAAAATTAAAACATCCACGTTTTATTTTGGTCTTGAATATTAAAAAAATTAAGGATAATATTTTAGTACAATATATTATACAGACATTTCAAAGCATTTTGAGTTTCAATAAAAAATAAATGAGAAATATTTTTTGATATCTACTGCAGAAAATGTGTGAAATAAAATTTAAATGATCAACATGAGCTAGAAGCTGGAAGAATGTAAAAAATAAAAAATTAATTAAAGTGTTTGAATGCTTGTTAATTTCAAAGCGCAGGCTGTTATTTTTTTGTTTTTGTTATTAAATTTTATTTTCAATAACGAAAACAAAAATCCAGTCAATCAGTTTTAAATTTGTATACAAAACATGTCGGTGTATTTTTTTAGAAATTATAATTAAATGACTTTATGTAATAGCTACATGCATGGGTATCTAAAAATGACGATGTTTTGTTTTTTGTTTTATTTGCCAAAAACGTACTTCAAAATATTAAAGGTTCTCCGAAAGAGGACTGATGATTGATCAGCAACCTTGGTGTATGTATTGAATATCAATCAGTAATCATGATTAATGATCATCGAATTGATTTTAATTTTATTTTGAAATTATCAATCATTTTTATATTTGTATTTCAAAAGCTTCATAGTTTTTTTAGTAATTATTTAATATATACCATGACCATGGATACCTCCGTAGCCTAGTTGGTAAGACTTGATCAAAAAGTAGAGATCCCAATCTGGTTTCAATATTACCACGAGTTGTTAAGTATGTGGTTGCAATGCCAACATGTTCGTGCCTTCAGTGAACCTTATCATCTAAAGGTCCGATTAATGGGGTCGAGGACAATGTTTTATCCCGGCCACGCACTTCAACATGTGCTAAACACTAGTGTTGAATACCACCATACGAATGAATACCTTATTTTTTATTTTGTATGAGTTTTTTAAGTATCTGTTATTTTTATGGTGATGTGTTGAAAAAAAAAAGGATTAATGTAACAGCGTATAAAAAATTGTCACTGAATGAAGTCTTAAAATTGATAGTTGGCTCACAGCCACAGTCGGTGTTGAAATTCAACCGCAGTCAAGCCGTCGAATTGATGGCGACAGAAACGATGTCCCCCATTTCTCTCGATAATTCCCAAGAATGTTTGCCGTCATCCATTTGTCAGGTGCGCTTTGAAGGAATTATAAACGGGATAACCAGCTGCTCCAACTGGCTTAAATGTTTATACACATTTGAAAGTTTAAAGAAAACTATCGGAGATGAAGATTAACGAAATAAAATAAAACACTAAAAAACATACCATCACGCCGTCTTCTTTTCATTATTGGCAGAGAGCAGTGAGCGCCAGATTTTCCTATTGCGACAAGCATCATTTGCCTCGCGAAGAAAAATAATGTATAAGAAAATAAAAATCGAGGATATTAACAATTAATAAGGATTGAACGAAGATACAGTGCTTCGAGAAAGTGCTCCGAGAAGGAGCGTCGAGATGGTTCGGTTACATAAAAAGAATGAATGTTGAAAAAAATATAAAAATAATCTATACAAGTACTAAAGAAAGCACAAGAAGTTTGGGAAGACTTGGAAGATCAAATTAATCAAATTCTGAAAGAGAGTAGAGAGAAAAGTCTCAATAATAAGAGAGTGTATATAACGAAGTCTATTACGTGTGTCATAATATAATGAAGTGGAGATCTGGTTTCCTTGTTTACCCGAATAGGAGATGTCATGATGATCATGATGATGTATAAAACAGAAAATAATAACTTTATCTGTGATTTAATGAAAATAATCATGAAGTTATCATATATATGTTAGATAAAATCGTTAGTTTAATCATTCCGTTCGTCTGTAAGAATAGGTGTTGTCATATTAAAGTTGAGGTTTAAAAGTTAATTTTGAGTTATTTAAGGTCTAACTTAGAACATTTTTATTTTTTAAATATTATTTGACAGTTGTCACTTGATATGATTAAAAAATACATATTAAATAACAACGGCAAATTATGTATTTATTAAAATAAGGTGACTTGACTGTTGAATAGTACAATATAAATATTAAAACAAGAAAGAAGTTTATAAGTGAAAATGCTTGATTCTTCTAACATTTATAATATTAACAGTTAATTAATATATTTCTTTTACTTACTTTATACTGTTCCTATTTAAATAAATGAATTTGGTTGTTAATTATTTTATATAAAGTTTTCTATCAAGATACGAGTATATATATTATTACACTTTGTTCTGAGTTTCATTTTATTCAAAGTGTACATTCTTAAAGATTTCCTGGTTCATTCTAGAAATTGATTTAACTCATAATTTTGGTAAAAAATTAAAATGTAATATTTTATTGTTTTTGTAAGACAATTTATTATGGAACAAAATGATAAGATTGCAGCAACAAAACTTGCAGATGCTAAAATAAAGAGTCGATCGTGTAAAACACTACGAGAAAACGAGAAAAATGAAAAAGCAATGTTTTTTTTTATTTGAGTATCAACGGGAAATGAACCAGCAGCTCTCGGGCAGGAAGACGAGCAACTTACCAGTTAGATGGCGAAGGTTACTACTGACGATATTATGTGTTATGTAAGGCCGCATACAAAGTATATTTCGTTAGATCCTTCACTTGGTGATTCCAGCGACACGGTGATCTGAACAATTAAAACCATCGGTTACCTTGCCAAAGAAACGCAATATATGCTGAAGGCAGATTGCCAACATTCGAAATTTTATGTTGAGTTCTTGAATATTGAGTTCAAACAGCAGTAGATAAAGCCAAATCGCATAGAAGAGTTGCTAGTTATCAGGAACCCAATGAAGAAATATTACGCAGACAAGCTACAGGTAGTGAAGCTCTTTGACATATACGCCTATCATAAATTGGCTTATATAGTCATTTCCGGCTGCACCAACGTCAAATACCCTGATCCTTCACATTGTATTGTGCCTTCTATTATACTCATCACGGGTGATGGGCACTGAGTGGTTTGATTTTACGGTCCTGGAGATCCGGAACATTCGTCGCCAACACCATATCCAAAAGTCATCTATTACTTCGTGATAACGGGACTTCGTTTCTACCCGTGCATGCAAATTGAGGTTATAAGAGCTCTAAGCAGTTGCATTTTGAATATATACATCATGCCGTGTCCGGAGTGGAGGTAAATGATTTTCATATTTTTGTGTTTGAGTTTCAAACTTAAATTTAATTACGAAAAATTTGTTCGTGTATTGGAAGTGTTGGTCATAAAAATTACATTAAAATTTTAACACTTCTTTTAATGAAAGTTTCAACGATACACATAAGAAATAAAAGTTAATTTATATGAAAGTTAATATATATCATCTCGTATTTCACTTTTCTATATTGTATGTACAATATGCCAATTCTTAAAACTTAAGTTCCACCAAGCTTCCAAGAAAGCGAGTTCAATCAAATACCGATTTGGAGTTACGGTAGTGTATTGTATGTTGAATTACTTAGTTCGTTTTAATAATACTTTTTTTTTAAATATCACAAGTTAAGAAACGTTTCTTTGACGTAATGTAAATAATACTTGAAAAACTCACTGAAATAAATCCGTCTTCATTAATCATGAAACTCCCAGCTAAATTAAGAAAGTTCGCAACGCCTCACATTTCCCAATGTATTGGAATCATAAATATTTAATGCCAATCGATTTTCTGCAAAGGGGAATATAATTTGGCATACGTCGGAGAATGATCGAGATTGACGGCATGTTATTAAGATTTTTCAAGTGGGGTTAAATATTTTGAAAGGGTTATGAAAATCTTGTATACTTTATTTGTAGAGAAAAAATATAAATGTGAAATGTTTAATAAAACTTTTTTTTTTATTTATAATTAAATGGGAATTACATGAACACGATATTCACGGAAAATGAAAAGTGTTACGTTCTCTTTGGTAGATGATTCCAAATATCAAAAAAATCCTTCTTATCGTGTTAAAGGCACTTAATTATTACGGTCCAGAATTTTTGTCACCTGAATAACACTGGGTGTTTCACAAATCAAGTTCTCTTCGGTGTAAGAAATCGGACTTTTCGGTCACTGCAGCAAATGTCGCACAAAGTAGTAAAACTGTCCCCGGATCCTAACCTAGAGAAGTTTACGCAAAGCTTGTTTGACTAGTAATACTTCTTTCAATACATATTAAGGCAACTGTCAAATGCAACAAGTGTCGCATGAACTGTTCCTCACCGCAGATACAGAGAGTCGATCCATCACACTATATTGTCCATTGCTCTATTCTGTCTTTGGTTCTCCTAAATCCTATTCGGACCCTGTTAAGAGATTTCCAGGTCTTCCAGGGCAGTTTAGAGTCAAGTGGTAATGTTTCTACAGATAAAATACACTCGCTTAGGTTCGTTGTTCCTCAGCGCTCGTTCTTTCTAGCCGCAATGGATGACTGTTCCAGGGGCTTGTAATAGTGGTACTAATAAAACGGTACCCGGATCTCAACCTAGAGGAGTTTATACAAAAAATGTCTGATTAATATTTCTTCTTCCAATACATATGAAGACGACCTCTATGGCCTAGTTGATAGGACGCTTGTCTTCCATACAGAGGTAGCCAGTTTAATTTCAGTTGGAACACTGATTAAAAAAAAAGGTTTCCAGTCTGATTTTCACTAAAGGCCTCTTTAACACCGTTTGTATTGTACTGTATTACGCTTAGTTGTAACATATACATTACAACATGACGGGCTTATTGTCATGTGTAAACCTCTTCTGGTTGGTTGGAAGATATTGTCACATGGTAATAAACCGCCATATTGTTCTATAAACAATGAAAGTATAATACAATACAATAAAGCAACTGTAAAATATGACAGTTCCTTCGTATATACGTCGAATAAATTTTTCAGTTATATTATTCATACATAAAGAGACATTAATTCAATTCAGTCATATTATTTATAAAAAAATGAATAGTTCAGTTGTCTCTATGTAGATAAATAACATGACTGAATAATCAATTCAGTCATATTATTTATAAATAAATGGATAGTTCAGTTGTCTCTATGTGGCTAAATAACATTACTGAATCATTCAATTCAGTCATATTATTTATAAATAAATGAATAGTTAAGTTGTCTCTATGTTGATAAATAACATGACTGAATAATTCAATTCAGTCATATTATTTATAAACAAATGAATAGTTCAGTTGTCTCTATGTGGATAAATTAGATGACTGAATAACTCAATTCAGCCGTATTATTTATAAAGAAATGAATAGTTCAGTGGTCTCTATGTTGATAAATAATATGACTGAATAACTCAATTCAGCCACATTATTTATAAAGGAAAGAATAGTTCAGTTGTCTCTATGTGGATAAATAATATGACTAAATAATTCAATTCAGTCATATTATTTATAAAGAAATGAAAAGTTCAATTGTCTCTATGTGGATAAATAATATGACTGAATAATTCAATTCAGTCATATTACTTACAAAGAAATGAACAAATTTTGCACTTCGATGCAAGACTTTTTATATATACACATTTCATAACGCCGTTTCCCTGTCGAGGTAAGCAGAAAAGAGAGAGCGCCAGATGTTTCTATCGCGACACACATTTTTCGACTCTTTTGCATAAAAATCCAATGATTTCTTTGACTATTACATTTCTTTCTTTCAAAACAAAATTCAATTGACGCAACCATATTCTCTGTAGTTTTATTTTCTAGCACGTATTCTACTCACATTAGCATTGCATTTTATTTTATGTCAAATACATTTTTCATGAAAAGGCTTACTTATTTTCAAATATTGTAAATAACAAAGGTATTCGTAACACTTTTTTAATCGACTCAGGAAATAAGAATGAGCCTTAGTTTATCCAAATAATATAATGTTTCTTGGGAACTTATTGCCATATATGGCAATCTCTTTCAACCAATCATAAATATGTTTAAGATACCTCAACTTAAACCTGGAAAGACTGTTTTTTTAATCTGTGTACAAAAAGGAATCGAACCCGACGTCCCCGGCTATCTTATCAACTGAGCCACGGAACTCAATAATATTTTACTCAAAGGATTATTATTTATTCTTAAGGAAGCACATCTACTGTTTATGGTGGCTTGTTGATAAAATTAAAATGCGCTATAAAATCCCAAATATTTCAAAATGTAATATGTCTAAAGATTTAAAAAAAACATAGAAATAATAAAAACATCACAATGATTAGAAGCGTAAATACTATTGGTGACATAATCTGTTTTTGTTTTCGTTTTTATTTTATTTGAATATTTAATAAACATAAAAAAATACTATAATCATATAACGAGTTCACCCACGACTGTATTCTGAGGTTTGAAATTTTTTGGTATAATATTTATCATAGTATAAATAGGCCAAAACCCATACGACGGCTCTCGCCAAAGAAAGAATACGAGAATTGAATTTTGAATACAAGAGAGCGAGAGAGGAATACTTGGATTCTCTCCGAAAATAATTCGAAATTTGAATCTCGGTGGGTCCGTCATACTAACGAATTTTAAATACCTTGCTAACAATTTTTGAATCGGCGTAAAAGGGGACGATGTTTTACATTTATGAATACATATTTTCATAAATTTAGAATTTGTTTTACTTCCGTGAATATTTCACGGGTTGCAACTAGTAATTCAATATTTGTCGTGGGATAGACTGAAAATGCCGAATAAATGTTGCAGAAATGTACTGAGAAAAATACATGTGTATTAAGAAAAATACATGGGGTAACAAAGTATGATAGAATACGCAATAGTAACCTCACCTCTGTGATATACGAGTTATCTGTATTTTCAACGGCACTCAAATCCGCCACTCAGGGGTTGCGGATTCGATTACCGCTGAGTTCTAGATTTCTTTAAATTTGTTTTCAGTATGGTTTTTACTTAAGGCCTCTATAATATAATTTTCGTTGTTTGGAAGAGTTTGTCATATGGCAATAATTTCGCCAGGTTGTATTATATATGAAGTCTAATCCAGTAGAATTTCCCTCCGATTGAAAAATAGACATTAATAATATGATGTGATTAGGGAGCAATGTGAAGTAAGATGAAGAAGAGTAAGTAAGATGAAGAAGAGTAAGTAAGATGAAGAAGAGTAAGTAAGATGAAGAAGAGTAAGTAAGATGAAGAAGAGTAAGTAAGATGAAGAAGAGTACTACTCTGAGGAAGTAAGATGAAGAAGAGTACTCTGAGCAATAAATAAGTTTTCTTCTTCTTCCCAGTATCATGTCAGGCCCCCCCAACGTTGCATATCACCTAAAAGTAGACATCTTTGTCCCCGGCAGCCCGAAAAAGATATCCAACGCCCTTTATGCTAGTCCAATCACGTATATTGCGGAGTCAGGAGATTTGCCTCCTGCCAACACCTCTTCGGCCTTCTATTTTGCCTTGGATGATCAGGTGCAATAATTTGTACTTTGCTCCTCTAAGTACATGACCCAAGTAGGACACCTTTCGGATTTTAATAATAGTCAGCAACTCTCTATCAACTTTGGCTTTTTGAAGAACCCTTGTGTTGCTGACCATATCTGTCCAGGGTATCCGTAGCATTCTCCGGTGTATCCACATTTCGAATACTTCCAGTCGGTAAAAAAGTTTCACATTTCCTTATTTCAAGATTATATTTTGTGTGAAGAAAATGTAAACAGTTAAATACATTTTATTTTTTGTAATTTATTTTTATCAAACACTGTTTATTCCACTTTTTGTAACGGTATAACCCTACCGTCTTGCTTGTGCTCCCCTGAAGATGAGGTGAAAGCCTTGAAACCGGTAGGGTTATACTGTTACAAAAAAGTGGAATAAACAGTGTTTGATAAAAATAAATGTCTTTAAACCTCCACAACGTTAATGCCTTAACTATAAACAACATACATTTTATTTGTAATGTAGAGATGTATGTATGTAGAAGAGGTAATTTGTGACACGATAGGAAAGCCTGGCGCTCTGCTTTCTCTGCCTACTCCAACAGGGAAATAGCGTGATGGTATCAATGAGTTCACCCATGACTAAAATTTGACTTTTAAAAATATCTGATCTATTATTAGTATCTACGAGTATGTTAAATTTGTTCCATAGAATCAGAGAGAAATTCTGAAATGCCCTTCTCTGTATTTATGGCTAAAAATATCTGATCTATTATTAGTATATATTATATGTTAAATTTTTTCCATAGAATCAGAGAGAAATTCTGAAATGCCCTTCTCTGTATTTATGGCTAAAAATATCTGATCTATTATTAGTATATATGTTAAATTTGTTCCATAAAATCAGAGAGAAATTCTGAAATGCCCTTCTCTGTATTAATGGCTAAAAATACATATAATATGTATTTCTATCGAGTTAATAGATGCGTCACAAGAATCGTATCACCCGACGGATATCGTTGCAAGTTTAGTGGTGGCACCATCTATGATGTCAAAATGAGTCAGACTTCGGGAGAAAAGCGAGTCTCGTATTTACAAAGCGAATACAACAAAACAAAGAGATTAACAACTCAGTTTCTGAATGGGATTGCGAGACGATGTGACGGAATTCTTTAAAATAAATCCAAAACATGAGATTATGAGTATTGTAGTCTCGTTAGAATAATGACATCACTCCCGGGCCACGGTGAAATGTGAGCAGTCAATGGATCCCTGAACTGTGATACGAATAATTATTATCAGCATCACGAAAAGTGAATTGAAGCTGTACTTGTGTTTGATCTGAACCATATTTTTAATCAAATCAATTGTTTTATCGAGAGGAGAAAAATATCACTTCCTAAAATTAATATTACAAACATGCATCGATCGTTGCTGGGCCTCGTAGTCGATGATCCCCTCGTTATTCCAATGTCAGTTCAAAAACGAAGTTGTGTCGTGAAGTTTATGTTTCATTTTACCTCTTTCTCTTCTTTTAAGTGAATTTTAAGCACACCGGCATGTTTCTCCCCCTTTTTTATAAGAATAGATATGACCGAGGTCTAAGGCATCCTTTTACTCTCAAATACTAGACGGAAAAAGGCCTGTGCCATTCAAGAGAACTAGCATAGCGCGGAGTTCGAACCGGCGACCTTCCGCATGGCAGTCAAGCACAACAAGCACAAAAAAATCTTAATTTAAAATCAGTAATATAACGTGATCCATTCCTGATTTCTCTTTCCTCTCCACCATCTCTTCCTTTTCTTTTGATTGTTGATATCTAACGTTTATCATACTATGTATAATATATTGTTCATAAATTTTGTATGCGTGAATAATCATTTGAATATTTTTACAACCATGTAACTTTCTTTATTTACTTTTGTCTGGTTGGTTGAAAGAGATTGCCACATGGCAATAATTCCGTTAGAGTTCTTAAAAATGGAATGTTAAATAAATAAATAAAAACCTTTGTCTCCTCCACATTCATACATTTCGTCATGCATAATCTTCTATTCTTCATATTTCTCACTTTACCTTCTTTCAAAATCTGGTCCATTTAGTTTAACTATTCATTCTTTTCTTCTTTTATCATTCGTTCTCTCAACATGTCCTTTAAAATTAATATTGATTGGTCAAATCAAGGGTCGACACGGAATCTATAGGAGGCGCTTGTTTTGGTTAAGTAGCATTCTTTAATGAACATGTATCGGGACAATTGAAGCGATGTTCCGTGTTGCCAAAAATAAAAACATTTTATCATGAGTGATCGCCAACGTCAGAGAGTCGGGCATAACACATAAAGAGGAAGAACAACTGATGTTTAAATTTAAATTTATAAGATCTACATTTTATATAAAAGGATTTCAATCTGGTTTTAATATAAGACTTCTTAAATATCTTTCTGATTGGTAAAAAGAGATTACCACTTGGCAATCATCTCGCCAGGTTGTACTGTATAAAACAAAAGTGTAATACAATGAAGAACCTTTTTCGAACGTCCGAGGTGAGATTACGAACGTTGCAGGCAAATTTATCTGACATATGGTGAGAAATTTTCACATTCAACAAACCTGTTTACACAAACGATATCGTCAGATGTAGCAAGACTAGGTAGTGCTGGAGTGACCATATGGATAGGGTGGGCAGATGCAAGTTCCATACATAGAGGCATATGAGATCCCCGCAGGACATCGCATGCTAGGAAGGCCGTCTAAACAGTGGAGACAGTTGATGTTCTACCTTCCAGGAATGATTTTCACCACATAAGAGATCCAAGATCTACACGAAGAAGAAAACTTTAAGTTTTTTTACAAAAAACACCTTTTGTTGCAATTTAAAATACAATGTTATCGTTGAGGAAGACTTATTTTTCTGACATAAAGATAAAAACTAATCAATGTAATTGCGGAAGTATTTATCACCCCATTTTGAAAAATCGGAGGGTTCGATAAATAGGGATGACACAATCCCACTCACGATAGTAATTTGGTCAAACATCATAAATTGGGAGGTTAAAAGACTATACACCGAAATTTAACTTGACTTGGAAGAAATAAATATAATTGATAGTATTTACTTAATTAAATCGTGAGAATCACGACACAAATAAAGATATATATGTGTATTCAATGAGGGAAGATGCATTTTTATACGGGTTTCAAGTAAAATTTTCAGAATGGTAATAATTTGAAATCATTTTCAAATAAATTTACAGAATTTAATCATTCGATCACATAACTGTTCAATGATTATATCTACACATTTTTAAATCATAAAATACATTTTGCTTTTTCTGGTGGTTCGTTTTAAGAGATATATTAGTATTATAAATATTATTGAAAAAATGTGTTGGAAGATTTTCATACCAGTTTTCCACTAGTTTAAAATGTTGTTGTCGCATTAAGTTCAGTTAAATAATGGCCAACGTGTTGAAAGCAATGCAGTCTTCATCTTCATGGCGATGTTAGAAAACAGTATCGAATATTGTAAGCACGCAATAATCACCCAGATAGCTAGCTGCACACACAACCGTAATATGAACACGTGTTTGGCCAGATCAGTAACCCTCTCTCAATTAAAAACTTAGCAGCGTATTAATCAACGAAATGAAATTAAAAAATGTATAATTTATAGAATAATTGTGGTAAAATTGATAGGGACTTCAACACTGAGACGACTCTATTTCATTCAAGACTGTTCGCAGCAATCATCGGTACTTCTACCCAGAACAATATCTTATCAATCAGCCTCCTCAGCTGTTTTGTCCAGATACATCTTGTTTATCCAACACTCCTCTTCCTAGAAGGGACCAGCGGCGGCTGGTCTAGAGGTGCGTTGGTGCGCAGAACCGGAGAAATAATTCGCAATAATTAAACTATATATTCGCAAACATAACTTCCAAAAATGTTAAATATTTGTATAGATTAAATATGTATAAGAATACTGACAAATAGTACGAGGATTTTTATTTAAGTGGAAATTCAAAAGAATTTAAAATAAAATTTAAAAAAATATTCCTTTCAAATTGACCGGCCAAGTTTGCCAATACTACCGGAGCGATCTCCAATACGCACCGGACGGAAACGCTAATTCATATAGGGCAGACAGAGATGTATAGTAAACCGTGAGACAGCGATATTTCATATTTGCTCAGCGTCTCGAAATGCGTTGGTGCTGAGTGCACCAACGCACCTCGAGACTACCCACCGCTGAAAGGGGCACAAAGTGTTATTAAAAAACCAGTGTCGAAAAGGTCTGACTTCGTCAGGTTTATTTTAACTTCGAATACATTTTTTTTACATACTTTAAGACCCAAATTTAAAGTCTGCCCTAAATATCAAAAACCTTTATCTAACTATTCAGAGTTGGATATTACACGTTCCATAATAAGACAAATTTGTATTGAAATCATGTGACTTGACCATTATTTCAGGAAGTTAAATGCATACTCTAATATCACGATATTTGCTTGTCAGGCAGTAGGCATAGAGGACAGAGTGTCACAATTTTCTATCTCGACAAACGTTTTTCGTCTCTTTTACATCCATACACTTCTCATACAATTTATACGATTTGTCTTACTGTTGACGTTTGTTCTATATATTTAGGAAATTACGATTGATATATGAAATTTAGCTTTGAAACACGTTATAATTTTATATTGAGTGTTAAGATTGGACTTGGAATTCGGACCAAAATGATTTTTTTTTTTCAAAATAAAATAATTGTTTTTTTTTCTTCTGTGGAAACATATTTTAGTCCTTTAAATCTATTTCATCCTTAATGGTCATTTATCGTCTCACGGTGATATGCAAATATTTTTATTGGTTGTATTAACAGACCATGAACATAACCGAATCACGGAGCAGAATAAAGCAGAGGCTCGATAGTGGCGCGTGTCCCAAGTATGCGAGAAATGCGGACGTAGGAAGCGATCAGCGATCTGTGGGATTCAGTGTGGTCACCAGATGGATGTGACTTCTTACTAGTAACTAATCACAGGACTATTTATAAGTCTCGTATTTTACAGAACAATACACATGATCATTTAATTTCCTTCTTGGGGCTGGCAGAGTGGACAGTACACAAAACATATGATATTCATATAAATAAAGAGGGAAAGAAGGTTGTTGAATCTATCCACAAAGTTCGGGATTTAGCTCGACTTGCTGATTGGTAAAAAGCGGCTCAAGATCAAGCGCTGCAGTATTCTAATATAGATGAAAATATTGATACTTACTAGCTAAAAACCGGTCTTCGCTTAACTTATTCCATGACATATTAATTTCCCTTTTCCCCATTCCTTAGACCACTTCATACAGTATCTTCAGTTTTTCTAAATTTTAACCCCTTCCTTTTTCAATGTTTATTTAATGTGTCAAACTATATTTTTAGATTTTCTTCATTCACGACTCTCACAACTTTGTCTTGTAGATTTGTTTAGACTGTCATTCATCAGCCATTCGTTCAACATTTCAAAACCACCTCAGTGTGCTCTTTCATCCTACTTGAGACATTGATCCTTAATTTACATTAATCTTTAATGACTACGTTTCTAATTCTGTCATTTGATAAATCATATAATAGTCTTCTGCGTGAACGCATTTCCAGCACATTAACTCTTTTCTTTTTATAAATTTTAGGGTTTTTAAGATAGTCACTGTTATTAATGCTACATATTAAAAGAGGTAATACTTCTCTATTATCTCAAAACAGGCCAACATTTATAGAAAAATAATATCAAATACCAACCGTAATTCATTTTAAAATATCATACAAGCATGCAACACACGTCAGAACTCTCACAAAAATACAAAAAAAATCACAATATACACAGTTATTAACACATTACGGAACCGTCTAAAGTCAGCCAGCCCGCACTGCACCACACCAAGCGTCACTCTTGACATTTATGCGAAAGTTAAAACATACGTAGTTGCATATCAACAAAATCAAAGAAATCAACATGTGCATGGTTTATGCGCAATCAAAAGCCAATACCGTCACCAAAAAAATAGAAGCAAGAGAAAAAAAGTAATGCGATGAACAAATACTGGACCCAGCATTGAGTCAAACATGCGTCACCGAGAATTGAGGAGACACTTTACGATTTCCCCGGAGAGGATCCACAAATTTCAATTGGTTTAATTTTTTTTATCATAAATGAGGTAATGAAATCATGACACTCGTTAATTTAAAGATGTTACATACATGCATACATACCATTACGCTATTTCCCTGTCGGAAAGTAGGTAAAGAGGACAAAGCGCCAGACTTTCCTCAATCGACATACATTTTTCTCATACAACTCCAACGATTTCTATAACTTTTTATGTTTTTTCAATTGTACATGGCAAGGAAGTTACATATTTTCAGAGAAAAGGGTAATTTTTTAAATTTAGTTTTGAGGTTGACCAAATGAAACAATTTTTTTGACATAAAATAAAAAAGTGCTGTTTTTCTCTGTGATACAATAAACGTTAATGGCTTTAAATCTATTTCATCCCTAATGATCATTTGTCGTCTCACTGTGATATAAAAATATTTTTATTGTTTATATTAGGTCCTTACATATGAAATTGGCGTTTTGTTTGGGAGGAACATAAAGTTAATTTTTTTTTAATATAATATATTTATTTAATCAAA
The DNA here is from genome assembly GCA_949825065.1 of Odontocerum albicorne. NCBI lineage: Eukaryota > Metazoa > Arthropoda > Insecta > Trichoptera > Odontoceridae > Odontocerum > Odontocerum albicorne. The sequence continues at coordinate 52,325,056 of OX463838.1, read as the reverse complement.
GTATGTACCATTGCTATCTATGCACTTTTGCCATCTCATAGGTAGTTCATCGATCCCTTTACTAAAAAAACCATTCGGACGGGAATCAATAAAATCTTTGAAGTCGGTTTGGACTGCCCCATCGGAGTTGAAATTTTTCCCTTGCAAGAAGTTATCCAAATTTCGAAAAAAATAGTAATCTGTCGGGGCAAGGTCCGGAGAGTACGGTGGATGTCTTAGACATTCCAATTGAAGCTCTTCTAATTTGGTAGCCGTCTGTTGTGCAGTGTGTGGTCTAGCGTTATCATGAAGCAGCAGTGGCCTAGAGCGATTAACCAGCCTCGGTTGTTTAGCAGCTAGCTTTTCCATCATGGTTTGCAGTTGCTGACAATAGACATCTGCCGTAATCGTCTGGCCAGATTTAAGAAAGCTGTAGTGAATGACACCAGCACTAATCCACCAAACGCTCACAAGTAACTTTTTTGGAGTCAATTTTCGCTTGGGGCATGGTTTGGCTGGTTCGGCAGGGTTCAGCCATTGCGATGAGCGCTTCCGATTATCATACAGTATCCACTTTTCATCACAGGTAATGATTCGATTCAAAATCCCTTCATTATTGTGCCGGTTGAGTAATGCAACGCAGCAGTCAACGCGCGTTTGTTGATTTGCTTCACTCAATTCGTGAGGTACCCACCTTTCAAGCTTTTTCACCTTCCCAATTTGCTTCAAGTGGATTAAAACAGTTTTATCACTAACACCGCAGCCTGCAGCTAACTCGGACGTGGTTTGCGATGGATCCGCTTCCACAATAGCCTTCAATTCTTCATTATCAACTTTGGTCTCCGGCCGTCCACGGGGCTTGTTATGCAGGTCGAAATTTCCAGAACGAAAACGTTGGAACCAAAAACGCACTGTGTTTTCTTTTGCGGCACCGTCGCCATACACATCATTAATCCTTCGAGCCGTTTCTGCAGCACTGGTGCCACGGTGGAACTCGTACTCGTAAATAACGCGATATTTCAAGTTTTCCATTTTGTAAACTGAGTGACGCAAAGAAAAAAAACAATTGAGGAAAAAACAAATGAATTATAATTTTCGAAACACAAATACTTGAGTAAATAGCTGTATAAATTTGAATTTGGTATTCCTAACCAAAGAGAAGATATTTGAGATCAAAGTTGCCAGTACGGCAAAACGCCAATTTCATATGTAAGGACCTAATATTAACAGTATTAACAGCGACTTGACTATATTTTAAAATTATTTATAATGTTTTGTGACTTTATACACATTAGTTAATAAATTTTTTAACATTTTTATCCTACGTCAATTTTTTGGTTAAAAAATACGACACTTGTCAGGTTTTTTTAATTTAAACTGAAATGACATTAATTGATAATACACGAAAGTTTTAACTCGAAATTATAAATCTTAATTTTTACTTTAAACAATAACAAAATGAATATTCCTTCAGAAGTCGACAGAAGTCAATTCATGAACACTTACGTTACTAGGAGCGAAATTCAAAAAGTATCATGAATGTAGTATTTTGAAGGTTTCGTTGTATTATATGCCATGCTGTAATTTCTACCAACGTTTAACTATTTATGCAAAAAAATGAAAATAAAAAAATAAACATGTTAAATAGGTCTTAAATGAAAAGCAGACTGACAACCTTTTAAAAAAAATCTCGTATCCTTCGGGCTGGAAGACATGAATCCCCTACTAAACCACGAAGGCTGTTGTCTTAAGCGTGTTAATATTTCTGAAATTTATTCAATACGACAACCCCCCCAGTCACCCCTGAATATCGAAGAAAAAACCTCTTTTTTGTCCGATCAAACTTAACCTGAGTCAAAACGTACAATGGTTATACTTTTTACCTCAACCACAGAAATCAATAAGAAAACAACACACAAAAATCCAAACCATTGTATTAATAGCGATGGAATTTTTTTATGTCCATAATTCTGGGTTTCAATGTTTAAGCACATCTTAAGTAAGTGTATTATGGTTTACAGTTCCTTTAAATGGTCTCGATTTTTTGTTGACTTAGAACTCACGCGTCCGTGCGGAAGAATTACTTTTTGTACTGACTTCTTAATCATCTGGTCTTTAATAGGAATGCTTTTTAATGTCCTATTATCACGATCTGTCAAGCCGAAGAAAGTTTTAATTTTGAAATTCACGCATACAACGAACAAATATATGTACGTCTTTAAAAACGGAAACTTGTGATTTAGCTTGTCTTATTATCATTCAAATTATCTGTAAAACTGTTGTTTCGGTTATTTAAGTTATTAAGTAATTATTAATTCTCCTTGAAAATGTGTCTCGAAAACCTATGCCACACTCATATGTTTTGAATTGTTATTTAATTGTATTTCGTATTTGAGACGATAAATAAAGCTCATAACTATTTTATCGCTGTATGAAATTGACTATAGGTAAATTATCTAAAATATAAACGCATTATGTGTTATTGATGATTGATGTTAAGGGTTTGATTATTGATGTTAACCGAAAAAAAGGCTTCAGTCTACTTAATAAGTTCGCCTGGTAACAGTGCCTCAACGCCTAACACGTATGCGAGTGTTGTTACCTTTTTATGTGCGTTAATATTGTCAACATGTACGATGACGATCTTCGAGTTACGCACGTATTTCAAAAATACGAAAACAATGTCCCGGCCACGTTCTTTAACGTGTTCGCATCGTCAATTTACATAAACTGAAGGACACCATACGAATAGATTAATAAAATAGAAACTTCGATGTTTAGGCATCTTTTACATATTTTGAGTAAAGTTACATTTGTTTGTGATATGTCACTATTATTGTTTTTTTTTTGGGTTTCTTTAACTAAAAAAGTGTAAATAGTATTATTTGATATTTTTAAAGTTTAAATCTTAATGTTCATTTTAGTGACTAGCGAATTTAATTGACCCATGTGATTAGCTGGTTAATTTATAAAAATGAATTCCTAGTTAGTCATCTAGCAGGTCTATAATATTAAATACTTCATTATAAAATAACCTGGTGGGCTTATTTCCAGACGGCAATCTCTTCCAACCAATCAGATGGGAGAATGAGGAATATGTTTTAAAATTATTATTGAAGTGCATCTCTTCAAACTGTTACTGTTATATCTTTCATTATCATGTCAAGTACACCAGTATTCCAGTTCACCGCTCCTCTTTCTTTACGTCGTCCTTTACTGTCCATGCAGTGAGACTCTGGAATCAGTTACAAACCAATATAAGACTCACTCCGTCCTTGGCATGCTTTAAGAAGCGATTGAATAAATTCTTAATTTCTAGTCAGTAAAATAACGTGTTTCATTCCCGACTTTTCTTTTCCTTTCCTCTCCACCATCCCTTCCTTTCCTTTTGATTGATGATATCTCACTTTATATGAAAAATAATGTTCGGGTGATTTTCCGTCTTTGTGGGGTCCCTGGGCATGTGCTCACGTATATGTTTATGAATTTCGTGGGGGTGGAGTCATTTAAATGATTTATGCGACCACGTAACTTGCTTCATTTACTTTTGTCTGGTTGGTTGGAAGAGATTGCCGCCCGGCAATAATCCCACCAGATTGTATTTGCAATAAAAGTGTTAAATAAATAAAGTAAATAAACAGGTTAAAATGATAAAGTAACGATAGTCACGATCTCCAATACTAACATTGAACTCAATGAAAATAGCTGTCAGATTCAGGGTACAGACTGGGAAGATGAAGTCATCAGATATTAATAGGTCAGAGATTCCCAGAATATTGTGTGTGCTCGTGTTTGCCGTACTCACGCATTGATTGTTCTGGATTATTTCGTGAGGAATGTTTGATGGCAAACAATATCCATTATATGTAACCGGAAGTGATGTTTGCATAGCTCTGTAACATACTTCATTATGTTTGTACTGATATTCATTTGAAAAACGATTACGTTTATCTGAAACTATTTCATGTGTCAACATTTTTTGGTTTAACCCAACAAAATCCTAAGTTTTTTTATCACTCACATAGGTTTTCTTTTCATTATGTTTAAATAGGTACTAATGCGAGACAACTTAATCTACAAATTATTTGTTTGATTACAAAGATGCTGTGACTGTTAAAAGATTCTGCTAGTGCAGTAAAAAAAAGGAGATTCTAAATTCCAATGCGTTTTTTGTATTGCTTTAGCGACTATGTTCGAACATGTGACATATTAAATTTTGTGTTGCTTTAGCGGATATGTTCGAACATGTGACATATTAAATTTTGTATTGCTTTAGCGGCTATGTTCGAACATGTGACATACTAAATTTTGTATTGCTTTAGCGGCTATGTTCGAACATGTGACATATTAAATTTTAATAATTTGTTATACTGACTTGGAGAGATTTTTTATCAGTTATCTGATTAGTAATATGTGTCTAGTCTGTATCTTTCATGCATTATATCAGCTCTGCAATAGAAAATCCTAATATTTGGCAGTTTGAAAATCACAATTAATTAGAATGAATATTATATATATTACTATTAACAGAACCACAGCGAAAGCGTTCAACTAGATGAACTATCTGGAATGCCACTATGAGTCCTGATACGAAAAAAAGTTATACTTTTACGTTATTCATTATTATTGCTGAAAAAAAAACAAGGTTCTTGTTTCAATATATACACCGTAATTTAATTAGCGATTGTCGTCCAATGATTAGCATTCACGCTAAGTAAACGGTTGCCGCAGGTTCGATTCTTGACGGATTCACTTTCCGACTAGTTTTACGCTTAGAACATTTCTCATCTCAATTCAAGAATCCAAATGGCGCTTTTGTTAGCGACATTAGAGTTTCTCAACCTCCATTATTTCTTTAATCGGTTGAGCAAGTTAGAAAGCGTTTTTAAAGGGATCGTAATGGTTGGTTCATAGCGCAAAAAAGCGACTGGAAAGGGTAAAACCAACGTTATTTTGGTATAATTAAAAATTGCGCTGTGAAAAAAATTTATTAAAGAATAATTTCTTTACGTAATAAAATGATACTAAAAATGGATATACACATATTGAATAAAGGTAAAAAAATAAACTAACATAATTAATTTCGTATTTTATTTTCTATTTATTCGTTCGACGGCACAGGATAGGGCAGGAGTCGGCAGATTTTCTAGTTAGAAGAGCCAAATATTAAGTAAACATAATATAAACATGTTTATAGAGCCGCAACATAAATTTTCACTGTAGCTAATATATATACAATTTAATGGCGAAAAAAACAACGAGTAGATTTTTTTCTGCAGCATTCGCCATATCTTCTCAACGAGTTTGTCCATTGAGCGGCAGCAGTCCTAGAAGTTCTTTTTTGGGATCTTGTGCCGACATACTAGTATATCGCACAAAGAGTAATACTTGTGCTGTGTCACTTATGTCACATGACTCATCGATTGCAATTGATATTGCAGAAATTAGATTCAGGTCTTCAACTTGCTACTCTGTTACATTCGAAGACATTTTGGCAGTTCTGGTGCCAACACGCAGGTAGAGAATATGCATTACGATTGTGTCGTTGGTGTTCGGTCGACGCCCGTGTTCATGCTCTTCTGATGAGGCTGCGGAGTGAAGATGAAACTGGAGTTGTCGAGTCGCAAATGTCTATGAAAAGAGCCGCATGCGGCTTGCGAGCCGCGGTTTGCCGACCCCTGGGATAGGGGATCAATTTGGATACTTGATATACCCATTTCAATTCTCTTAGAAGTTATACTATTTGAAAACGATTTTCGTTGACTCAAGTATTTCCGCGAATGTACGAGTAAAGTAAGTAATTATTTATATAATCGTAACATTTTTATAACTTATTGTTGCCGTATTAATGTACTTGTTTTCTTTGTTATTTTCTTTTATGTTGAATTATAGGTCTTTTGACTGCATGCAATAATGTACCTGTTTGTCTTTGTTATTTTCTTTTATGTTGAATTATAGGTTTTATGACTGCATGCAATAATATACTTGTTTTTCTTTGTTATTTTTTTTTATGTTGAATTATAGGTCTTATGACTGCATGCAATAATGTACTTGTTTGTCTTTGTTATTTTCTTTTATGTTGAATTATAGGTCTTATAACTGCATGCAATAAAAAAAATTTATCATGCAATAAAAAAAACGAAAAATATCAGTTATTAGTTTTGTAATTTTTTTCCTATCTCTGTAGCTAAATTGATAAGATTCTTGTTTTCCAATTCGGAGATGGCGGACTCGATTCCTGTTGGAATTCACATATATTTTGAAAATTATTTCTCTCTGGTTTTCACTTAATGACTTTTTAATATCGTTATCTGATTGGTTGGAAGAGATTGCCTCACGGCAATAAAGCTCACCAGGTGGTACTGTATACAATGAAAGTGTAATATAATGCTTCTGCTATACTAGTATTATATCGAATCTTATATTTTGCGCAGGTTTTATTACGATGTAGATTATTTTCATTTACATTGTTTATCAAAATTGGTCCCTTTCAAAATTTAAGAAAAGTTTTTTTGTGAAGGTTTAAAAAGAAGTGATTAAAGTTGACATTCTTCTTCCATAGAAGAAATGTATTCATACCATCACGTCATTTCTTTGTCGGGGAACACAGATAGGTTTGAGTGCCAGAACTACATTTATTCGCCTTCTCATGCAGCTCCTTCAGTTTCTCTGACTTATAAATTAATCATACAGAAATATGAAAACATTTGTATTTCTTTTGCTATTTTAAAAACAGCGTTTCAGAGCAAAATTTGCTAGCTAACTTGAAGAAACTAGGGAAAATGGAAAGATGGGATCAGAAGTCTATGATTATCTGTGAGCAAAAAGCGTTTTTCTGGAAGTTAAAACGATCTAGAAGTTGCTCGGCCATCATCAGTAAATAAGTAAGATTTGTGCTCCCTTGATGATGATGTGAAAACCTTGAAACTGGTAGGGTTATACCGTTACAAAAAAGTGGAATAAACAGTTTTTGATAAAACAAATTACAATGTCTTTAAACCTCAACAATGTTAATGCCTTAATTATAAACATTATATAAATAAGATGTGGTATCGTTACACAATTCAAAAATCTTTACGAAGTTTTACATACTTATAATATATGATTCCACGTATTATTACGAGCTAAGTATAAAAAATATAAAAACCACCTTAGTCTGTCTCTGCTTAAAGAAATAAGATTTTGAAAGAAATTTTAAACAAAAATGTTATTTCGCCAGAGTAATTAATAACAAGTCCAGTATTCTGCATTAATTTTAATGTTTTTACTCCCAAACACTATAATAAATATTTATCATTTCCGAAGACACAAGCTACGACGTAATAAAAAATGATCTCCGAATATGAGAATGTTTTGTAAATCATTATTTGTAAACTCTGGCAACATTTCAAATAATTGTAAAATTTTCAATGTGAGATATTTCCAAAAATAGGGATTACACAAAGATTAGATGAATGGAGATATAAGTTGTTTACAAATTATTCTTCTTTTTCTTGAGCTATTTCTGGTTGGTTGTTTGGTTTGTTGAAAGAGATTTTGTCAAAAAGACCCGCCAGATTGTAGTACCAGTATCTGATGATTTTAGTGACCTATTTGGTAAAACTTCTAATTTCCAATTCGGGGTTTACGGGTTCTAACCCCACTAGTCCCTAATTTTAAAAAAATATTATAGTTTTTTATTACACTCAATGCCTCTTTAAAATCTTTCTCGTTGGTTGTAAGAGATAGTTACATGACAATAAAACTGCTAGGTTTTACTTTATATAATAAAAGCGTAATACACAAAAGGGAAACTGATTTAATATGTGCTTTTTAAACATGAGATTAAATATAAATATTATTTCACTTTCGTGTTAAATAGTATAACATGGCGGTTTTATTCCAACTAACAAAAAATGTGTAATAGAAATTTTAAGTGAAAACCTGGCTGGAATCCTTACCAAAAAGTCTGAGTATTCATGGTAATCGAACCCGCAACTCCCTGGTTGAAAGACAAGCGTATTACCAATTAGGTCATGGTGGTCGTCAAAAATTAGTTACGTAGAATTTGATTTTCCGTTTGTTTCGCCTCTGCTTTAGGGTAATCGAAATTTGATTTTCTAAGCTCGATTAAATTGAAATCCATATTATATTTAAATGTTGACATCTGAATATATGTTATGTTAATATGTTGTCAGTAAATATTTTAGAAACCACTTAAAGTTCATTGTATTTGATGATCCTAATTTTCGTTATGATGGAATATATTTTTAGTTTCAAGTATCATACAAGATATGTGTTTCGTTTTTAAAAGATTTAGAAAATCAAAAACAAGTAATAAAAATTATCTGAGTTAAATATCAAAATACAAAAGATGAAAGTATTATATATTTTGACGTTTTGAGGTGGCACTCATCAAACATATCGCTTAAAACTGTCAAAATGTCTGGACCATTGTGAAGTTACATGTTAAATGTAACCTGGAAATGTCAAATTTCATTAGTGACATGACATGACATGTCGCTGCTAGCTTTAATGGATGTAGTCAAGTAACAAATAATTTTCTTAACCCTTTCCGGTCCTATGTCGAATGTCATTCGACATTTTTTTTTTTTTTTTTTAACCTGGCGAGTTTATTGCCATGTAGAAATCTCTTCCAAAAATTTTCTTGTGAACATAAATATAGTTTTATTAAAAACAACCTTGTGAACATACATATAGTTTTATTAAAAACAACCTGGATGTATTGTTTTACCCTGTAATTCTGTAAATCTTTTGTGAACCTGATGGAACATTTTTTTTTGTGGACCGGAAAGGGTTAATAGATAGTTTAACGTTTATTTATTAAAGAAAATTATCTGACATTATAAACATTATTTGTATATGAGAGTTTAGTGTAGGTAAATATATTTTACTAAACAAATTTAACCTCGACACGAAGAAGGCTGCTAATATAACGTATAAGGTTCATACACCTATATTGTTCATAAAACTGTATGGTTCATACACCTGTAATCATAAACTTCTGGATAAAGGTCTAATAAAAGTGTTCATAAACTTCTGGATAAAATTCTAATAAAAGTCATTCACAATATTCAACTTGAACCAAATATTACCGTTTTATCTCTTTGGATTACTATTTTTATGTAACTTAATCTTTCGACAGATGACTAATAGCTTATACCAACTAATCATTATAAAAAATTGCTGAAACACTTTATATTCCTAGTCTATTATCCTGAGTAAATGATTTGTTTTCATCATTCAATGGACGCTAATTATTTAATTATTTTTTATTTTCCGCCTTATTCTGTACGATAACGTATTACGCATTTTTTTTTACTTTCACTTGTTTTTGTTGCTTTGGCATATTCGTTTTCTTAATACCATAAATCCAGTCTACAATAAAGTATTTTTGTACTCAATTAGTTGTAATATGTTTTAAACGGTCACTCCATGTGTTCTTCTAAATGCACGTTTCGTATATTGATATTGAGTGTGGTGTTTTTTATAACTTTTAAATTATTTTTTTTATAATAAACATACGAGTATTTCCGGTATATTGTGGGATGAAAGTTTTGGTCTGTCTGGAGTGATGAAGTGTGAGGGGTTTGATTCGTGTGATGTATTCATATGTAATTGAGTGTCACTGTTTGTCAGGTTGATGAGAATGTGCAACGGTGTTTTATATAATAAAAAATCGGAAAGAGGTATCGAATATTTTTTTCATGCTATATGTCCTTAATGAGATACAGGCAAAAGCCTAGTTTACTAGGGACACGACAAATGAAAGGCAACAAACTCAGGACCATTAAAATTTTGTGTCCAAATTAAATTACCTGTTATTTTTTCGCAAATTATGTATATAATATTTCTTGTCATGTGTAAAATAAATAAATAAAAGAAATAAAATGAAGTGATTAAGGAAGAATGTGAACTAAAGGCTAATGTATTGCGTAAGATGAAGAAGAGTAATCTGAGGTAATTTGGGCGCTTGAAATGAATGAATGAAGAAATATCAATAAAACAAATATACAGTACGAATGTGGTAGAGTATGGGCAAGGAAGTTATGGTTGGATCAAGTGAATTATATTTTTATAAAAGAAAATGTAAGAAGTAATCGAAATTATAGTTGCTGTATAAGAAGACGTATAGACGTGGAAGATGCGAGATATGTGTTCAGAGATAGAAAAGTCCGGAGCTCGGTTATCTCTTCCTGCCTAAGTAGGGGAACGGCATGATGTATGTTTGTAATAATCTTAACTCCCCACCAATCTATCACTCAAAGTTTTGTAGAACAATTCTATGATTAGCTGGAAAAGGTTGCCACTTATAAATATATTCGCCATAATCCAAACTGTACAATCAAATTTACATTATTAACAATTTCTGTAAACCTTATTGAATATAAGTTAAGTGTTATCATCCTAATTTGTTAGATAGATATTTAAAATTTTAATGCTTTTTTTGTAGTGTGATTATCGTGGGAAGTTTTATATGAAGACTTTTCGGGAGATTTTTAGTGGGTTTTTTTGTTTTAAGACTTTTGGTGAGATTTTTTATTCCACTTTATTTTACACTGCTCTATATATGTTGCTTAAACTTTTCTTTTTGTTTTATGACGTTTTCTTATCGGGGTAGGCAGAGAAGACATATCCCCTTTTTTCTAACTCCACACACATTCTGAGCCTCTTCCACATACACCTTTTTTCATACAACCTCTACGATTTCTGTGACTTTCTACTTTTATTTTGTTCAGAATATCATTCGATTGATCTAATCATACTTTCCTTGGTATTCCTATCATACGCCTTCCATTCACATCTGCACTGTATATCTATTGTGTTAGTTTTTCTTCATTCATTCGTTCCACATGCTCAAACCATCTCAACATAATCTTATTCGTCTTACTTAATACACTAGTCTTAACTTCACATTCATCCCTTATCCCTTCATTCCGTATTCATTGTCACTCCATGTATTCTTCTCAATGCACGCATTTCTACAGAATTTATTTGGATCCTCTGTCTTTTCCGTGTCCACGTTTCACTTCCATACATTATTTTTCGTTATATTATTTAAAATTAAGATTATTTACATATGTTTCGTGATGTACGACAGTTACGTAAAATATTTGAGGGCAACGCTCTCAAAATATTATATAGCCAAAAAGACAGAAAATATAATGTTAAAAAAATGTTATAATTCAAAAGCTGACATCTTAGTCAGGTGCGACCATCAGATTATATCAAAATAACGGTCAGTATGTGTCAAAAGTAATTCGAGCGTATTAAGAACTATTCGCTCGTGTTGGCAATTACACCAACGTGATGCCTAGTCATAAAAATTCTATTCGTGAAAAAAACAGACGTTTCGCTATCAGCTAGACGCTCCAGCTGGTAGAGTTATAGCGGATATGATTAGGGTTGGCCACTGAACAAGTGTTGACGTCCATGATGGCTGAGGAAAGTCTTTGAAGTATCAGCAATCGTGGAATGAAGACAATGTTGAATGAATATTGAAATTCACGACCTCCGTGGTCTATTTAGTAAGTTGCTTGACTTCCACCCGAGGGTTCTGTTTCGATTCCCAATGATACCTAAAAAATAATAAAAAAGGGTTCGAGTCTGGTAAAAGAATTTGCCAGATAACAATACTAATACGCGTTGAGTACATGTGCGAGTGTTGTGGCGGTCAACACGTGCAATAACAAAGCACAAGTTAAATGCCTACTTAAGTGGATCTAAGCCCAAAGGCTTGATTATTTTGACTGATGACAATAATTGTCTCCCGGTAACGCTCTTAAATATGATTTAACACGAATTCGGATATGCTAAAACGTAACATATGAAAGAAAAAAAAGATGCTGATCTATTAGTTTCACCATTTAAATTTTATTGTATCTCCTTCTTTTTTACATAGTTTCAAAACTCATATAGCGGCACTATTAGAAATCTCAGTAAGTGTTATATTCGGCAGTCGTTGACTTTATGTATCGTGTCCATATTCGCAAAGCGGCGACTTTTTAAGGCCTCATCTGTGTATCAAGTTAGCAAAGATACCATGACATGTGCGATATCTGTTGAAACCACCCACGATTTACTTGGTCAGTCAACTTCTGGTCTGTTGACAATGGGAGTAATCATCAGGTCTATTGTATCTTTATAAATATTAGATTGACATACTCTTAACTTTCTTGGAAAATAAGTTGAATGTATTAGTGTCAAATTTTCTTTCACTTTACTATTCTTATTCAACTCTCGTTAAATCTCAATTACCTCCTCAAAAAGGACACCTTTCGGATTTTAATATTAGTCAGCAACTCTCTATCAACTTTGACTCTTTGAAGAACCCTTGTGTTGCTGACCATATCCGTCCAGGGTATCCGCAGCATTCTCCGGTGCATCCACTTCGAATGCTTCCAGTCGGTTCATACTACCAACTTTGAGGGTCCATGCATCCATTACGCGTGCTTATTTCAAAATAAAAAAAAGCTCTTCAACTTTAATAAAAATGATGTGTATATTTTAATACATTAGCGATTTATTGCAAACCCTGTAGTTAAATATATCATTATAAAAATATGTATCAAAGAGATCCAAATTAAAGCTATAATCTGGCATTTTACATTTCGTTTCATCATTGTATGCTGACATAAGATATACGAGTAACTGAAGAAAGATCGAAAAAACCTCTTAGAATTAAGTTCACGCGTAATATATGTCTAGTAGACTAGTATTTACTGTTAACACTCAGTTCTGCTGTGAGAAAATTTATGCCGTCTTGGAGTACGATATCTGTTTGCGAATAGGACAAACACGAGAGCACACATCCTTTGAGGGTGATTCATTGGGAATTTGTCCGGGAGCATTCCTTCCATACACAAGCTACAAATTACACTAAACTCTCATATACAAATAATGCTGATATCATTCTACGCGGTCTGAATTCACTTGCATTAATTAAAAAAAAAACGTAAATATGGTGAGATTAATTGAATTGATGGGATATACGAGTATATAAATTAGAATAAATATATATTTTTAAGTTGAACAAATTAATATATGGTACAAACATTTGCCAAAGGCTATGCCTATAACATATATGGTACAATTTTAAATCTTAACTTATCTTATTTATATATTATAATCATGAACTAACTAAATTTTAATTTCCTACGTGTAATTTTTTTTTTAATAATCTTAATCTATAATTTCTTAGAAATAGTTAACACCTACATTCTATTTATAACTAGATAACAATTCTTACAACTAATTATTTAACAAGAACAAGTCCACTCGTTCAGGCTACTTGTATAGTATACCATCACATTCACTCAAGCCTTGGTCCTCTAAGCTAATACTGTATGTGGATTAGTCACGCAACAGATGATGCTTCGGAAGCCTGTGCTAATAACGGAAAGGTAGATCGGATTTACTCTTGTAAGCCCTCAGGGCAGCAATTAAAATAGTGTTGTGATTCTGTTAGCTTTATAGAACTTCACGGTCCAAGCAAGGATGTGGTGTAGGAGGATTTCTTCACGCTGTTCGGTGTGAAGTCAGGATAGGTTTGTTCTGAGATAGGTGCTGAAAGAGATCTTGAATGTCTTGTTGAAGTTTCAGGTGATCTGTGTCGCTGTGTCTGTACTCGTTGAAGTTTCAAGTGATCTGTGTCGCTGTGTCTGCACTAGTTGAAGTTTCAGGTGAACTGTGTCACTCACACTACCCCAAACAGGTGCAGCATAGGTCAATATCAGCATAGGTTTTATAGAGGAGGAGCTTATTTTTGGGTGAAAGGAAGCTGCGTCCATGGAATATCCAACTGATAGCCCCTATGCACTTTTGACCCTTCTGTCTGATGTCATTCAGATAGGATTTCCACGTCAGTCACCCGTCGAGGTGCAGGTCAAGGTATTAGACTACATCCTGCCAATTCACTAGGCAACAACCGATGAATAAGAGCATCAATGGCACTCTTTCCTTGACTTTGCGGGATAACATGACGATCTCAGTTTTGGCGTCATTGATGTTAAGCCTCCAGTCCTGGTAGTATTTTTCATGGATCTCAAAGGCAATCTAAAGGCAGCGACCAGCTCGATCTACCTTGAGTGAGGACGCGTAGTATACCGCATCGTCAGAAAATTGTGCAAGCTTACAGTTCGGGGGAGTAGGTATGTCGTTTGTGTATACACATATGTTGAATAGACAGGGTCGGAACCGGAATCTTTTCGTGTTTTCAGTCTGTTAAGGATACGACCAATTTCGGACGGGGTGCAAAGTTGCACCTCATTTTGGTTGGTCAGAAAGTAAGCAAATCTGACAAGAGTGTTGGCATCAAAATTATCTGACAAGTTGTTGGCATCAAAATTATTGGAAAATCATAGTCAAAGTATTGGAATTCTATAGTCACACTGTACCATACTGTGACTATGCAATTTCAATAGTTTGGTTAATAGTAGACACGTTTTTTATTTTTGATATCCTGGATTGAAATCTAAATTCAGACATCATTTTTATAGTTTTAGGGTGATTATGAACTGTGTTAATAAATTGTACAAACAAAGCGCTCTTGAGCACATATTCTATTATATGGCAAATCACCTGTTTATTATTATTAGAGTAGGTAAAATATTGATGTGTAACATTACTGAGATGTAAACTAAGTAATTAATTACTTACTATAACGCTATATCTTTGTAGGCAGAGAGGACAGAGCGTCAGAATTCGTCTCTTCTACATCCAGGCCCCTTCTCAAATAACTCCTACGATTTATCTGACTTTTTAAGTTTCCTTCTTTTATCTTTTTTCTTGATCCAACGATATCATTCTCTACCACGCCTTCCACTCACATTTGAACTGTATCTTTTTTTGTTAGTCTTTCTTCATTCATTTGTTTCATAATATATCATATACCTACTCAAATCATATCAGAGCGCTATTTTTCATTTTACTTAACACATTAGCTTTAAACAGATATATTGAGTGTTAATTGTTTTCAAGCAACCAAAACAACTAAGAAAGCTATTAGAAACAATCTGGAATAAGAATTTCCTTTTTTTATTACTATCAATAATTCAATACAAAAAACCGGGTTACAGGTAAACGTTCTACAAGTAGAATTCAAATATTGTTTATTTAATCTATGTTAAAGTCGACCCAAAAATATACAACTACATGAAAAATGTACACAACTTAGTCAATATTTACCAAACCATATATTGAGCCGCACTAATTAGGTATTCCGAACAGCACATCTGTTTTGTGTACATATTTAATGAGTAATGAGCTTATAGCCAAGTGGACCGAGCCCTGATAACCCTCCACAGAGAACTTGTTCGAAAACTTGTTTAATACTGTCACTGGTCACTACTAATCCTGAATAGATGGGACTTTTAAAGCGTGATATATTTACCTTTTTCGGAATTTATATACGTTTAAAAACCGTGCGGGTATAAAATTCGATAAATAAATATATTAAGTTGATATCAAGTATAAATGTTATGACAATTTTTCTTATTTTTTTACCAAATTAATGCAATTAAAATGAAATGTGGTCATAATAAGTTCAAGTGTTACTATACTATAGTGTCAACCTGATAATCACACACAGGCTTTTGAATATCTTTAGAATAGTTGAATTAAGACTGTCACACTGTCAACAAAAAATGGGTGAGTAACACAGTAAAAGGCAAATCTCTGTAGACTAGTTGGTAAAACGCTGGTTTTCCACACAGAGGTGTCGGGTTTGATTCCCGATGGACTACAACAAATATTTTAAAAATCCTTCCTGTCGTCTGTTTAAAGAGCTCTTGTCATAATAATACTCACACGGACTAGACGTGTTTGAGTGTTGTAGCATATCCACGTGCAATAGTATTTGCAACACGTGTGATAGTGAACTGTGAGTCACTTGCTTATTCCAGTGATTCTTAACCCGAAGGTTCGATTTCTGGGATCGAAAACAATATACTCTTTAACATGTCTACATTAACGATTCACATATGTGGAGAGGTACCATGAAATTAATTAATGAATCGAAATCTCTATAATGTTTTGCTAATTCTGAAAAAAAAAACATGATTAGGTATACATTGCTTAAGTGCTTGTATTCTAATGTAAATGTTTGAAATATAAGTATATTTAACTCGAAATAAAATATCTGAATAGCGGAGATAAATGCAGGACAATTTTAAACATAAATGAAATAACCACGGTTGCCTTACGCTTGCTTCCAGAAAAAATTAGACCTGCATATTACACCAACAATAGTAAAGGTAAAGACAATATATAAAATATGTAATATGCTTGTGAAAGTACATGTATTGGAATGACAAAGAAACATGGACATTAGAATAAAAAAACATAAGCGTTGTTTATCTAATACCAATTTTTCAGAATTTGCAAACCATATAAGAGAGAAAAATCATAATTTCAAAGAAAGGAAAGTTGAAATTTTGCACACGTCAAAAAAATAATTAAGAAACATTAAATATACACGAAGCTATAAACAAAAACAAAAAGGTTTCACCCATCTTAAACATTTTTACTTTGGACCAATAGACAACATACATTTTCGACATAACGTGACCTAAATATTTTTCTTGTACCAAACTGGGATCATTCCGTCTGAAGAGAGCCACGGGAAAAGAGGTAGAGACATATGCAGCAAGGATTAATATAATTAGTGAAACGAAAAGTATTTTTTTGTTAAATATTAGAAATAAATGTATTGAACAATACTTTTATGCGGTTTCTGCTATGCATTCGAAACAAACAAAAATGTAAAAACAGGCTTATAGATTGCTGCAAACAGTTTTTCATACAACATATTATTACCATACGAAGACATCAAGATGTTGAGTAAAATAATGCATAAAGAGATTAATGGTGATGAAAACTCATTTCTTCTTCAAGGCTGAAAGTTGCATTTTTGCATTAATTATGCCTCTCAAGGTGTTCCACTTAGTAAATTGATGTATAAACTCATTGCATCTGCAGGAAGGTAATGACTCTCATTGAAAAGTTAATCGATTATGGCCACTGCCCATACATGACACTCTTAATTTATTAACTGGATTGCCAATTTATTGTAAGTATAAAATATCAAGTAAATTAAACTTTCTTAGCACTCAGGTGTAATTTTTGTTCATTTGCAGAAACTTGGACGGAAACTTATTATCAATTAATTGACATGTCATATAACTGTTTTTTAAGTGGAAGTGATTCTACGAGTATATTACAATGTTCTCTCTCTGCCAAAATTATTTTCTTTAAGTTTTAATCCAGTTAATTTAGACTTAAGTCAATGAGAATGAGATTACATCAATATTTTTTATTAAAGTTTCATAATATTTTTTGATAATAATAAAATAAAATTATATATGTTTAAAAAAAGTAAACAAAATTGATCTAATATTGACATGTGTATAGTAAACGTGTCACCGTTTTTCTATTTTTATTAAAATAACTCAATCAACTTTGTTGATGAGACCCATGGTCTGATAGCGAACTTGTTATTAATTGTTGACGTTCGATTTCCATTCAACTTTCAGATCTGAAATCATCTTCTGCGTTACGTGCTCAATGCAGATCATTGTTGTCCTCTACTATATCTCAAACTCGACGCACCATCTGTCTCCATCCTTCATGGTTCTGGGTCATGTTGAATTCATCGCTTGATGATGATCTTGTGAACTCCTTTATTTGATTAATTCATCTCATAGGACACCTTCCTTTTGCTCACCTTCTCGTTATCACCTGCTTCATCAGACTTGAATATTAAAAAAAAAACATAGTCAAAAGGACTTAGGATTCTTTTTCTGCGTGTTGTCGAAAGGTTTTCAGTTATCTCCAATTCTTAGAGGATAGAGACGTTGGTAAGTCATTGCGGTCCAGGAGATACGAACAATTTGCCTGCATCGCCACATTTCGAAAGCGTATATGATGTTTTTTTCCTTCCTTCTGATCGTTAATATTTCCCCTCCATACATTGCTATGAATAATAATATAGACTTAATTAGACTTAACCTTTTGTAGATTCAATTTTAAAACCCCAGTGTATTTTGTTGTTTAAATAGTTTATAACCATTTTTGAATTAATTAATATAAACACAAGAAAATCTGATATATTGCGTATGTGGACTGAATATATTGCGTATGTGGACATTTCAAATGAAAAGTAAATTACACTCTACATAAGCTCTCAACTCCAGAGAGCTGTTATAACTTTTTTTAAGGGATTTATAAGTCCTGTTAGTAAATAAAGGGTTATGGACAAGTGACAAGAGTGACTTCCGATGAAATTAATTGAACGACGAAAGAAAGAAATAAAAGATAACAAAATTACAAAACTAATTGTTACCTCAATATACAGAAAAAAATATCCCATTTCATTTTACATATTTTTTTTCTGAAGCCCTCTAAAATGTCATTGTCCTTGAGACATTTTATTTTTTCGTACTCAAGACTATATGGTCGATTGAATTTAATTGATTATCTGTGATTCTTTTTTTTATTATCATTCTCATGTATCACATTTCGAACGATATGTATGTTATGTATATATATCCTGAATTGCAAGTTTTTTAGAAGATGTTGTTACGTTATCATGTGTTTTATAATTATAACTGTGATTTTTAGTGACAATTAAGTGTCATTAATTTTGTCAATATGTAAATAAAATCAAATATTATTTTAACTTGACATTTGATACAAACGTGTAAATCTACAAAGATAAGATCAGATTTAATATAAATAAGAGGCTGAATTATACAAATTGTTCAATATAATATTCAACTCTATCCATTTCCGGTGCATGCCCAAATCTCTGTCATTATAAAGTACTCTTTGATGGGTTGGTGGTTTCTACTAGCAAACAAATCTTTGTACGGTTAGTATTTTAATCTATCTTTCTCTCAGACGTTGAAAAAAAAACAAGAATAATATTTACAACACCAGTGATTACATTTTGAACATGTTTGCATAGTAATCTTGTGTCTGGGGATAGTTTCCTGCGAAAGTAGTTTAATTTATCACCATACCGTATGGTTACCACTTGAAATATAATATAATATCATCACATATATAATTCTCGCCGTTTGTACGTCAGATACCAAGGAGTTCTGTATTTCAAATATTTATCAGAACATCTTATTTTTACATTTTGCTTTTGTCCCTCTTGGATATGATTAAGTTTGCACTTTTAACACTTTTTTGCTAGAGAATATTCTTTTTAAAAAATCCACGCACTTTTACAAAAATATTGATATCAAAGATTATTTAAATTGATTTGAAAAAGTATTTTCCAAATATATTCAAGGTTTTTATTCACTGCTGTCATTATTGACTGATAATTACTTATATTCTATGAGTGACTATTCTTAAGATTGGGAGCTGTTACTAAATAGTGCTATACATATATTATATAAAGAATTGGTTCCGCCTGTTAAAAATTAATATTAAACATCCTACTCAAAACGGTTTACTATTGATCATTTGATTTAAGTTCAATTTTGTATTATTTAATTTGAACGGTTTGATTTAACATTAATTTCCTTTTGTCTGATTTAAGTTTTATTAGAATTGTTTGATTTAAGAATTTCTCGTAAAAAAGAGTTCCTTACCCAAAATCTGCGGCTTTTCAACCATTTTGCTTTCTCAATCAAATTTGTTCAATGAGTGGTCATTTCACTGAGAGCATTTAATTCTCTACTGTTTTTAGATATAGCCTAAGAAATGTTGATTAAGTTCTTTGCCATAAGTTAAGAAAATGGTTGCTTGTCAAACCAATTTCGGTCAGAGATAAAAAATATTTTTTTACCAAAAAAACACATATCTCCATAAATATCCCAATGAAATACGTACAGTATTATACCTGTAGAAGTGTTTCTGATTTTTTTATTCAATCCACGATTGGGTAAGCTACAATAAACGAGTGGATTTCGAGAAATGAGAGGCTCGTGATGTTTTCGGAATGATTAAATCCAATATGTATTCAGAGGCTTATGTAAGTACTTAATAAATTAGTTGGGAGGAAATATTTGTAACTTTACAAAAATTACACGCTTCGTGAAAGTCAAAATCTTCATTTAAATTCACATAATGGTTAATCAATTTAAAAATATTTTGTTCGTATTTAAAATACAAAAAAAAATGTTGAAAGGTATGTTATGCTGTTTTTGAAAACTAGGTCAAAGGCATTGATTGAATTATTTAATATTTTTTTAATAAATAAATCGAATTGTCTTAAAAAAATATTGTGCAATGTAGTTTGCATTGTAGATTTGCTGGATCAATCTTTTTCAACGACGTGTGCAAAACGCCTCAATCCGCTATTTTTTTAAATATTTCATTCATAATTCAAAAAAAAACATTTATCGTGTACTTTCAAGAATAATATAGTATCGACATAGTAAGGTCCGAAAATTTCCAGCCCAAGGATATACCGACAGTGTAACCATTTTTTTTAAATTTTTCAATGTGGTCAACCTGAAGATTTATATTTTTTTTAGAACAATAAATTTATTTTTATATATCTCTGAAAAAATATTCTGAAGTTTCATGAATGAGTAGACACGAATGTGTAGTTCAATAGATTATCTGCCTAAGATAAACTGTTATGCTCAATCTTTCACTGTAGAATATGACGGAAAAGATTCCCTGTATGTAATATCTAAAAGTCGTTTAATTTCTAAAATGCTTTTTATATCTTTTGAAAAAAGATTATCGCTCGATATTTAATTTTTAACATTTCAGAATATAACGAAACAGTACGGCTTCTATCGTTTCTAGCTGATATACAAGTGAGGGTACAGGTGTCAAATTTTAACTGTAATATTGCCTGACCGTATTGGGCGTGATCTTTGCCTATAAGCTCTAATTTGTTAATGTCGAAAGCTTTTGAACCTTATTACGTGTCACAAATGAGGTAAAATATAATTTGGTATGGATTAACTTATTCAAAAGAAAGAATTATGTTACATTCTAAATACACAAACATATGCAAAGCTGTTCAACTTGTTTAACACTAAGATGAGTATGAAGTTCATTGATTAGGTGTAACCATAGCGTTTGTTTCGTTGTAATGTGACATGCCAGTGATGTCGAGATGTGACATGCTAATGATGTCACAATATTTACATTTAGTTGGGATACTTCATTCCACTCATTCCAGACACGTGTGTAAGTCTGCCCACGTGGACCGCATTTTCTAGACTAGGCCGTCTAGTCGAGCTGTCGGAAACCTATGGCACGCGTGCTACTAGGTGGCACGCGGAAGGTTTTTTGGTGACACGGCATAAAGAATGGCAAATAATGAAATTCTTCAGTACATTAATAAAGATAATGTATTTAAAAAAATTAACACGGCTCGTCTTCTTACACGAAATTATTAGTTTCTGGGGAAATATTAAAAAACTTCTCGCTGCGCGGCTTATTTTCTTGAGCAGCATTATCAAAAAAGAAAAATCCAAAGTTATTTTGGACAGGGTCTCCAACTTATATTGCGCATGTGGCTTTGTAAAGAAATTTGAATTATAATGAAGTAATTAAATAAATAATAATTTTTTTAAAGATATATTTTGTAAACCCCCCGTCCCCCCCATGAAAAATTCTTGGATCCGTCAGTGGCACGCCGAGTGTCCGATACTTACAAACAATAAAAAGTGACACTTCAGTGCATATAGGTTGCCGACCACTGGTTTAGTCAACCACACAAAATTACTTTGATCGGTGTACATGTCACTGGAATAATAAAATAATTACATAAAAAAAACTTTTTTGGGTTTCTTTTAATGTACTCCTATGATTCCAAAATAAGTTTCAAAAATGTAGTTCAAATATTGAAGTATGCACTGAACTATTAAATAATAGATTATAAAATTGAACATACATACATGCCACCATACTATTCCCCTGCTGGAGTAGATAGAGAGGAAAGAGCGCCAGACTTTCTTTATATACGAGTACACGAACTCACGGAGCTCGTATTCTCTTCTTACGTGTCTTTTCAAAATATTATTCACTCGATAAAACCATATTTTCCTTGATCTTCCTCTACCATGACACTGTATATTTGCTGTGTTAGTTTTTCTTCATTTCTTCTTCCACGTACCCAAATTATCTCGCATTCCTCTTTTTCATATTACTAAACACATCAGTCTTATGTGACACGAAATCATCCCTTAATCCTTCATTTCATATTCTGTCATACACTGTCACCCTATGTTATGTTTTCCTCTAAGTACACGTATTTTTATGTACAGGCTTGTATACATTCTCAGGTATTTTAAAATCTGATATTTTCATCTTTAAGTAAAAACAAAATATTTAATTGAAAACCTATTATTTGAAACAATAAAAAAATATGGGTTGTATGCCTATTTTTCAATGTAGAGCCAATTTTAAAATATTATAAAATTAATTTGATTTGAAAAATAATCGGCAATATGTTTAATGTATGTTAATTAAAAAGTTGCTGGGTGGTATACTTGTAAATTGTCAGATGCATGTAACCTGTCAATTTTGAAATATAATGTTAAGTCCAAAAGACAAGTTAGTTGAAACATGGTAATTTTTGTTATTTGATATTTACAGCTGGCTGTTATAAGTTGAATTTGAAGTAGTATATAAAAGGTAGTCCGGAAATTAGTTTCGTTCTTCTGAGAAATATATCGCTGGGACCAAATTGTAGTTGATTTTAGTCATTTAATTTTTTTTTAAATGTTAATGCACAATAATAAAGGATAGATTTTAAAAACATTAAAAGAATACGATAAAACGTCACCTTTATTGTAAATTTAAATGATGTTTACTTAAGTAGGTAAAAATATATCAAATGAAGAAAAATATATGTGAGACAATATTTTGCTTGTTTTAGCAGACCGTACATTTTTTATAAATAATTTAAAGCTGTCATGAAAAATGCAACATTTAAAAAAATATATATTTATGCCTTTCATATTTAAATTTCATGATATTTTCTCGAACGACAGCCGTAGATTAACTCGAATCGTGGAATTAAGCAAAATAACTTTCAAAACATTTCTGATAAAACGAATTCTTCACATTCTTGACATAAGCCAGGGGATATTGAATGGATTGCCGAAGTTAACAACACGAAATAAAACTATGTTTCCCACATTATGATCAATTGGAAAGGCGTTATTATGTGTTCTTAGATGTTTACGCAAGAATCTCCACCTGCTGCTATAAATCAGATGGGCGTTACAATTTAAGTCAACCAATTAGTTGTCACTTTTCAACAGTGTCATGTAATGTCAAAATAATTCTCTCATTACGAGGCTGACCTTTCTTGAAATGACGCATACGTACTTTTTCATTTAGTTTCAATATAAAACATGACATATCTTAATTTCAAATAGTTATTATTTAAATATAATATTGGGTGTTAACATAAGTTGTTTCCGTTTTTATTTTCAATTTTAAAAATAAGCACTAAAAGTAAAACAAAATGTTAAAGGATATACGTCATTCGAAAGAAAATTTTCTGCTCTACAAGATATTGTGTTTGCTTTTGCGTTACATATATATTATTTTATTTGATTACAAGCCTTCAAAATGGAATGTCAAGTAGACGAAAGTGAGCATTTTCGACACCTCCTTCTGTTCGCGTTCAATCGAGGAAATAAATCTGCCAAAGCTGCTCGCGATATTTGCGAAGTGTACGATGAAGATGCTATGAATAAAAGGACAGCTCGTCGATGGTTTTTGCGTTTCAAAGACTGTAATTTCGACCTGAAAGACATGGAGCGTTCCGGACGACCAGTGGACTTCGGTGAGGATCACTCAAACCATATTATTCATGAAGATCTCCTTCAAACAACCGTAGAATTGGCTGAGCAGATGAATTGTAGTCACATGACTGTATACCGCTATCTTAAATCAATGGGAAAAGTCCAGAAGTTCGGCGCTTGAGTTCCACATGTGTTGAGTGAAAACAACAAAAATCAATGGTCAAATGTTGATTTTTGTTGTTAGCAAGACGTTCACTTTTCATCCAAAGGTTCCGGGTTCAATTCTAGGTGGTACACCAAAATCTATAAGAATTAGAAAAGGGCTCCCGGTCTGGTTTAGGATTTCATTTGGTTTGCACGCGTTAAAGGTGAGCGAATGTTGTTGTCTGCCCACATTATGTAGTTGTCCAACATGCACGATGATGAACTATTCAATAGTTTCTAAGGGTAGATTACTACATCTCAGTACCTTTTAAAATATTTTTTTGCATCTCGGTGAGAGATAGAGTAAGAACACTTAGTCCATACTATTTTATTTGATATCTAGTTAAAAAAATGGATTAGTATTTAAATTGGTAATAAATTATACTATATATGGTTAAAAGTCTTTCAAATCCACTGGCCTTAATGTCCACGATTTTGTACGATGATCTACTTTTAACTAATAACCCAATGCCTATCAATATTTTTCTTTCGTATGAAATCCTTTAACATATTTGATTTGGTAATTTGGTTTAATTATCTTCGGTTTCAGTAATTGAGACTTCGGGTTAAGAACCACTGGAGTTGGCACGAAATTCGCATGAATACTCAACACTCAGCTGCGCGTGAAGATGCAACAATAGCACTTGTTGCTCGCGAGCTTTGTTACAAGTTACAATACGAACTTTTTTACTAGACTAGGCTTTTTTGGTATTAAACTCAAACCCCCTGATGGCAAGCCAAGGTCTACCGACTAAGCAAACGGAGGTTGTAAAATAACCATTATAAACGCTTTGACGTTTTATATTGTATCATATATTCCTCCAAATAGATTACTTTAAAATGTAACCTTTCTCTTTCCCATGAATTCATTCTAAAAGGACATATGTATAAAGTATACTGATTTTTAATTTATTGGACGTTTGTATAAATTATGCTTTTTTATGTGTTAATATTTAAGAAAATTTGCGTTTCAAGAAATAATCTTCACTTTAAGATTTATCGATAGAGATAAATCTTGAAAAACAGATTTTTTCTTAAAATGTGCATTTCAGCGGTATTATTATTATAAGAAATAACAATGTTAACATATAAAGAAAGAAATACAAGTATGTAATACGTTTTCCTCGAGAAATATCCACACATACAGTTTCTCATTCGTTTGATTTGTATTTTTATACTTAGTTTTAACATAATAATCAAGAAACTTCAAATATACGATGAAATTTTTGGAATACCAAAAATCAGTCATAATCGACTTTTATAGAGACTAGGATAATCATAATCCTTGTCTCTCTGGGGTAGACAAAGATAAGAGATTTCCACTTCATTATATCCTGACAAACATCTCTCACTTCTACCATGTTCGTAACGCATACTTCCTATTACAAGGTTTTTTCTCTTTCCGAATTTGATTAATTTGGTTGCACCACGTTTTTTTAGGGCTTCCTTAACTTCTTATACATTCTATACTACTTGTACAGATTATTTTGTACATATTTTCTCGTTCATCCTTTTTACGTCGCTGAACCATCTCAATGTTCTTTTTCTCATCTTAAGCGTAGGTAGCATCACTTGTCATTACCACACGATTTATTAATGTCTTTATTTGTTTTTCTGTCATGAACGGCTTTTCACTACGCAACGCTCTTGTTTTTTTAAATATTAAATATCTTACAAATCATGTGTTTTAAGGAATCTATTTGGGTGACTGTGTCCATCAAACTGATGTTTTGTGTGCTTCCACTTGTCCAAACGATCTTACATTGCTCTTCTTTATCTTATTCAATACATCCGTCTTCAGATCATATTATTTCTTAATCACTTCATTCCTACAGCATTTATTCGGTTCTTTTCAGTATTTTTCCTCGTCCATATTTCACTCCCATATATCAAAATTGTAGATAAAATACTTATGTGAACTATCATCTTACTAATTTTCAATTACATTCAGTTCAAATATATTTATTTTAGTGCCCCATTGACTTTGTTTCCTATCGCTACACGCCGTTCGATACCCCCCCTAACTTAACCATCATCAGCGAAAATACTACCTGAATTGCAAAATTCTTCAACTTGCTCTAATATTTTATTACTCTCCCATATATCGCATTTGATTTTCCTTTCACACTTTTCTTTCACCATGACTTTGGATTTCGGAAAAAAATGGTAAAAGTTTGCGGTGTCGTAATATTTTATTCGGCGCGGAAAAGTATTATGTTATTACATTTATGTAATGTAGCACACACATTCAGGTGGACTTGTGTAAATCACGAAAATAAAAAAAAAATGTAAATTACGAAATTTCAAATATGCCGAAAATCGAAATTTCAAAAAACTATCTAGATTATTATTTTATTACGAGTACATTGAATAGCACTTTCGTTGCGTACAGTATAACCTGGCGAATTAATTGCCATGTGGCAATTTCTTCCAACTTACAAGACTTCTTACCAACTAGCCACGGAGATCGTAATTGATTGATTAAAACATTTCAATCTACAATATGGCGGACTTATTGCCAAAGAGCAATATCTTCCTACCAACCGGAAAAATCGTTAATTAATTTTGTTTTCAGGATTGGGTAAAGGAGTTAGTTACGAGTATATTTGAGCGTTATATAATGAAAATAATAAGAAAAAGAATCGCTTTTGTTTTTATTAGACATGCATCATTTGATGACTTAAATTTCACAAATTAAACAATTTTATCTGCGGCTAAGAGATAGGAGAAGAATTGGGAAGAAAAAATGAGAGAATTAGAAAAAAATGTATAATTGCAATGTAGTTATAAGTTATTATATAATAATGAGTGGTTGGTTAAGGAAAAAATCTGTGGCTGTGTTAAAAATATTTGTCTTTGGTAAGAGCATAATGCATAGAAAATACAGTTATAAATTTATGTTGTTTATAGTTAAGGCATTAACGTTGTGGAGGTTTAAAGACATTGTAATTTATTTTTATCAAACACTGTTTATTCCACTTTTTTGTCTTGTTTGCGCTCTCCTGAAGTTGAGGTGAAAGCCTTGAAACCGGTAGGGTTATACCGTCACAAAAAAGTGGAATAAACAGTGTTTGATAAAAATAAATTACAATGTTATAAATTTAACTTTCGGTTGAATCAAAATGATAGTTTCCGCTATTTACATTAGACCCTTCAAATTTAATTAAGTGCATTAGTAACTCTATTATGATCGCCGACGTGCTACTAATATTTACATCCGAATACAATGTGAATATACCCGTAAGTCGATACGGCCGAGCTCAGTCTGCCACGGTATACCGAGCGCGCTTCACGTACAGTCGATGCATCGGCATTAGGTGACTACAACGCGTTATCCCTTACGAGTTAAAACGACGAATGTTTACATTGCTGTGTAACTCACATAATCACCGAATTGCAGTGAAAATTTTCACCAAGCAAAGTGTTAAATAATAATACGTATTTTTTTATTGACGATTTGTGAGTGTTTGATATCAAAGGTCTCGAGAGAAAATATATAAAGGTATGCATTTTAATGTTTTTTAAGTTGTTGATAAGAACTGTTGTAAATAAGGAAAAAGATTTTTTTGCTATATTCAATACATGCGATATTTTTTGAGGTAAAATTGAATAATCATATTATTGTGATTAAAAAATCAAGCAAAAGTAAGTACCGGTTATTTTGATGAAACTGTAAATGATTCAAAATTTTTATTTTTTTAGTGGTTTATACTGGTTTAATAATTTGGGAAACTGAAAGATTTTAATTCGAGATGAAATTGTATTCTTCTGTTATATATTATAATCCCGCTTAAATAAAATTATTTCGTTTTCTCACACCGAGATATTTTAATAAATTATTTTTTGATAAATGTGAGAAAAAAAAACCGACTTTATTGTTTATGGTATATTCTAGGTAGATGATTGTTCATACAATATAAATATTTTCAATCAAAGCACATTTCTTATGAATACTTTTTTAGTTAAGTCAGTTCAATGAAAAAATTGCGAACATTTAAACATTTTGAAATTCATTTTTTGCATTTCGATTTGAAATTTGTGAATTGTAAATATATATCGTAAATTTACATATATTTTAAAATTAAACTAAGCTAACTATTCTAAATGGACAAATTAACATAAAAAATGTTAATTGGTTTAGGCCATTGTGATTAAATTCAGATGATTGTCAAATTAAAAGCGATTTTATCTCAAAACAATGCGCGAACTGGACTTTGTGTCATTATTTCTAATATTACGTTCTAGATCGTTTCACATGGTATATCATACGTAATTATTTAAAACAAAATATTGAATAAGATAAAAAAGGTGCCACATAAGATTAAAAAATCTGTTAATCTTCAACAAGTATCCACTTACTAATATTGGAAAAAAATAAGGCAATTCCTCACTTCTTCATAGGCTATTCGATTATTTAATTGTCGAAGTATTAACCTTTCCCTTCCTGTGCTAAAAAAGTCGTGCGTTCCGGTACTGTGTATTTAATACACATCAATACACATGTAAAAATGAGGGATTTAAAATCTGAAAAATAAGAATATTCATAGCCAATTGCTTAAATTTATTAAATTTGAAGTCAAAAGTGATAATGATTGAAATTTGATTGCTGAAAACATGAAAAAAACATTGGCCGACGTTCATAAAACGAACGGGTCCTCAAATGGATTCCCTAGAGCTAGCTACTGAGAGCTGAGACGGGACTCGATCTCGGACTGTTATACCTCGAAGGAAAAAACACAATTGGGAACTGAGATTCTATTTCTTGCGTTCCCATATTACCGAAGTAGAGTGAGAGTGAGACGTGAATAGCGTCGCTTCCTCACCCGTAGCGTTTATTTAAAATGAATATAGCTACGTCACACACTGGCACACGTTTGATTGTATTGGTGAATTTATTCCCGATTTTCACAAAATATCTCTGATGTGGCCGATAAGTGCTAATTATTATTGATATTATATTTTCATTCAATGTGTAAATGTATTACGGAGGAATACCTAAAATCTGAACCCAGTATTTATTAAATTTATAGAGATATTAATTTTTTTAGAAGCAATGTGTACTAGTTACACATCACAGGGAAGGATGGGTTAATCAAGCATACACAGCTATTTCTCGTGATCGTATCGATCGTCAGTCATCCTGTGGATGTAAGACGCCTGTACGTGAGTTTTTTTGTGTGCAAGCTTAGTAGAGTCTTGACAGATCAAATTCAAGGTTCCGATGGTAAAACGATCAATGTTCCAAGACGGTGATCGACAATTTTAACCTGCTGCGACCTTTTATAAGAATTTATGATATGCAGCATATAAGGTACTGAAAACCATAAATCATGATGTCAAATGGTCTAAGAGTAAAATTATTCCGATAGTGAATCCGTTAGAAATCGAATCTGGGACGCCCGGTTGCTTAGTGTGAATGGGACAGCAGCTGCTGACTTGTTATCAGCAAAAAAATCGAGTCTTCACAGTCAAACCCATTGAGTAAAGAAGTGTTAGACGACCTAAGTTCAGATGATACAACTCATTGAGCCAGAGGAATCAGGCATTGCGTATGCAGTGAGAATTGGGAATTGGAGAGCGGAAGCAAGCGTGTTGCGAGAATTGTTGTTGAGGACCGGGGTCCACTCTTCCAGGGTTGTCGCGTTACTGATTATGAAATTATAAAAGTGGATTGTTAACTAATACACAATCGGGCAGAACATTATCTTCCTACTCGGTTTTAATATAATTCTTCTGATACATTTTGCATTTAGTTTCTGTACACCTTATGCAAATAAAAACGCGAGGGCAATAGATATTTTGATTAAATTAACTCCGTTTTATGTCTTGAATCTTCGAAAAGACTATAGTTTCACTTTGTGGTGCCATTTTTTACATAAAAGGAAAAAATAAGTAAAATAAAAAACCTATTTTATATTTTGTGTTCACCACAGGTTTAATTTAGGTTCACAACTAGTTTCGAAGACCACCGTCTTCTTCGTATATAAACTAAGTTGCAAAAATATATTCTGTACAAGTGTAAATAACCTAATATAACCCAACTTAAAATCCTCCCCTGTCTTAAAGATTCACATTCACTTTCACATATTTTTCCCCGCCCCATTCACCATAGTTTTATGTATTTATTTTTAACTTTTCTTATTTATTTAAAGTAAGTTGTTATATATTATGTTCTTAGGTGTTGTAGGATTTTTTTTAATTTTCGTTTTCCAACAATTAATGTGCCGCGGATGCTTCAATATTCTTTCAAAATATTTTGATCATATCCATCACCTTAACATTTATGAAGTATTTTCATCACCTTAACATTTGTGAAATATTTTGATCATATCCATCACCTTAACATTTGTGAAGTATTTTCATCACCTTAACATTTGTGAAATATTTTGATCATATCCATCACCTTAATATTTGTGAAGTATTTTCATCACCTTAACATTTGTGAAGTATTTTCTATTTTCTTGAAATTTTTCATGTTATAGCTCGTTTTTTTTTTTAATTATAATTATTTAACATACATTAAACATGTTTTTCCTTTTTTATAACAAAAATATTTGACTCAATTACCTTTTATGTTATAAGGTGCATTTGAGGCGATATTATTATATATAAAGTAGCTCACCTGAAACAAAAGAGAAAATTTATATGAACGAAAATATTAAAAACGAATTATTTTTTATGACATTTATTATATCTTTGAAAAATGCTAAATAAATAATCAACCTATATTTTATTCATGTTCGTTCACACCAATATCGTATTTTTTTATATATATTATTAATAGAGGTTTTTAATAACATTTTAACTTTGTCTCCCCTTTTGTTACAGGGTTTTTAATGAGTGGCCTTTATTTTTATTTTAAAACTTTCTGTATTATTGTTGGTTAAGCTGCCGAAAAGCAAATATGATATTGAACATTTAATATATTATGCCTTAACTTTTGTGCTGAAAAAAATTACAACTTTTAAAAATAATTTTAAGTGTTTCCAATAAATAATTTTTTTACTACGCAGTCTAATTTGTAATGCATTAATAGTCTAATTTGTCCGCGTTTAATTTTCAAACTAAGACTTTAAATCGAGAATTTGACTTATTATTTACTGCATTCAGTTTGAAAACTTGTAAGGAAAATTATTACAATATGTTTGATATTTAAACATCACTTACCACATGTTTTACGGGCAATATTGTAATATTGAAAGTTATCGATAGGAAAAAATACGTATGTTAAGTGAAATTGCAATATTTCTTATACAATAGTTTAACCTTTTCCGTAAAATATTTTAACATCTCCCTTACAAAAGTTCAAGCTCAATGTGCCACATGTTACCGATATGCTTTCAATGCAATATTTAAAAAAATATAGTTTTATCCCAAAGGGTTTGAAATATGATGTTTCCGACCCGGATTTAAATGCGCTACTAAAAATAAGGAGGCTATATGAAAACAAATATTTAAGATTTGTTACTAAGTTTTAGTATTCTATAAATTTAGAAAAAACTAAGTTCTTGAAGTTTTATATAAGACAAATTAACTCATACCTATTTATAGGTAATTTAAAATGACAACGGGTATAATCTTCATATTGGTATATATAATATTTTATTCCAATTATAAAATAAATTCATAATCAATCTAGTGCATTTCAAAAGTTTTCGAAGATAGATGAAACATTAAATATGTATGTTAAAAATAACATAAAACGCAATATGACTCTTGGACTTGCGAAATATGCACTCATACATTAGTCATAAAATAAAATAAGTAACTGCAAAACTCTCTCAGCTGTAATTACGTGTACATTACTCGGAAAAAAATCAAATATCTCGGAAAACATTACATCATACATGTTGTTAACTTGGCTTTCTTTAATTAATCAATTCACGTTTTTTGTATATTATGTTTTTGTCAAAATGCACGATTACTATTTTGATTACCCGAGGACCTTAATTTGGATTATCGATGACACAATTTTTTATTTCAAAATTATGTGTTGAAAAATATTTTATAAATAACCCATTCTTTACACATTTTGGTGTCGTAAGTTACTTTAGAAAAGTTAGATTTATTAGTTCATTTTAATTTATGGATCAATACCAAAATTATTTATTAATTAATTTTGGTATTGATTCACGTAACCAAATAAATTGAAATAATACTTGTATTACTGGTTAAGGTTTCTGAATAATCAAAGATAATTTTTTAAGGTATTTTCAATGATTTGATAGTCACAAAGCAGTTAATTGAATTGACGACGAATTAAAAAGATTTTTTCACCGGAATTCATATCACCTGTTCCTGTTTAGTTAAATTTAGGGAATTGAACCTCTGATTTATTTTCACTTAATTTAACTATCTGATGTTCACAGGTGTGCCTGGGGCAATTCATACTATGTTATCCTTCAGGGTTCGCCAAAATAATCAATCCGTTTTGATAAACGTTTATTTGGGCGTTGAACAAACAAATTCTAAGTGACTTATTTGTTATTATTCAATATAGAGTTACAGAGTCTCTATGAAATAACTCACATAAAATAAGAGTTTCAAGCAAAATTTTTTGCTCGATGACCATAATTTCTGAATAGTGGAAGATGTTTATTTCTTACGGGTTTAAATGAAAAGAACTTCAATATGTGGAGAATAAATGTTACTTATTTTGAGGACTCAAGAAGCTTTAAAGAAAAACATTTGTACATTTGACGTAACTTAGCATTCGCACATTTGACGGTATCGTCAAACATACCACTCTTTCTGAAAACAACTGAAGTGAGCACATTAACAATACATCAAGTGATATTTAACTAAGTCTAAAGTGAATTTTTTTTCTGGTTTCATTCTGAAATTATATAAAAAGGGATGATTACACAAATTTTAAAATGTTTTTGAAAAAAAAAACAAGTATTATCGTAAAAAATATAATAATGACACATGTCGAACGTGTTTTTAAACTTCCAATTTCTTAGTAAAGATTTCGAATTAGAAAAATCTACCATGTTAATAGGATGAAAGCTATATGAAACAATTAATTAAATGAGGCAATCCAAAGACAAATAGAACAGAGAAATTCTAATAAAAAATAGTACAAAGTGAGTAATTTTAGAAAAATATACGGAAAAAAAATCTAAACGGAACTTTACATTTGTTTGTAAGTATGTATCATAAATAAATTCAATTGCTATGTTTTTGGGTGATATGAATATTGAATTCGGTCCACTATCTTCCCTCAGTTATAATTTAACAAATTACATACGAGCATGTGGGAGCATTTCATTATCAATAACAAATTACACGTATTATATCTTCCAGTATGTGGAAGCATTTCATTATCAATAAAAATTTACACGTATTATATCTTCCAGTATGTAGGAGCATTTCATTATCAATAAAAATTTACACGTATTATATCTTCCAATATGTCGGAACATTTCATTATCAATAAAAATTTACACGTATTATATATTCCAGTATGTGGGAACACTTCATTATCAATAAAAAAAAAATTTACACGTATTATATAATCCAGCTTTGTAACGGTTGAGAATAGATATAATATTCATAAGAACTATTTTTGTTTATATTGATCACCTCTATTACTTTCCTTAATATTATATCAAGTATCAGCTACAATATATCTTTTAAGGCTTTATGTAAATATAACATCATGGTTTTGAATTCTTGACTTGAAGTGAATCAGCTTACAGTAAACAAAAAATAGTCTATGTAATATTTCTGTCAGCGCCAGTGGTGCTGTTAGCGTTTTGTTAAACTCTGACATCCATGCTCGATTTATGGCTGATTTTAATATCAAACCTTTTCATCGTTTTTTTTAAATTTATGCACCTGACATTAATTCCAAGGGCACTTCGCAACAGCTGCCGCAAAATGAGCCTGTCCGATGGCCTTTGAATGTCTTGTCTTTTGAACCTTAGGATTAATATGTAAAGACCGTATGATTGCCGAATTGCTATAGTACAATAAAATAATACGCTTTCTGGCGTCATACAAGATGGGATGATATCACTCAATTTTGACGCGATTTTGTAAATAAATATATATATTTTTGTATTGCCAAATATTTCATAATATTTTTTAATGTATTATAATTAAAATTAAAAACTATGACAGCATATTGTTATTGCTTTGTCTAATAAAATTATTGTATAAGTTTTATTTGACATAATGAGTATTATAATAGGCTATTGTTTTTATTTTCCGAAAGCAAAATTCGTTAATAGAAATTTAAATAACAACGTGATTCAAATGATGGCTACTGAATATTAAATAAAAGATAATTTTATTTTTATTAGCATTAGTCAAAATAATATAATCAAAATCATTTTAGTCCATACGCTATAAAATTATTTCAAAACGTGAATCGAATATTTTCATATCAAATTTTGATACGAGTTTGTGCAATATTATATATAAAATTTAAAGCCTTCCTGTTTTTTTAACTTTCTTTTTAGAGACTTTTCTTATAATTTACTGGAAGAAAACACTAAGACACCTTTTAAGCTTTGAGGGAAATATGTATGAAGCACCTTAAAAAAAATTCAATACTAAGAAATATCCCTCTTATCTATCTCATGGGTACTATAGGACACGCTGGAAATGAATTTTAAAGTATCAACCATTAAAATATTTGTTTTAATAGCTTCGTTAATTAAAGTTTTATAAATTACAGTTTCAGATATTGATTGTAGAGTGTTACCACTCGAATAAGTCGTGCGAATCTAAACAGACTATGAATATACAATATTAAAAAAAAAAAGGATGTTCTTTAGAGTGCAAAAATATTTTTTTTTTTTGAATTTACCACGGTGACAATCTCCGTGGTCATATTAGTAATCGATTTGTTTTCCGATCCGGAGGTTTGCTGGTTTGATTACCGTTTGTGTCCAAGATTTTTATAAAAGAGATCAGTCTGGTTTCCACTTCAGGTTTCTTTATCGAATTTCTGATTGGTTGCAAGAGATTTTACATGACAACGAAAACGTAATACAACATAATACAATCCAAGCTTATGGAACAAAATAAAGTTTCATATAACGGAAAAAGTTTACAGTTTTAAAAATATCGTTCCAAATAGGATTTCTTAAACTGATACCACTCTTATACGCAAACGTCAAAAACGTTTAGATCTGTATTTGTATATTAACAGTATACATTTAACTGATATCACTCTTATACGCAAACGTCAAAAACGTTTAGATCTGTACTTGTATATTAACAGTATGTATATTAACAGTACATTTGTACTTATATATTAACAGTATAATATATTTTAAAATACCATTTGTATTATTATATATTACTAAAACATCTTGAATCAGTTCGCGTATGCATAATATGCATGGTTACAAATACCGCTAGATATAAAAGTGTTGGAACCTGTTGTCTCTGCTTATGTCGTGAAAGTATGCATCATACATATTTCCAGGTGGTCTCTACAAGATTACAAATGAAAACAGTGGGATGAAGATATTAGCGCCGATAATATATGGATTGCGCCGAATTGCAGCACATTCCGAGTGGATGTTAATGTATCGTCTATCATCACTTGACTTATTTTGTCGCTGCATTTACTCCTCTCCTCTTGTGTCATCGCAGGTTTTATTATTTTTAAGCTTTCTAAACTCCTTATTTCATCACTCAATGATTTATTTTATAATCTTTCTTAAAATCTTCTTTATTCGTTCATTTAATTTAATTTGTGTCCTCTCTATAAACCTTTCATCACTCGACTACTTGCCGCTTTCATCATTGCTTGATTCAAATACGACGTGCCCGCTCAATTTGGTTGATTTAAAATATCTTGATTTCCTTATTTTGTCGTTACTTAACAACTTGTTTTTTTTTAACATCTCTCTACTAATTCTTTTGTCCACAGTTTGAGTTGCCTCTTTTTTATATTTGGTTCCTGATTCATTCACGTCCTTTATTTTGTAATACATACACAACATCACGTCATGCACCTTTTAGGGTAGGCAAGTGGAATAGATCTCCACGCCTTTTTAAATTTATTTACAACCTTTACTTCTTACAAATCCAAACAACTCATCATACATTCCCTTTTTTCTCCTATTTTTTACCTTACCCTGAATTGAAATTTCTCCAACTATCTCCTTTCATTCTTTTCCAGTTCATTATATTCGTCGTACGTAATTTATTACGTAAATACAAAAACTTATTTTATTCGTCTTTCGCAGGTCATTCTCTCCATGTGGTCAAACTATTCAAAGCATCTGTTTCTAAGAAACAGCTTTTTATCCGATCAATCCATACTTTATCATATTACAAGTATGTTGTTGTATCGGACGTATGCTTCACCTAAAATATATAATTTTATTTGTGTAATTGCTGTGTCAATATTGTAGAGTATGTATCTATTGTAATGAAATGTGTCTTATGTATGACCTTCGCAATAATCACTATAAATAATCGAACAGCCTATGCATGCAGAGAACGCGCGGTATAGGTATTTAGCAAGTATCTCGTAAGCCGCGACTACATACACGGGCTAATAAAAGGGATTACGATGAGCGATGGGTTACACATAAGGAACGAAAAATGAGCAAAATATATTCTTAGTTTCTGGAACGTATACTGTGTTTCATTTACGACAAACTTCTACCTGCTAAAGAGGAAATTCAATGAGGTTTTGCTTCAATCCAAGTTTTGCTTCCATGTATCAAGGTGGTAGTAGTATATCAATTAAAAATCCCCAAGAGCTGGGGATTTTTTTGGGACAGTTTTGATTTTACTTTTTACTCGTAATTTTGGTAATATCTCGAGTATATGACGGGGAAGATCAAAGTAATTAATTGTTGAATCTACTTGCCATTGTCGGTTGCTTGGTAACATATTTTTATAGAATTGAAACCTGTATGTGAAGTTATATTACTTGTGGAAATAATCTGTTTTGTAGACAGGCAATCTCTTGTGATCGAGTATATCAGCTATCCTGTGGATTGAAGACGCATGTGTTTGCAACGTTCCGATGGCAAGAAGATCAAAGTTCCAAAGACGATTGGAAGCTTTATTTTAACATAGCGTTATTTTTGTCCTGCTTTATAGAGTTATAAGAATTTATGATAAGGGTACATAATCCACTGAAAAACATGAATTTTGATGTAAAACGATCTAATAGTTCAGCCCTGAAGTCAAATCGTCAGGAATCGAACCTAGACCGCCTTCTTGCTATGCTTAAATGTTAATCGACAGATCACGGCCGCCAACTATCTGTTTTATATTTAAGTTGCATAAAGGTAATTTAAAGTAGAAGTGTAGAAGTAATCACACAAATGCATGTCACGCATTTCATGATATGTGTGAAATAACCGTTTAATTGTTTTCAGAGTGAGTTTCAGTTTGCCCGAAGTAAACTGATATGACGCAATATTGCATTCAAGATTAAAATTATACTTGTATGCACGTAACATACTAGTCCTACACAGTACATAGTTAAATTATCTGATCAAGTGAACACACGATAGAGCAAGTGTGTTCCCATTATATTCAAGTCATTCTCACTTCAAAAGTTAAGACAAGTTTTTACCCATAATGCGTGTTGGTTTTATTGTTTTGTGTAACACTTTCGTAGTATACAGTACAACCACGCGGGTTGATTACCATATTGCAATGTCTTTTAACTAATCTGAGAGATTCTAACGAGACCTTATAGACAGAAATCCAAACAAAAGGTACTAACAGAAATATAACCTGTAATTCCCAGGGCAGAAGAATTACGTATTATAGTACACCTGGCCACGGCGGTCGCCTTTACAATAACCGTTAAACTTTTCAGAAAGATGTTTCTTTTTAAATGTTACGAGATGTGTTGACTAGAAAATATATATTGAATTATATATAATTTTGGTTGTAACATATACAGTACAAACTGGTAAGTTTATCGTAACGTGGAAATCTTTTCAAAACAATAAACAAACCTTAAGTGAAAACTAGACTAGAAAGTCTTTTAGATGGGTATCAATAAAAATCAAACCCGCAATCTCCGGATGGGAAAATAGACATCTTATAAATTAGTTTTACCGCATATGTTTCTCGGATAATTGAATTTCTAAGTGTTGATCCGCATTTCTTTAAAGGGTTCCAATCTGGTTTACCGTAGAAATATTTTTAGTTTATAAAAATATATTGTGGTAATAAATTATACCGTTTAGAAGATGCATAAGAATATTTGTTTTGAATAAAAAAATAATGTGCATGTTTCAAGAAAAGTATTCAGTTCCTAATTTTAATCGATATTATGTAAGGCAGGCAGATAAAGTATATTAACTTACCGCGAGCAATGCATTATTTATTTACGATAATATATTTTATTGCTTCAAGATAAGACTATGTCGATTGATTAAAATTACTTTTTTTACTGAACACACGTTACATACACGAGTAAATAGATTTCTGTATCACATTTTGCAAGTGACTAATAAATATAAAAATTTTGGAATCCCGGATTATATTCCGGAGTGGTTTGACTTTTAGATTTATTCCGCATTTATTATTGTGCTCGCGTCTAAAAAAAATATATAGTTGTGATATTGTGTCACAGGTGTTCATAAGTTATTCTTTTTCCTTGTAGTGCTATAGTTGACGGTCGTGTCTTTCTATTCTTTCTGCTTCCACTATACGCCTACCTGTTCCTCTCTATGTTTCCTAACACACCGCAGCTCATAGTACCTCGACTACAGTTGAACTAATCACAGCCTTTATTTAGTTGGTCTATCTTGCAGGAGGTTACGAAACAGCGCTGTAGAACTATTTCCATTTTTAAAATTTTCAGTTGTTTGTTATATTTTTATTTGTGAGTTATATTTTCAGGACTTGGCCATTGCTGGTCTTAGTTTAGAATTAAACGTGAAAAAAGTTCTAAATGTTAATAGGTTAGTCAAAAAGTTTTGAAAGCGACATCTATGGAGCAGTAGAAAAACCAAAATTTCTACGTCATTTTAATATTTCATCTTTCATAAGAACGTACTCAAAATTTCATTTCGATCTGTCAATTCATTCTTTGTTTACAAGCCATTTGAAGTTGACGTGTCAGTGTATTTTTTAACAATGGAAAAATCCGAATATCGTGCAGTGATTAAATTCTTTGTTTTGGAAGGTTTATCGGCTACTGAGATCCATGCAAAGATGGTGAAAGTATTAAAGGAGTCTTCTCCTTCATTTCCAGCCGTTCACGGATGGGTTTTGGAGTTTGAGCGTGGCCGTACAAGCGTTGAAGACGATCCACGCTCAGGACGTCCAAAAAGTGCATCAACACCAGAAATCATAGCGAAAATACAGGATATGGTTTTGGAAGATCATCGATCGACTATGGATGTGATAGCTGACACCATAGGCATCTCACATGGAACAACATGGCATATTTTGGCTGAAGTTTTGGGTTTCAAAAAACTGTGTGCACAATGGGTGCCGCATTTGCTAACAATGCAACAAAAACACGTTCGAATGCGACTTTCTGAGCAACATTTGGAGCGATTTCGAAAGGATAAAAAGGATTTTCTGCGTCGATTCATCACTATGGATGAGACTTAGGTCTACCACCATGATCCTGAATCAAAACAAGAGGCTAAGGAGTTGTGTGAACCAGGCACTTTGGCTCCGAAGCGAGTTCGTGTCCAGAAATCGGCCAAGAAGGTGTTAGCGTCAGTTTTTTGGGATGCAAAAGGAATTTTATTGATAGATTATCTCCAAACTGGTAAGACAATCAACTCTGATTATTATTGTGACCTTTTGGACCAGTTGGATGAAAAAATTTGTGAAAAAAGACCCGGTTTGCAGAAGAAAAAAATCATTTTTCATCAAGACAATGCACCTGCTCACACAGCTCAAAAAACCATCGCGAAAATCAATGAATTGGGGTACGAATTGTTGCAGCATCCACCTTATTCGCCAGATTTAGCTCCCTCTGACATCTGGCTGTTCTCACACCTCAAAAAATTCCTTCGTGGAAAGCATTTTTCATCAAACGAAGAGGTTATAGCCGTCGTAGAGGAGTATTTTGCAGGCCTTCCAGAAAGTCACTTCCGTGATGGGGCAACAAAGTTGGAAGATTGTTGGACCAAGTGTATTGATCTTATGGGAGACTATACTGAGCAATAAAAGTGATTTCCCCCCAAAAAAAATGTATTTTCATTTCCGCTTTCAAAACTTTTTGACTAACCTAGTAAGTCTGAAAGTTATACGTAAAGTTTGCTTGCTGAGTTTTGATTCGATGCTGACTTACATACATACTTTTTAGGATAAGTAATTTAATTTAGAATAATAAGTAAATAACCTACATTGATGTTGTTTTGAAATATTTGAGAATGCATAAATTTCCCTGAAATTTAGTCTTTAGAAATACATAACTATTCTATATAATACAATAGTTTGGATAAAATTTCTCCATAAACTACACATTTTAGAGGCTCAATATGTGTCTAATATATTATATAATATATGAATGAGGTATGCTCATTCAAATTTCTTACTTAACTTTTGTTAAGTTTTAAATTTTCTAATAAGCTTTTGTTAAGTTTATGAAAGGTTTTTCATATTTAAAAGTCCAGAAAATGAAAAGCAATGGTTTTTTCCTTATATTCATACTATTTCACTTAAGCTTTTTTGAAAATAAATTAGAGCCTAGTAAATACTGAAGATCTCAATAAAACCGTTACACATATTTATTATTTACAAAATACGCGTAATTTCTCTTTCAATGAGATGCAACACCTCATCAGAGAGAGATAGAAAAAGTGTTTCTATTGTTTCGTGTTTGTGTGTGTGTGTGTGCGTGCGTACGTGTGTGTGCGTGTACGTTTACCTGCGTGTGCCTTTGCGTGAGTGTGTGTGTATGCGTGTGTGCGTGCGTGTATGCATGTGCGTTTGTGTGTGTGTTTCTAGCTATCACAGACATTCTATGTTAACGATTACTTAGTTTTTTTTTACTGATATAACATAAGTAAGTTAGTAATTATTAGTACGTGCGTCATGATATACGTTTGATATTTTGTCATTATTCCCTTATGAATGAATGTTTGAGTCACGCCATAGTGAGATCATGCACCACTCTTGGTATGATGTCAGAGTCAAAATGTGAAAGATGTAATAATACAACACATTTCTGGACCCTTTCCAAATATCCCTTTATTTTTTTCGTAAATGTCAAGCTTTTGATAATTATGAAAAAAAAAAACAGAAATATTTTTCAGCCGACTTAAAAGCTTGAGTGCAATGACCTCAGCATACGGAGCATTTTTGTCGCCATTTTTATGGGTGTCAGCGTGTCAACTTTAATTGCTGCTATTTAAGATGTTGGCGACATCATTATAATTTTAGCGATGAATGGTGCATTATTATGTCCATTTTTAAGAATATCTGGAGCAGACCATTATGTTCGAGAGTCGATAGTAAAATTCACTGAAAATCACAATGATATTTTCTGATTATTTCTTTTGAAAGGGCGTATAGAGGGACAACATATGTAATATTTAAGAACACTAAATCAAGAATTACTTACTCATTACGTCATTTAATTTTCTACAAATATTAAATACTATCGACATTTTAAGCATATTATCAAGAAATTGAGTTATAACTATTTTTAATATCATATTTTGATATGAAATAGTGGTTAAAATCAATATTTTAACCCTTTATTTTTCACATAATTTTTTTTCTTAATAATTTCCGCATAAAGTTATATAAACTCGAAGTGTTTTTTAATTTTTTTTAAACAAAAATACAAGGTTACAAAATCTTAAATTTAATAAATGGTGTGCTCAGCCCAAATAAAGCGTTTGAATTTCTGAAAAAAAATAATTCATCCTTTTAATTTTTTTATTTTCTTACAATGTACGGTCGATTACGAGAATCAAAATAACAGATTACTATACAAGTAAGATTCGAATTACTGTCTTATTATAATCAATTTATTACATTTGTTTTTATCTTGATCGCCGGAGGTAAAACCTATATGTTGTGTCATGTAATTGGACCCGTTGAAGGCGTCTCATAAAATAATGTAATACGAGTCTTATTTATATTTTTCTAAGAGCGTTAGCTAAAGAGAGAAGGAAAGTAAAACTTTTCTAGTGACTGCTACAGATGGGAACGTGATTAATGACCTTTCTGTTTCAACAGCTGCTGTTCTTGGCTGCTGGATTGAAGAATGGGAAATCGAAATGGTTTGGGCAAACACAAAACGTTCAAGGCGATATGAGAAGACTGATTTATTGAACAAATAAGCGGAGAGTTTTTTCATAGTGTAAACAAAAAAATTGAAGAATATTTCAACATTATTTGGGGACTTGATTTATTTTTTGTTGAATATAAGGTGGTACTTCGAGTGTTTTGGAATGAAGTGTCATAGTCTTTATGCTACCACATATGGATATCTCTCAATTCGCATTTGTTGGAAACAATTCAATTTAACATAACATCAAGGGTCGAAAAAAATAAAATTGTTCATCTTAATGAATTGGTACGAACATGGAAATTAATGGATAAAATAATGATCATCATCACCAAACTGTTTTGGCTGCCTGCAGGATTATCTGCCACCTATCTCTCCCATCAACATCTCTCCATATTGATTATACTAGGGGTGGCAGTTTTCGGTCGCACCGTACGACTATCTCAGTTTTGATCCCTCAATTCTGCTGCACCCCGGTGGATTGTTGAACAAAGCCTTCCTTGCAAGATAAGTGATATGCATACGGTATACTCGTAAGTGCTGAGGTCAGCGTGGTCTAAAGATTTTTATAACTTGTGCGACACTAGCCTCGCAAATGCAGTGTACGTCTTTATGCACCATTGTCATAAATACATACACACCATTGCGCCGTCTCCCTGTCGGGATGGACGATCTTTCCTATCGCGACACAAATCTTTCACTTCCATTACATTCATACACCTTATCATATAACTCCTAAGATTTATCTTTTTTTTTTAACATTTCCATCTTTCAAAATATCATACACTTGATCCAAATATACTTTCCTTAGTTTTTCTCTACCACGCTTTCCATTCACAATTGTCCTGAATATTTTTTCGTTAGCTTTTCTTAATTCATTTCTTCCATGTGTCCAAGCCTTCTTCAGCTTACTCAACACATTAGCCTTAAGTTCACATTTGTCCCTTACCACTTCGTTTCGTGTCATTATCAATAGCATTGTTTCTGAATCGAAGTTGTATCATCGTGAAAGGATTAGATTCTTATGCTAATACTGACAAGTACGAGTACATCCATAATTTATTAAATTTGATATGAAAAAATATAACTTTGTAAAGAACGTAGAGAAATCGTCGTTGTTGGACCTCGTAGTCAAGGACTGTTTCTAACACGTCTGGCCAGTGAGATATCATCAGCTCAATAACAGATAGCCCTCCATCCTCACGGTCCTGATCCACCTGCTCAGGCAACCCGCACCAAGTCAGCGACCCTTGCAGACTGTCCTTATAATGTTTTTTCTGCCCACCAGCCCTTTGTTTGCTCACTACTTCCCCTTACAAGACGAGTTTTGATCACCAATACGTGTCACATATCCAGTCCATCGCAATTTCAGCTTTATAACCATATCCTTTATAGGTATACTATTGGAGCGTTGCAGGACCGAGACATGTGACATGATCATTTCTGTGGATCTGAAAAAAATCATGAAGGTAAAGCAGGGGGAAAAAATGTTCCATGTAGAGAAATAATACATTTACGAATGGTTAAATACTTTTTAATTTGATACTTTTTCCTTAAGTGGAAATAACGTTCTATTACCTAAGCTTGCAAGATAAAAATAAACCTATTCATTTTGAGATATAGATTGTTCATTCACGTTATTCGTATTTAAATAACTGGTACATTAAAAAACTGATGAAAAAGTATTGATATATTTATATGCAAATTAAATTATTTGTATTTATATGCAAATTCAATTTAAATTAATTTTTATTCCGCATCAGTCCGAATTATTTTATTATAAATAATGGCGTCATATTATTTCGTGATATCACTTTTGAAAAAAAAAAACCACAATAGCCATCGTCCTTTACACCCTAACACATCAAGGACCTCATTCGCGTGTATGATATCCTCTCAACTTATTAGATTTTGTGATTTAGATATATTAAAGAGTGTGACTGGGAGGAAGTTATAACTTATGCCCTATCAATCGAGCTTTCAGGTTTAGAACTACAAGAGTATGCACGGAATTCGTTGTCTGTGATAGCACATGTTAGCAATAATATCCCTCATAAAGAGGCAATAATACTTGCACACATCTAGCGCGTACGAATATTGTTACCTGATGAGCTATTCTATCTTACTGGAGCCCTTTTTTTCCCCGCTACCATCGGAAATCGAACCTGACTTCTTCGAGTGGAAGTTAAGCGTCTAATCAACTAGGTCACGGAGGTCAAAGTGGTCGGTTTTTCGCAATGGTTTTTTACGTTTAGTATGTGTGTATAATTTTAAATGTTACTTTGAATGAAGGAATAAAAAAATACAAATTATTATAAATACAATTGGAATGTTTTCCAAAAAGAGAATCACTAACATCACCATCACGCCTTCTCTCTCTCTATATGAGTAGGCAGAGAGAACATACCTCAAATTCATTCTATTATAGCACACATTTTTCGCTTATGCCATGTATATACACGCTTCGTCACGCATACTCTGCTACTAAAAAAGTATTTCACTTTTCTCTCTTTCAGAATTGGATTAATTTGAACAAGTTTGGATTTATAAGTCTTCTCGTACTTTTTCTACTACTGGTATAGATTATTATAGTAAATTTTCTATCATTCATTCTTTCTACGTTTCCGCACTACGTCAATGCACCTTCCCTTATC
This sequence comes from Odontocerum albicorne, assembly GCA_949825065.1. Classification (NCBI taxonomy): domain Eukaryota; kingdom Metazoa; phylum Arthropoda; class Insecta; order Trichoptera; family Odontoceridae; genus Odontocerum; species Odontocerum albicorne. Next base: position 52,280,285 of record OX463838.1, on the reverse strand, counting down.
GTAAGTACTGAATCTATACGACTTCCGTGGCCTAGTTTCTAAAACGTTTATCTCACAACCCAGGGGTTACGGGTTCGATCTCCTCTGGAACCCAGATTTAAATAAAAGGATTAGTTAGGTTTCCACTTAAGGCCTCTTGAACATCTTTCTGGTTGGTTGGAATAGATTACTACATGGTAATATGCCTACCAGGTTGTACTGTTTACAACAAAAGTGCAATACAATATTATTTCAATACGCATTCTTTCCTAATGTTCCCATTTCTTATTTTGCCATAAATTGTTTTTCACACATTTATATACAACGCTTTTATTTATACTGTTTTATTTTACATTAATCACTTTTTGATACGTGTAACTAAGTTTTACTTGCTTTTCCTAATGTTGGGACTATGTTTCCACTATGAGCAGTCAACTTGGCTTCTCTAGAGAGAAAGATGATTGTTAAACTGCATACTAGATAGGCAATAGTTAAACAACATGTAGTATGCCATGAAATGTAGTGTCAACTCTGATACCTGAACATTGTTATTTGGTCACTGCGCATAACATGCTGGCACAACAAGCTAATCGCTTGTTACAAAAAGGAAGTGTGTAATAAAAATGTTATCAACGGTGCGGCACTGTTCAATTGTCTTTATAAGTGTCTAAATAATTTGAATATTAACCGCTGAGAATTGTGACAGCTGAATGAATGCCATTAGTACTTGTAGGTAAAGGTAAACTATGGAAATTATTATCAAACAGTTAAAAATTATAATAAGAATCCAGATACACATATGCAGAATGCTCTGAAGTTCGTCGGAAGTGAAAAAAAGACTGTAAAATCTTAAAACAGATGAGTTGAAAATAATTTAGATACACGTGTTTTGTAATATATGTCGCACTATTTTCACTAATGTAAATAAATTGTATCGTGGTGTAAAAAATCAACTATAAAATTGAAATAATTTATGTGGCATTGAATAAATAATGGTCGTCAGTGAAGATTTTATAGTTTTGACATCCAGCTGTCAGTTGATGTGTCGATAGGGTAATGTAGTGTTTAATGCCGTCTTTTGCTGGGAGAAATGCACACATACATACACATTTTTGTTCTCAAGCGGCGTTTTATGTCAAAACTGTTTTATTTCAGTTCAAAAACATAAAAAAAACTGAAAGGTAAGATTTAATTGTCTAGTCAAATAAGATTTAAAAAAAACAATTGATTTGTAGAGATACATTCTTCAATTTATCTAAATGACATGAAAAAGTTGTTTAATATATAGATTTATATTAATTTCAAACTTTGTCCATTGTATATGTGACTAAATATATGGGATATCTCATTTGTATCGTGGATTGCTGTGGCGTGGATTATCTGCGTCTAAGGGTTAGAGACATGAGTGACATGTGCATGTTTAGAAAGCACATAAAGACAATCCTTTTTGAAAGTCTTACCAAAATTGATGAACATATTTTATATAAATACTAAACACACAAACGAAACTTCGTCTAAAGCCGAATGATTTACTTTGAAATTGAAGAAATTTTTTGAGATTTTCTCGCCAAATTTGTTTTTCTAAACACATGCAGATGCGAGGAATTATCCAGTCTTATGGCTGCAGCCACTACTTTCCTATCTTTAGAATCAACTTGTTATTTTTAATTTCTCTATAATAGTCCATTTTCTAAACGGTCCTATAAAATGATCATTTTATTAAAATGTTTAACCCTTCCTTCCCTGTGATGTGTATGTTAACTAGTACACATTGCTTCTAAAAACTTTAATATCTCTATAAATATAATAAATACTGGGTTCTCATTTTAGGTATTCCTCCGTAAAACATTTACGCATTGAATAAAAAAAAAAAATATTAATAATAATTAGCACTTATCGGCCACATCAGACATATTTTGTGAATATCGGGAATAAATTCACCAATACAATCAAACGTGTGCCAGTGTGTGACGTAGTATATTCATTCTAAAAAATCGCTATGGGTGAGGAAGCGACGCTATTCACGTCTCACTCTCACTCTAATTCGGTATATGGGAACGCAAGAAATAGAATCTCAGTTCGCTCGCTTCTCTCGCTTCAGTAGCTTTCGGGAAGCCATTTGAGGTAGTCGCAACGCCTATTTTGTGAACGTCGGCCGATGTTTTTTTCATGTTTTTAGCAATTAAATTTCAATTATTATCACTTTTGACTTCAAATATAATTAATTTAAGCGATTGGCTATGAATATTCTTTTTTTTCGATTTTAAATCGCTCATTTTTACCTGTGTATTAATGTGTATTGAATACACATCACCGGAACAAGCGGATTTTTTTAGCACAGGAAGGAAAGGGTTAGGTTTCAGCAATAAAATTTCAGTTATTATCACTTTTGACTTCAAATTTAATTAATTTAAGCGATTGGCTATGAATATTCTTATTTTTCCGATTTTAAATTGTACATTTTTACATGTGTATTGAATACACAGCACCGGAAGGCGCGGATTTTTTAGCACAGGAAGGGAAAGGTTAAAAATGATTTATATAGTTATTCCACTAATTATCTTTGTTAGTCCTTTATTGTTATTAGTAAATTATGACGAATCTCTTTGCCTAGTGATATAGCATTTGAACGGGGGATTTCGGGTACAATAATCTATGGTAACAAAAACACTGTCCCAGCATATGTTATTTCACTTAAAATTTCAAGATATGAAGGATTTGTGGTGTGATTTTCTAAGTTCAGAAGAGTAGTCTGGGTAATATTAGATGCTTTCACAGGTGGTTTATAAATATGAAATATCTATCAGTTATCGCGGTAAGAAGTGCAATAAATAGCTTTTAAAATAATCTGTAAGAAGTCTCCAACAGCGATAACAAATTTAAATTTTTAGAAAACTCACTTTAGTCAACAAAGGTGTGAAACGATTACATGACATTCTCATAATGGTTTTAGTTTGGGCGTTTCCCAGAATTTATTTGCCTTATACCTTTGATTCAAATTTTCGTTGTCAAGTGCTAAATTTTATTTGCTTTTAAACCGTATCAAGATGTGTTTATAAGATGTACGAGTACATTCAATATTAGGGTACTTTTTCAATACATAAAAATATTCGAGTACTCATTTTGATATAAAATAAACACTTTTATTTATTTCTGTGACAAATATCAATATAACTGGGACTTAAATATTCAAATAATTTGAGAACTTTTAATTGTTTTGAATTTTTGCGCTAAATACATACTATAGTATTCAAAATTCAACAAAAAAATGTGATAAATATAGTATGGATGCTTGATAAAAAAAAATTATGGAATCGAAATAAAATGTGCATGTTTCAACAAGGAAGTATATTCAATATGTAAACTTGTTCTTTATTTTCATGAAATGGTTTTATGACAATGGTCTTGAATTCCTTTATATAAAGGAGAATAAGCCAGTGTCAAGGGATGAGGTTTGTATTGCCAATAAATCATATGAGTTAAGACTTGACAATCAAATGATTAAAATGCGTAACAGATCAAGAATAATTTTATGTAAACAGGATTTTTTGACATATTATTACTTTTTAAATAAAAAATAAACAATGATTTAATCTATTAAATTCTTCTCGGTAAGAACAATTAATTTATTTTGGTAAAAAATAAGTCATAAGGAAATCCACGCAATGTTCATATTGTTCATCCAATCTGTGTAGTCTTGTTATATATCATAGGCATTAAACAAGTATTAAGTTGTTAATATAATATATGGTATAACTAGACATTTTATGTTATTTTTATGAATGTTTATGTATCATATAACCATTGTCTTATGTAAAATTACTTGAAAAAAAAATTTGGACATGACACGTTAGCAAAAAGAGAAATTGTCATATATAATAGAATTGGGAAGAAAAGGAAATATTTGAATATTTTTTTCTAAACCGTTACTGGTTCTGAGGCATGAGCTGGTCTGCAGCTAGTGTTGTATATATAGATGAACGATGCAGCTTTGAGAATCACTTGAAAACAATCCTTTTTGTGAGGATTTATCAAAATTGATATGCCCAAAATCCAAATGTGTTTCTATCACATATCTTGGTAAGATTTCTGCGGTTTTCTTACCAAATATGTTTTTCTAAACATATGCAGATACGAGAAAGTATCTAATCGAATGGCCGCAGCCACCATTTTATTATCCTTACACATAACTTGTATATATATTTAATTTTTTTATAATTTTAATATGTTAATAATACTGGGTTCGAATCTCGAGTAAGAGCGTTCTTGATAAGAGTCTACTCTCCAGAGAGCGCTCTATAAATTATCCTTAAATTATTATTATCATTACAGTGCTGATAGATAATCGAGAATATTCAACCTTCCCTGGCTAGTGCAATATGGGTTCACTGATCGAATGCGATGTTCTAGAGCGACTCAATATATAAATAGGTGTATTATTCAATCTGCAGAGAGTCGACTAAATCAAACCAACAATTACTTTGACGGTTAGTTATGTACACATGTTACTATTAAGTATTATCTAGCAATTTATTTAATCATACTTTGATCAAGAATACCAGCAGCTGAAATGACATATTTCTGTAGAGGCTTGGGATTCACTCTCAAAGACGCGAATACTTGTATACGTCAGGAACTTGGTGTGAAGCTCTAACCCAATAGATTTGGTTGTGATATGTGTCGAGAATGTCGAGTAAGTGTATTCCAAAATAAATACACAATGCGATGACCTGAGGAATTCGTCTATAGTTCAGAAAATGTAGGATGAGTCCTGTGACAGCTCACAAATTTGCCCCAATACAACCTTGTAACGATGTTCAGTAATTTTAATTATTTTATCAACTTTAATATAAACCTCAATTCTAATAAATAACAAGTTATTTAGATAAATACATTACATAAGGTTGTATTGGGGCAAATAAGTGAGCTGTCACAGGACTCATACTAGAATTTCCGAACTATAGTGGAAAAGCCAAAAAGAACGTGGAATTGACAGATTAAGAACTGTGCCACGATAGAAACCAGCTGGACAGAGAGACTTTTTTCGAGAGAGCCTACAATTTATGTTCTGGACGAGTACCGAGGCAGTGTTGCAGGCACGACCCTAATGGATAAGGGATAAAAATTATTTGTTTTTTTTAGTATAATTTAAGAAATAAGTGAAATATTATTAAAAGGTATTCCATTACACAATTAGGATTTTTAACTCTTAAGGAATAATGTATCAAATGTGAATAAATGTAAAAAAATTAAGTGGTTTGAAAATAGAAAATTGTCCATCCAATTTTTTTTCATTATTTTGTAAGCATGGTACATCTGGCAGACTAATTGCTTTCAACAATTTCTTCCAATCAACCGGCTCATTTTGAATACAATAAACTGTTTTCACCCATTACATATTTTACAAGTATGTACTCTGTTTTATCAAACACTGCTTATTTCACTGTGTAACGGTATAATCCTTCCGGTTTCAAGGTTTTCACCTAATCATCAGGGGAGCACAACTTAGTCTTGTTTGTGCTCCCCTGATGATGAGGTGAAAACCTTGAAACCGGTAGGGTTATACCGTTACATAAAGTGGTAACAAAACAGTATTTGATAAAACAAATTATTACAATGTCTTTAAACCTCCACAACGTTACTGCCCTAACTATAAATAATATATAAAAACATGTACTCGTTTAAATAAAAATAAAAAACAAACGAATGATTAATCTCTATCAATATTGGTAGAACTAGAGAAAAAATCCCATTCAAGTATAAGAAAGGGAATCAAAGAAAAATTACAATGTAAAATATCCTGAGTGATGTTATATTTTTTCGATTATCTCTTTAACGTTAATAAGGACTGTGTACATCTGATAAATTTTGGAAGTTCGTTCCACAGTCGAGACGAATGAATCGCAAATGAAGATGACATTAGATACCCCTTCGTATATCAACACATCACATCAATTTAACACATATTGTGTTAAATGTAGTGTGACATATCAGTATGCAAAGGGGTCTCTCATCGCCTGATCGAAGAGACCATCCGTGTTCTGAAAGAAACTGAATTTTTTTACTGCCATAGGTGACATGTTTTCTCATTTCTGATATTATTGCGGTTATTGTGGCATTAAACTTTTTTTTTTCACATTTTGTGAGGTATTAGATACTTCTATAATATTTTTCTTACTTCTTATAATATAGCTAAGGTTTTATATCCCCAAAAAGTAAGCTGAAAATGCCCTTGTTATTAAAGAGGAGCAATTTAATTTTTTTTTATTTAACACTTTTATTGCAATACAATCTGGCGGGCTTATTGCCAGGCGGCAATCTCTTCCAACCAACCAGACAAAAGTAAATGAAGCAAGTTACGTGGTCGCATAAATCATTCAAATGACTATCCATCCCCACGAAATCCATAAACATATACGTGAGAACATGCCCACAAACCCCACAAAGACGGACAATCACCCGAACACTATTTTTCATATAAAGTGAGATATCATCAATCAAAAGGAAAGGAAAGGATGGTGGAGAGGAAAGGAAAAGAAAAATCAGGAATGAAACACGTTATTTTACTGACTAGAAATTAAGAGTTTTTTCAGTCGCTTCTTAAAGCATGCCAAGGACGGAGCGAGTCTTATATTGGTTTGTAACTGATTCCAGAGTCTCACTGCATGGACAGTAAAGGACGACGTGAAAAAAGAAGAGCGGTGAACTGGAAAGGCCAATAAACAATCTCTGTTTGAGCGTAGCGCTAATCCATGATTGGAAAGACGCTGAAAATTTTCGGCGAGATAAGAGGGTGCGGCGGGACAGTTAAGGATATTATACAATAGAGACAGTATGTGAATTTGGCGTCTATTTCTAACATTCAACCAGTTCAATGCCTTCTGGTATGAAGTTATATGATCGTACTTTCGTAGGTTGAAAATAAATCTTAGGCACACATTTTGAAGACGCTGTAATTTGTCCAGCTGTTCCTCTGTAACATCCAAGTAACATACGTCCGCATAGTCCAGAATCGGAAAGAGCAGAGATTGTACGAGTAAAATTTTGGTTTTAGTTGGTAGAAATCTTTGCAACACTTTAAGGGAATGAAGGCTGAAGAAGATCCTTCGGCTTACCTCATTTATTTGATCTCGCCATGAGAGAGTGTTATCTATTAGCACTCCTAGGTTTTTAACAGTTTTATGTAATGGTATAATAGAGCCATCAAGTAATATTGGAGGAAGTAAGTCAGTGTTGAATTTACCGAGAAGCTGAGGGCTGCCAATGAGGATCGCTTGAGACTTCTTAGGATTGATGAGTAAGCCATGCTCCCCAGTCCACTCCGAGATTTACAATTTAAACGATTGTATTAAAATTGTTACAATTTAAACGATTGTATTAAAATTGTTACAATTTAAACGATTATATTAAAATTGTTACAATTTAAACGAAAAAACATATTCGGTATCTAAATTGTTACAATTTAGATACCGAATATGTTTGTTCCAAGACTCGCCGTTATTTTACCGATTCTAGGTGAATTATTTTTGAAAACATTTTTTAATGTAATTCGATAATTAGCGTCTTTCATATTTTTTTAATCAATTGAGTGTTTCAGCATGCGGTTAAGGCTAGCCTTCTGAATATACCATGCGGTTAAGGCTATCCTTCTGAATAGATACGAAACACTCTTCTCGGACAATATTTGTTTTTTTTTTATAAGTTTCCGACAGTTAAAGGGCATTTACAACTTCTGTCATATTAATTTGTTTAAAAATACCTTATATTGAACTTGTATTATGCGTAAATCTTAATGAAGCATTTCGTCATTATGGACTCAAATATGAGTCACCATTTAGAGGAGGATGTTAGATCATAAGATTCCTATTCAGTCATTAAACTTGGTAAAAAATCTTGCTAGGAGTGTCCGATATGACCCGAGTAAAATAATAATACCTATTTGTTTGCATTTTATTGCCCGTTTTTAAACGATTAATTGCTCATAAGTGAGTTAGACATGGCTAATTCATGCGTAAAACAAATCAGTATTATAATTATAGCGAATTTTCCTCGCATAATAGCCAACAGTCATAAATACTGTTCAAGCCTCTGAACACCTAAAGCTATTTTGTATTTTCCAGGTTATCAATCAAATAATGACGTGATCATAATAAACAGTCAAATATGAAAGGTAAACACGTGACACTGGTCTGGTTTAATGTAGGGTTACCAGACGCAAAAATGAAAAAGGATTTCAATCTACGAGTATTCTAAAATCAATTGAAAATGATGACATTAAAAAATTAAACGAAATCGACTATACAATTTTATTAAGGAAGGTGTTATGGCCTTTTGCAACGAAAACACTTTTAGAATTTCAACTGTGTAATTTTATTTGTATAATCGTTGAATTACATTGAAGTATAATATTAACAGTATTATAGAAATAATAATAACGATGATGTTAGCATCGTAGTGGTTTTAAGAATAATGATTGCTGCTTTTTATATGACGTCCTATTTAAAGCTAAGATAACATACGGACGACCCTTAGATAGATTAATAAGGAATTTGTCGGATATGTTATCGTTGCCCGTAAGGTCAAATCGATATCAGGCGATTTATCTCGTTCGCAGTTTACTTCCATTTAGTGATACCAAACCTTTATTGAATTTGGATAGTATACCGCCAACAAAATAATAAATTTAAACATAATAAATTGAGTTAAGTTTGACATACACGCGATAACACTAATATTTATAGGTTCTAGATAACATAGTACAGATATGTTTAACATCGATAAGCTTAACATTGGTTTGCATGATAACTTATAATATTTATTGGAAGTGGATAAGAGTATATGATAAGATTAGCATTTTAACATTGGTAGGAATATATTACAAAGGAAACATTAATATCAACCTTAAAATACAATAGTATAGTGCTAATATTATTGTAACATAAGTATTGTATTTAGTCATATTTTTCGGAGATATCTATATTTGCTCCCAAAAATAATTCGTTTCTTAACAGAAAACTATAAAGATCAGTGTACGAAATTACATCCTTAAAATAGTATTCTATTACGCCTTCCCTATTTTTTTACATTTATTTTGATCTTTAGTCCACCAAGCATCAGCGAAATCAGCAAAACACCAACAGGAACTTTATTTTAACGTGTTTGTAATTTATGTGATATACTATGTTAGATTATTTATATTTACATTAAAAAAATATATATACGAGTATGAGGATATATGAATATAAAACCATCCGTTGATCGTTAAATTTACTATAGATTTAAGACATCAAAATTGTGTGTATACGTTCATAATAAATATTAAAAAACAGGTCACTTGAAATGCAGTTTCGTGATAAAAAAATGTCGCCGTTTTGGTCGCGAATTTATAAAAGGCAAATTCAGAATGATGTCTGAAAGAAGGTTGACAATTGGGATATCAGTAATGTTAAGCTAGCTTTTTATCTTTAAATTCATTGACACTTGAACAGTTCATGTCATGTTTGGACAAATATCTGGATTGTTATCCCTAATAATTATGTAGAACGATAATTTAGAAAACTTCTTACCAGTTTTTAACTGACGCAGTATTTTCCAAGCTTTAAATTAATTGTAAAATATTTGATTACTTATGACTATTACGATAACGCTTATTATTTTGGATAAAAATCACCGTTTTCTTTGTGATGAAAGTATTTTTCGCACAAGTGGTATTTTGTTATCAAACTATTTTCAAAAATTATTTATAGCAATTTACTTGCCTGCTTTACTAGTGTCTGTCTTTAGGCAACTAGGGTTTAGTAAATTTTAAAAATCGTCACAAGCGGTATTTAAATAAAAAATATAAACATATTTGGAATGTATATATGTACTGAGAAAAATGTATGAGGTGATAATACATGACAGAATATGGAATGAAGTGATTAGGGATTAATGTGAACTTATGATAGTACTTATGATTAATGTAAATGAAGAATAAGGGCACTAAGGCGTGGTAGAAGAATACTGAAAAGAGATGGTTTGATTAAGAGTATGACATTTTAAAATAAGTAAATGTAAAATATCAGAGAAATCGTAGGAGTTGTATGAGAACGTGTATGAATGTAGAACAGGCTTACGACGTAGGTCGCAATATGAAAGTCTAGCGTTCTCTCCTCTTTGTCTACCCCGACAGGGAAACGGCGGGATGGTATGTGTGTATGTAGAAATTAAAGATTAGTTATATAATATTATTATTTCTTCAATATTTGATTATTATTTCTTCTGGCCTTCTGAAGCAATTGGACATTGAGAATGATTTTATACGGGTCAGAGCTGCATCGCTGGGTGTTGACTTTTAATATTAGCCAAATATTGACTGTGCACTTCCTCTTTGTTGTCAAATTAAAATGACAGCCGCCACCACGACTGGAGAAACTCCATCTGGGCAATTACTGTCTCCGTCGTGTTGATCTAACGTCGCCATTTTTGTCACATTCCTGGTTATTACCAAATAATGCTCAATTGAGCCTGACCGCCAGATGAGAAATAGCCGTGAAATAGCTAACCTTGGCTAGATTACTCGAGATTTGATTTACCATGCTGTAATGTTGATATTTGAATTCTTGTTGCTTGTAATCATTGCTTGTATATATCATTGTCATTAATTAACTATATTCGTAATGTATACGATTAAAACGTCGTGTTGTGGAGATTGTTTGATCTTGGCAATACTTTGATGTACAATACTATGCAAGTGAAACGACTGTAAAATATCAATAAAATATTTATAAAAAAATACTTGAACTAAAAAATACGTTGGGTGACAATATATAGGAACATACGGTATAAAGTGATTAAATAAGAATTGTATTGTAATGTATTATCCTACTATTGTTACAGTATAACCTGCCGCATTTGTTTCCACGTAGCAATATCATCCATCAAAACATATATCAGATAGATGTTAAATAAGTCTTCAGAGAAAACTAAACTGGGACTTTTAAAACATGGGTAATAACAGGAATCGAACTCGCTACCCCCGGGCTGAAAGATAGGTGGCTTATCAACTAGTCAACGGAGGTCGTGAATGGAAATTACATACTTAAAAGGGTACTCGGATATGATTTGGTCATCTAGCATATGTACTTCCCTTTTAGGGCTATCTACAAGTCTTTTCTTTCTGGACTGATCTTGAATTTCTACAAAGAATTCTAATTCCTGCTTTTCCTGTGGAATACCTCAGCTAAAGCAGTTTATTTTTTATCTTTGTAAGAAATGTTTGAACGTTAAATGAATACAAAGAAAACTAAATGTTATTTAAAAATATTTTTTATAGTTTTTGACGCAAATGTTTATGTATGAAATTACCAGATTTTTTAATGGATATTTGAGGAATTATAATACGAGGTTATCTAAAGAATAACGAAGAGCATTGACCTTTAGAGTCAATTAACGCGTGAAAAGTAAAATATTCGGTTGATGGCTAAATATTATGTACGAGTATGTGCACTTTGGCAATATTGACAATATTTTGTTAACAATTTAATCAAATAGATATTGAGAGAACATAATATTTATGAAAAATATAGATCGCCATATGGCAAAAAAAAACACTAGATTGTACAATAAAAGCGCAATATTAATTTGAAAAATAAATGATTAATCTAATAAGCATAAACTTAAATTGGTCATCAGATATCTCAAAACATGTTCAACTAGTCTTAGATTCTTTTTGCATGTCTCCGTCTTAAAATACGCCTAGAAGAATTTCCATTCTAAGTTTTTATTCTAATCGCCCTGATTTTTTTTCAAAGACTCAGCCTTTCCTTTCAATAAAACTTCTATTTGCGAAGGTCCGGAGTGAATATTTGTAAATAATGTTCTTCCGGAATGAATATTTGCCAATAATGCTCTTCGGGAGTGAATAACTCGCGTGCTTAATAAGGTATGTAAAGAGGTTGTTAAATATACCCCTCAACAAGTGTACGAACTAGAAAGGTATACCATTTTATCTTTTATACTAGAAGCTACTTAATTTAGATTTAAATTCCTAGAAAAGGTTTGTTTAATCGATAAACAATAATATTAATTTCATATAGAAAATTAATAAAGTTATATCAAAAATTTAATTAACGTCAAGTATAATCCAAATAAAATCGTCAATTTAATCCAAATGGAATCGTCAATATAATCCAAATAAAATCGTCAATATAATCCAAAAATAATTTATCTCAATAATTTATTTTATTTATTTAGTTATCTCATTAATTCATTTATTTATTTATCAATTACAAGTAAGCATATGTCATGAGTCCTGTATACTCCCACAATAACATTCAATGCTACTTTCATTCAAGAAATCCCATCTCTGCATGATTACCTTGCACCTAGTCCCCATTACTTGGAGCCTATTCAGGATTCTCCAAGTAGGCTAAGGCAGTTGGTCTCCAGATGCTATCTTATGGTATACGACAACTCTTCTTATACGAGTGTTTTTCCTTTCAACTTCAGAAAACGAGTTATCCAGAGGAATCATCAGTTCTTGCGTTCATGCAACTATTCACACATTTCCACCTCAACTAATCGAATTATTTTTTTAACAAACATTAATATTTGACTAAGTTAAAATGCAATAATTAACAAAAAATATTTCTTGAATTTTCGAAAAGACTATAGTTTCACTTTGTGGTGCCATGTTTTATGTAAAAGCAAAAATAAGATAAACTATATCTTCACCTGACGATGAAGACGGGGGTTTTCGAAACCGGTAGTAAATCCAAAAATAAACCAGTGGTGAATACAAAAATATATAATAAGTGTTTTATTTACTTATTTTTCTTTTTACATAAAAAAAATATGATACGTATTTAACTCTTTAAACATTGTTTTTATAGTATATTTTCATGATAACATTTATTAAGATTATTATGTTGAAGTTATAAATATTTCTGTAAAATACGTTGAGTTTGTATTACAAATTATATGATTAAATGAATGTTGTTTTGAAAGAAGGAAAAATAAGAAAAATCGTTAAAGCTGTATGAGGTGTCTAGATGTAGAAGAGGCGAGATAGGAAAGTTTATGTTCTGTCCTCTCTGTCTACCCCAACAGGGAAGCGGCGTGATGGTATGTATATGTAAATGAACGTCGTTTTTCTATTTCGACGAAACAAGTGTAGTATATACATTTTTATCATATTTTTTTATTAAAAAGTCTTAAAATTTTGAATTGTTTTATATATATTTTTTTGTTTATTCTTTGTACTTGTTGTATTTGTTCTTTGTTTGAAACTTGTAATGTGTAAAAAAATACTTGAAAACAAAATAAATAGAGTTGAAATAATCTATTTTTTCACCGAGTTTTTCAATGAAATAATGTCATCAATATCAAAAAACATTTCATTATTGAACATAAAATAGAGACATTATTATACGTTCGTTCGCTATATTTTAAATATTCCCTCATTACATATTTAAGTATATTTGTATTCTGAGTAATTTGTTGACACTTATTTCATATCATATTATTGGGTTGAAAAAAATATGTTTAAGTAAAAGTATTGACCATGACCTGAAATGGTTCAAGAATTTTGCTCGAGTGACAAAATAAAGATAAGCGATACAATTTTTACGACAAAATAACACAATATATTTACTTTCTTATTATACACCTACGCTGCTAAGTTGATAAGTTATTTGTCTTTTAGACCGGGGGTTCCGGGTACGAAACTAATTTTTATAAGGGTTTCGGGGTAGTTTTCCCTTATGGTCTCTTTTGTATATTTCTGCTTAGTTGTAAAAGATTGCCACATGTCAATAAATTCATTACATGTTGTAAAACAACGAAAAGCTTATTCAATACAATACACCACGTCAGAATTTATAAATTGTTAGTTTTTATTGATTATAATTTTGATAAACATTATGATAGAGAAACCCTCGTGATAGAGTATTATTGGTAACCATTCTATGGATATAAGAAACCTATGCGTATTTTGGACCAAATTAAAAGTTTCCAATGCAACGTTTAATATGTTGCAGCATCTCATTCTTCTGATTTATAAGGCGGTATTTTTGTGTTGAGTTAAAGTGTTTTTATAATTTATTATTATAAAAGCGCTTTAATAAACTACAGGAAAATTTAAAAGAGTGAAATCTGCCGGAAAGTGAATCCACCAGGAACCGAACATTGGGCTTCCACTTGCTTGGTATGCGTGAATACTGACCACGGTCGCCGGCACAAGCTTTACTTTGACTATTAAAGCACATTTTTTTCCATTTATAATTCGTATTATTGCCCGACCGACCGGTTTTGAGATAGTTCTCATCTTTGATATTTTTATAAAATAAATTATTTAACAGAGATTTCCACAGTGTTAATTAAAATGATAAGATGCAATATTCTTATTATAAGTCGAGATTATCTTTTAGATAAGAATCAAAACATAAAATCAGATGACATATTTTATACATTAATGTTATCAATATATTGCGTAATGCTGTTATCATAATTTCGTAATTTAATTAATTAAATTTAAACAAGTCATTCGTTTTGAATCACTATATACTATGTATCCACTATACACGTGTATGCTAATTTCATACCTAGGAAAGCCTTATTGCTTTACTCTCTCAACTCACCGATGATGATAATATGTACAAACCTTCAAAATGGAATGTCAAGTAGACGAAAGTGAGTATTTTCGACACCTCCTTCTGTTCGCGTTCAATCGAGGGAATAAAGCTGCTAAAGCTGCTCGCGATATTTGCAAAGTGTACGGTGAAGATGCTATGAATGAAAGGACAGCTCGTCGATGGTTTTTCTTTCAATAATGACTTCGAATTGCGGATATGGTTGGACGAATTCCTCGAGTCAAGACCGGGTGGTTTTTATCGCACATGCATTGAAAAACTTGTAGAACGTTAGCAAGAAGTTGTTAAAAATGAAGGAGAATACATTATTGACTAATTTGTTATTTTTTTTTGTTGTGTCCTCTTGTTCTCTTCATTTGGAAAAAAACGGACATAACTTATGTTAACACGCAACAATTATGGATCAAAAAAATCCTATTCAACTCTCTTGTATGAATATGTACATATGAGAACTACTTACTACCTTGATCAAACAGTTTTAGGACATTATTCATAAAATCGAAAATACAAGTTTATTCATCAAAATCAATATGGTCCCCTTCAAAGTACTCCCCATCGACTGCAACGCACTTACGCCAGCGCTTGATCCAATCCTCGAAACACCGCTGGTACTCAATTTTCGGTACGTCCATTAGAGCCGTCTTTGATTTTTTCATGACATCCTCTCGGGTGCTGTAACGCGTTCCGCGAAGCGGTTTTTTAAGTCGGTTGAACAGGAAAAAGTCGCAGGGAGCCAGATCAGGTGAATTCGAAGGCTGCTGGATAGTATTCTTGTTGTTTTTGTTCAAAAACTCATGGAAATCATGTCTTTCGCGATTTCAACGCGGTCCTTTTTTTCCATGAAATTGAAGTCTTTTGGCACCAGTTTTGCAGCGACACGTCTGAGCCCCAAATCACTAAACAAAATGTCTTGAGCGGATCTATAAGTGATGTTCAAGTCCTCGGCCAGCTCTCTGATGGTCAATTTGCGGTTTTCGGCCAACATTTCTTTGATTTTATCGATGTTTTCATCGGTTTTCGACTGCCACTGCGTTCGTCATCCTCGACCGACTCACGACCACTTCTGAAGCGTTCGTGCTACCGAAAAACACTTCTCCAACATTTCCAAGGTCTGCGGACCGTTAAATCCGTTTTTCTCACAAAATTTAATGCAAACTCGTTGATGCACAGTTGATGCCATTTTCATACTTGTAAAAAATCGAAAACACGCACAAAGGTAGATGTACTCAGTACAGCGTAACTTTTACAAATATCAAGTTATGACGCTGAAATTTGAAGGGAAGTGTCAATGATAGATGAGGTAACCTAACAAAAAAAAGACTTCCAATCGGGTGACTGACAGCGCCACACGGTGGCCCGTCCTAAAACTTTTTGATCAAGGTAGTATAGTATGTGTCAATTGTAAAAGAGCCCCCCCATTGAACGACTCAGGGTGTAGCGCGTCTGTCATGTTCACAGAAGGAAGAATGAACGAGTTCATGGCTTTGATAAGGCATCGAATAAGATACGATAACATGTGCCACCAACAAGGTGATCTGAGATGTTTTTCTTAATCTAGTACCGAAGATTAGTGAAATATAGTCTATTCTAAAAACTCCTTCTCCAGCTACACGTTAATTAATGTGTGTGACTTTCGAATTATTTTAAAACTGATTTGCTTTTTTACTTACTACTCATCAATGTTTATTATTTAAAAAAATATATTTTTATGCTCTTTCTGAATGTGTATAATTTTGTTAAAGTTCACTGTTCTCCTTGTATTTATATATTTATGTCCTCGGTTATCCGGTGTCGCAGTCACCGACTTCCAGATCGACTGGAATAAAAAAAAAATATCTTTTTTATGTAAAAATGATGAATAATTATTAAATGTTATAAAAAAATGCTTTTTTACTGCCGAGGTTAATCCGTGACCTGGTTAATGCGACCCCGGATATTCGAGAGTTAACTGTATATGAATTTCATAAATCAGCTCTGTAAAAAAAACCTTAAAAGCTGGAAAAAAAACATTTCTTGAATAAAAAAAAACATTTTTTAAACCCTCCTTTTTATTTTATATTCACTACTGTTTTATTTGAGTTTACTCTGAGTGAGTTCACATTTAAGTGAACTCAAATAAAACATAGAACTCAAATACAACATAAAAAACGAGTGTTTCATTTATTTCATTAAAAAAATAAATTAGTATTATTAATATATTTACACGGAGGTGAGCGGTGAATTTTTATATTTCCCTTGTAAAAAATAACTTTCACGTTAGTATTATATAATTCATTTACGAAATTTTCTTTACAAGAATATGAACAATGAATCAATTCTTGTGTTCTATTAACAGAGCAAAAATATTTGAAAATTAACTGTTTTCGCGTGAAATGGGCCATGCATGGATTGTATAATAACTTGGTGGATATCTGAAATAATTGAAAGTAAATATTAAAGTTTGCTAACCCCTGTTCTAGGCCTGTAAGCAGTTTGGTTAAGGCTATAACAATAATGATTGCACACGGTAGGCCAATTCCTATAAATCAGTGATATTGGTCTGTGTTGGCGATTATCGAGTGGGTAGATACATGTGTATATTTTGACAAGTGCTTTGTTTATTCTCGTACTATGTGAGCTTTGCAATCAATTATGGTATATTATAATAGCGCAAAATTAATAAATACTGCAATTTAATGCCAATTAACTTTTGTTGGGATTTCCTCAATGGTATTGGGTAATTTTTACAATGAGCGTTGTGCAATTTGTCATATTTAAAAATACTTTTATGTTAATATGATTCATTGTAATTTAGATTCTATATAATGAAGCATGCTAAAATATCGTTTTCATTGTTTAGTCTCGTTGTCGAGGATCCCTTTGCCATTCCAACGTCAATTCTGTTGGAAAGTGAAGCTGTGCCGTAGAGATTTTGTCTTTTTCTTATTTTTTCTCTCTCTCCTCTTTAAGTGAGTAAGCTGTTGTACACCAGTAAACTCAGCAGCCATAGTGTGACTTTTTAGTTGGTCGCTTACAATAATTGATACGTTAAATTAACTCAGTAATATATTCATAAACAAGTTTGACGGGAAGGTAGAATCTTTTGTCAAATTTAACATTAGAATTCGTTTGAAAGAAGGAATTTTACTTAGAATTTTATAATTTGAAAGGAATTAGTTGCATTGTTTTCTCACGCTATGCAGTTGAATCAACTAACCTCATATAATAAAAAAGACTTTACAATTTAAATAAATTAGCATCATTCCAATCAAAATATTATTTAACTTTTTTAAGATGGTATGTTAACACAAGTGTGAGCCACACTGTAATATAATAGTCTGAAATTGATTAAAATATTAATTATATTGCATTTATAAAGATTTATAATCGGGCATTATATGAAAGTTTTTCTCATTAAAATACAGAGTCAACTTAAAAATATAATAAAAAGTTTTATGTAATAATTTGTATAAATAATTTTGTACTTGTTTGAATTTAAGAATTATGCTGAAAAACAGAAATTCAATATTCCTGAGATAGCAGTATACATTACTTAATAAAAAAATATAAATTATCAGATGAAAGATATATTTTGGTATCAAATTTCTAAAATTTGAAATGTGAAGACTGCCGATTGCGTTGGAAACAATTTGTATGCGTGTATTTATCTGTTTTGCTAACTTGAAAAAAAAATGTTTAAAGAATCTCAAATAATGTCCATATTAGTTGGTAAAAATAAATTTAAATACTTTCGAAGATGGAACCAAAACTTTTTTTAATTAGCAGGAAGTTAAATGTCACATTTTTTCATTAATTGTTTCAAAAATTCAAAAGCACGGAGGGAACTATATTTTATTCATTTCTCGTCGTAGATAGTGCAACTTCGAGTTTGTTGTTTTTCTAATCAGTCAGAGAGGTTGAGGGATTGTTTGTAGAAAAACACAAGGGGACTCTTTTTTTGGGTACCATTGGTAATGGAACCCGATATAATCTGATGGAAGACAATTGATTTACTACGAATCCATGGAATACGTATTGTGAGTGATTCGTGATGAAATATAGTAGATCTTGAATAACATCCCGGTACCAAATTTAGATTCGCATATTCAAACGGCAAATTAAAAAAAAACATTGCAGTAATTTGCTTTTATCTCCTTTTTTGATTACCTTATTTTTTTCTTGAATCTATTTATTTGGTTTTATTGGTTTGTATTGAATTGTTTCTACATACATCAATATAAAAAAATGTATTGTTGTTAGGAATATATAACTACTTGGCATTAAACCGACCTTACTGTCCACTGTGCAATAAAGTTTTTAAATACATGAAATGGATCAGTACTGGCGGGATTATTACCATGTGGCAACCAACTAACCAGAATTATGTTAAAGTGAGTTTAAGTGAAAACCAGACAAAAATCCTTTTTAAAGTCTGGGATCCAGCGGGATTTGAACTCGCAAACTTCAGGTTGGGAGACAGGCATCTAACCAACTAAGCCACTGAGGTCATCACATAATGTGTGAAAATAATTATTATTCATTGAAAATATGTGTTGAAATTTCAAATATTATTTATTTGTTATATTTATTTATGGCTGGCTATCTACGTAAAATATTTTCTAGATTGTCGCTTCAAACGGTATTTTTTTAATTTTATGTGTCATGTGCTGCTTGATAATATATTTTGTATTGCTTATTATTACCGCCCTCTTAAAATGTACTGTACCTTTCCTTCCCTGTGTTGGGTATCTTCTACACGTTGCTTCTAATAACCATCAATATCTCTATAAATATAATAAATACAAGGTTAAGATTTTAGGTATTCCTCCATAAAATATTTACGCATTGATTTAAAAAATAATATTAATAATAATCAGAATTTATCGACTACATCGAGGTGTTTTGTAAAGATCGAAAACAAATTCGCATTTAAACGCTGCGAGTGCCTCGTCTTGACGATAGGTGAATAGTATGCGGGAAGCGCGACACTATATTCGCATCTCACTCTTGCATACTAGACTGAATTACGAGGAGCTGAATTGTCTCAACGTCGCAAGCAAAGGCGTAAGCGCCGGGGTATGCGACTGACGTTCCGCGCCACTAGTAGCTTCTAGGCTTGCAAATAGGTTAGACGTACGCCCGTTCCGTGAGCGTTTTTTAATGTTTTCAGATGGTTTTTTAATGTTTTCAGCAAATAAATCTCAATTATTATAATTTTTAACTTCAATTATAATTAATTAAGGGGATTATCTATGAATGTTCTTATTTTTCCGATTTAAAATCGATAATTTTTTATTGCGTACTCACTACCCAACACCGGAGCACGCGTATTATTTTTATCACCGCAAGGGAAGGGTTAACTGAAGTAAAAAAAATCTTGTTTTATCTCTAGTTTTTACTTGTGAAGACTTATCTTTTTTCAATATTAAGAGCTCTTATATGTCGATCGGAAAATAAGCGGTTTGTTGTGTTCACGCGTGCATTAATAAAATCTTTTGTAAAACGAAGTTCACTGGTAAATATAATTGCCGATGGGGTTCGCCTTTAATAAAGTGTGATTGTTTCCGACCGCAATGTTGATGCAATATACAATTGTTATTTGATACGATTATAATTGAAAAACGATGATCATACAAAATTTAAGTTCCATGCTAGCTTGAACGGTTTCAAAGACCCAATTCTCTGAAAACGTTTTCGATTGCGGGTATACCATATATTGACGAGTCATTCAATATCAAAGAAAAATATTTGCATTGTTATCGATATCGACGAACCGTTCAAAACTGGGTTGAAAACAATCAAACTTTACATTTATGAAAAAAAGCCGTAAAGACATTTCTTCAAATTTAACTAAACTTATTTCACAATCCTTACGGATTTGAAGTAATTAGGTGGAAAGGAGATATGAAAACTTTACATTGATTTACATAATAGACATACCATTATGCTGTTTTCCTATCGGGATAGTTAAAGAGGAGAGAGCACCTGACTTTTATATTATGACACACATATTTTGCCTATTATGCACCTTCTCATGCAGCTCCTACGATTTTTCTAACATTTAACATTTCCTGATTTTGAAATATCACTCACTTGATACAATGATACTTTAATTGATTTTCCTCTAACACGCCGTTCACTCACATATGCCATTTAAATTTATTTTGTTAATTCATCATTCATTCGTTCTTCATCCAAAACCATCTCAGAGTGTTCTTCATCTTACTTAATACATCAGTCTTAAGTTCACATTCAACCCTAATCCCTTCAATTCATATCCTGTCATGCATTGTCACTATATATTCTTCTTTTTACACTATTCAGATGTAGTTTTGAAAGTTATCTTAGGGGTTTTCTCACTCAGTTATATTGGCGTAACAATTAAGATCTTCGCCATCAGAGGTAGCATTATCGAAGGGCTTTAGGTATAAATCAATCCAACAATCTATCCTTTTGAAACCATGCTTTAATGTAATAAGAATGAACAAGATGGAAGTGTCTGATATGTGTCGTTTGCGGAAGGGCCACTGTGTGGTGGCTAGTCACCTCTACAGAATAGGTATTGTGGAGAATCCTGGCTGCGGGTGTGATCTGGATAGTAAAACTATAGAGCATGTAATTTTCGGTTATCCTTTATGAGACAGGTTTGATTTACTAAAAGCCATATATTTACCGTGTCCAATGGATGTTCCGTTTCTTCTTTCTTCGGGTAACTTTTTCACTTAATTTTTTTAAGCTTTATCAGTGGAAAATTTAAATTGTCTAAAAATGTAATTTAAAAATAATAGTTTTATTATATTGACTTAAATAATTGCCTAATGACTTTAATTTGGTGGCATAGATAATCCTAGTTTGGGTGGATTGCCTATTAAAAGAAAAAAAAAACTGTGCCAATAGTCTGATAAACAAAAGATTCATCTTTGTTTTTTGACATCCCAGTTACACAGAACTAATTTAATTTACGGAGTGCTGTTTTTCGGCTGTTTTTTTACAAATAGTGTTCTTCAGTGGATATTGTATTAGTTCTTCAAATACTTGTGTTTTTCAGTGGATATTGTATTAGTTCTTCAAATACTTGTGTTCTTCAGTGGATATTGCATTAATTCTTCAAATAATAGTGTTCTTCAGTGGATATTGTATTAATTTTTCTAATAATAGTGTTCTTCAGTGGATATTGTATTAGGCAAAACGTCATAATGTTTAAAATATCATTTTCAATACAATTTTTTTTATTAAAAACCTACTGTTATTTCATTTTAAATAAATAAATTCGAGTGCTTGTCTAAAATCATTTGACAAATGCACAATAAAATAAATAAAAAAACAATATTTGAATTTGTAATATTGTCAAGTTTCATCAAATAATATGTGTATGTGTGATTGGATGGATGAATCCCTATTACTTGTGACTAGTATAATAGAAGGGATAGTATGTAGATGATTAGGGTATTTGCCATTGGTGACACCCGAGGTGACACTGTAATCTAATTTATGACAGGCATATCCTATAGGGTATGGATCTTCAGTACTTGCAGCTAGTCTTCGTCTTTTTTCTCCATTGGTCCTTCATAACTAGCTAGCAACAGTTCAACACTATTTGGCTGAATCTGCTATTGTTTGCTCCCAGTTGTGTTAAGCATTTATGTTTTTGAACGTATCATGCAGTATTTCCTTATATCTCTTGCACCGCACTTTATTCTGCACTGTTAGTTCACCAAAGTGGATATTTTTTGGAAATTTGTAGTCAAGTAACACAAACGACATACCCTAACTAAATAGGCGAGCACGTGACCTTCCATACACCTTGTCAAGTATACTGTCAAAATATTGTGGCTTATTATTTACTCACTCTCAGAATTTAATTAATTTGGTGGTATCACGTTTTCTTAAACCTCTTGAATCCTCTATATTACTCGAATATAATAAAAAAATAATTAATTTAAATTTAAAACAATATATCAGTAAAAATTAACAAAAGCCTTTTTATTGAATTGATTTCTAAGAATCCATGTAGAATACATTTATTTACGAAACGTGTAAAACTTCCACAAAAGGATAGTAAATTAGACATCAAATACTTATGTTGTTTATAGTTAAGGCATTAACGTTGTGGAGGTTTAAAGACATTGTAATTTATTTTTATCAAACACTGTTTATTCCATTTTTTTTGTGGAATAAACAGTGTTTGATAAAAATAAATTACAAAATTAAATACTTACCTGTACTTATTGCATTTCTCCATAGGTTAATTTTAAGTTTGACTTAGTGCTTACAAATGTGTTTTATATATTTGACACCCTTGACTTACACACCCAAAATTTACATACAATCTTATTACAATTATACGTAAAGTATTGGATAAAATATTCTAGAAATGATAACATAAACGTACTATATTATGTTTATTAGTTATTCCCTTCTCCAGGTTATAAATTGAACTCGAGCCTAACAAACAGAATAACTAAAGCGAGTCTTAAAACAATTAATTAATTTTCTTTAACGCAAGACGGTGTCAATGGAATATTTAAAATGTAATTTTTGAGAAAGGTCTGTAAAATCCTGAAAACGAGATTATCTGGGTTACGAGGGATTAATATTTGAACCAATATCTGAAAGAAAGCCTTTTAATACTTGTAGAAAATACTGACTACAGAGAATTATTTGTAATAACTTAAAATACGAATAATGGGAAAATGCACATGAAATTTATTTGTATAATTTCCCTAGAAAGGGTTTTATTTTTTAAGTAAGGTTCACAGTGATAAAACATGATTCGATTTCACAAGAAAATTATACTCAACAAGTAAATAAAGTTTATTGAATGACATCAAGATAACAATTAAACGCAATATTTATTCAGGAAACAGTCTCTTACTACATCTCTTAGTACATTCCATTTCAATTTTATAAAATTATTCAACTGGAAAAAGTAATCGTTTGATAAGGGTTTAGAACAATACAGATTATACTCGTATATACGTGTATCACAATATATACTTATACATACACTTGATCACGTAATTTCCCTGCCAGGGAAGGCTGAAAGGACATGGCGCCTGATTGTCAGATCTCGATGCACAGTCTTCGTCTCTTTCACATCCTAACACCTTCTCATACAGCTCCTACGATTTCTCTGATTTTCTACGTTTCTTTCTCTAAATATATTCATTTGATCCAACTATACTTTCTTTGGTGTTCCTCTCCCACGCCTTATACTCACAGTTGCACTAGATATTTGTTTAGTTAGTGTTTAATTATTCACTCGTTTTACATGTCTAAACATTCATTCCTTATCACTTTACTGCATAATCTGTTATTCATTGTCACTATGTATTCTTCGCGCACGAATTTCTACTATAGAAATGCGCGCACGCATTTAGTGCACGCATTTCTATAGTATTTATTCGGCTCCTTTCGGTCGTTTGTCATGTTCACGTTTTACTCTTATACACTAAAGTGGGTATTAAAATACTGTCGTGGACTATCATCTTACCGTATTTTGATACTGTTCGGTACGAATGTTTATGTTTCTACGATTTCGCTTACTTGTTGGACACCTTAGAATTTGCTAGGAATATTTTTGACGTTTTATTTTCTCTATAGCTAAACGTGTTAATATATCGATATTCGAATTAAAATATTTTTTTGTCTGCAGCATGTGACCTAAATAATTTTAAGTTTTATTTATTTATTTACAAGTAAAGTCATTTTATTTTAAAGATGTAGTTTGTTTTCAAAGAAGTTTCCTCTTGACTAGTTTACAATGCCTTTGAGAATGCCAGCATTTTGATATTTTTTAATAAGCGATTTAAGAAGAAACATTAAAAAAAATGCAATTTTGATGGTTTGGTGGTTTTAGAATACCAGTATTTCCGAAACAAAAAAGTGTTAAAACTGATTTTCGAATAAAATATAAAAATATAACCAATTAAAAATATGTTTGCCTATTTCAAGTTTTCAGTAAACATAAACTTAACCTCATACAAAACTAAATTTAGTTAACTTAAACAATTAAATCTCATACAAATTAAAAAAATATTTATTTCATTTTGTAATTTTATTTAAAATAATGATGAATTTTGATAAGGCATGAATGGGAACTTAAGGCTAATGTGTTATGTAAGATGGATAAGAATACGTTGATATGGTTTGGGCATGTAGAACGAAAAAAAAAAGATAAACACAACAGATACACAGTGCAGATGTGAATGAAATACTTATTAGAGAAAGACCAAGGAAATCAGGGTTAGATCAAGTGAATTATATTTTGAAATAAGGAAAAGTAGAAAGTCAGAAAAATCGTCGAGGCTGTTAAGGTGCACGGATGTGGAAGAGGTTAAGGATAAGTGGCAATTTAAGAAAGTATGGCGCTCTATCCCTTCCGCCTACCCCGACAGGGAAATGGCGTGACGGTATGTATGTATGAATTTTAACATATAAATTTTAGTATTCAAACTTTGTTTAATTCTACATTCGAATTTTTACATTAAAAAACGGTTTTTAAAAACTATATTAAGTTCAGCATATTGGTATTTGACGCTGTAAAACATACATAATATGTTAAATTGTATATGTAAAACCAATAATTTGAATTACATTTGACACTTAATGCAACATGTTGTCATTTATATGGCTACACCATAAAATAACATAGTTATTTGGTTCTGTTAATGCGCAATATTTCCGCTGTATGCAATAAATGAATGAAGCTATTATATTTTTACATCTCTGACCCGCTTAATGCATAATTGCGTATTTACGTTTGAATTTGTTCCAATGCGTTTGAAGTTTGATGTATGACTGTGAAGCAGATGCCTTCGTAAACCAGCCATAAGGAAGAAACATTCCGATATCCATCGGGAATCAACTTAGATGAATTAAAACAGTTACATCTTCAATGTGTTAAGCTCATCATTTTTAAGTTATGTCGTGGTGTAATAAAAACACAAAGATTGAAATGTAACACAGAATTGTTTTTAAAAAAATCTTAATCAAATGAACTATAAAACTGAGTTCGAATTAAAACCGTGAATAAATATTGGCGTTTATCACTGATGGGGCAATAAAAGTCAATTAATTTCAAATCTGTTTTAAATGTAATAAGAATCTTTTTGTATTGTATTTTAGTTTTGTTGTACACTGTATGGTTCGATGAGCTTATTTTCATGTGGCAATCTCTCTCGACCAACCAGAAACTGTGATTTACGAAAATATTTCTAATCTTAGAATCGAATATCAAAGTGGTTTTTTTTTCTTCTTTCTCTTATTTTAGGCTTGTTCGCCTGTTATGGTCCTGCATCATCGTTTTCCTCTTGTGACGTCGACTGCCAGCTGTCTTTCCATCTTTTGGGAGGTCGTCCTGGAGGTCTGCTTGATTGGGGGATCCTGTCCCTGGCCACTCTTACGGCTCTTGGTTCCGCCATTCTGTATACATGTTCGTTCCAGAACCTTCTTCTCTGTCATCCCCATCTGACAATATCTTCAACTTCGCACATCCTTCGGATTTCTGTGTATCGTACTCTATCACGAAGGGTTTTGCCAGCGATACTCCTGAGTACCTTCATTTCGCTGGTTCGAAGGAGATTTATTTTACATTAAATAAAATTTTAAGTTGAAACAGTTCGTTTTCATATCAAGAAAAAATCCGCAGCTTAGTCGGCATTTCACTTGTCCTTCGATCCGGGGGTTCCGGTTTCCAATGTTTTTTAAAACAGGCCTTTCATATTATTCTAGTTGGTTGAGAGGAATTCATGTATTGAAATAAACAATACTCTAAATTTTGTGTCCATATTCATCAGTAATATATGTATAAACATACACTGGAATAGAACGGATAAAAACGTTAAGCATTTTGATTAAAATATCGTATACATGAACGTTTATTGAAACTGGGTGTGTTGGAAATTATCCTTCATTGAATTTATTACATAAAAAATTCTTGACGTCTGAAATTATTGAAAATTTTAAGTTTATTGTTAGTTATGAAGCGTGTTAATATTTAACGTTAAATTACACATATGTGTTAAGGCAATGAAAAAAATACATTTAAGAGACAGATCTGGGCTCATTTCATAATATCCTAAGAGTGTGAAAACATAAACAAATAGATGTCTTCATTTTGTCAAAATAGCAAAAGAGCGGAGGATGGACAATCAATCATTAATTTGTAAAACATTCTTAAGGTTTTTTAAGGGAATTCCGAAAGGAATGCATAGTATTCAGTTTCTTCACGGGCTGATGTCACATATTCCAGCATTTGCTGACGTCGTAAGAGAAGGTATTATGTAGATTTATAACGGAAAGAAAATTTGCAGACGCTACAGTGTTGAAGTAGTAAATCGGATTATTATCGCCTGTTGAAGTGGTCGCTTTCTCATCACGAATCACTATGTTTATTATTATGGGGTCGAACTGTGACTAAATGTGAGGCTGGGTAATTCAAATCCGAGATGTGATATACTTAATTTGATTTAGTTAAATTGGTTTAATAGAAATTAATAGAAATGATATGTGTATACGGAATGAAGTGATAAGGGATGAATGTGAACGAAATTTAGAGAAATCGTCGATTTGTAAGTCCTTGTAAACCTTGTATGAATCTGAAAGAGGTTAAGCATGTGTGTCTAGAAAAGTATGACACTCTGTCCTCTCTGCCTATGTCGACAGGGAAATGGCGTAATGGTATGTATGCATATTATTTTCCCAATAAAAATAAAACCTTTTCACAAATTTCAATACAATTAATAAAATAATTTATGTACCATTTTCAACCTGTTTTATATAATAAAATATACGTTAATTAGCGTTGCAGGACTTACAGAACGCATGCATACGAGACATTTCCATTTCAAGACTAATCTGAATCAAATAAGTAGCATTAACATGATTTAACATTTCAAGTTATTATTTCACATTTTTGATATGATCAAAATATTCAATATGGATTCCAGAAAGTTTTTTTTTCTAAAATAAGATGTAATAAAAAAATAAAAAAATGAGCAGATAATTCCTACAGTATGGACCAGGATGGACCAATGTCGGAATGAAAGTGATGAAATGCAAGTACAGTGAAACCTCTCATAACGAGCACCTCTCATAACGAGTAATTCGCATAACGAGCTAAACAGATTGTGAAAAAAATGCTCCCTTAACGAGCGACATTTCGCATAACGAGTGACGCAGAAAGGGGAAGTCCCATCTTCACGTCACTCACTTGTGAGCCGGGACTTCCGAGCCAGTGCGTCAGTCTCTGGTTAACACTTGTTCTGCTAGCACCTTAGTGTCACATGTGATCACACATTTTTCCAAACTTGTGTTCAGACATTATTTGTAATTTTTTTTGTGCAAAGTTTAATAAGAAAAAGCCACAAGAAGACAGCCATAAGAGAATAAAAGTAACTAGAAATGAAACGTAAAATCATTGAAAAGCGAGAACGAGGTGTGAGCGTGGCTGATCTAGCGCGCACATACAATCGGTCTATATCAACGATTTGCTCTATCCTCAAAAACAAGGACAAAATTAAGAAGATAGATGCTTCAAAGGGAGTGTCAAGAATGTCTACGAAACGGTTACCTATTCTTAATGACGTTGAACAGGCTGCTTCTCATATGGATAAACGAAAAGTAATTGCAAGGCGATACTATTAACGAAAACATCATTTGTGAGAATGCGAAAGTTATTTTCGCCGACCTCGTTAAGAAGACGCCAGGATCATCAACTGCCGAAAAAGAAGTACAATTTAAGGAAAGTCATGGATGGTTCGAGAAATTTAAGAGAAGAACCGGCATCCACAGCGTTGTGAGGCACGGTAAAGCAGCAAGCTCTGACACAAAGGCAGCAGAGAACTTCATCAGCGACTATAAGAAGCTCGTAGATTCTGAGGGTTACCGGATTTTACTTATAGTAAAAAAGAATTAATTATTTGTCAGAAATAAAGAAATTGTTATTTCGATTTTTTTATTGTTTTTTGCAAATCGAATTCGCATTCCGGGTTGTTACGCTCCTTAACAATTTATAAGTTTGTAATTTTATTTGAATAAACGTTAAAAATAAAAAAAATAGAGTATTTTTTTCAGCATGGAACGCATTATCGTATTTTACATTGATTTATATGGGAAAAATTGTTTCGCTTAACGAGTGTTTCACATAACGAGTAAGATTCTGGAACGAATTATTCTCGTTATGAGAGGTTCCACTGTAACTTGAACTAGTAGACATGTACGTGTTAAATAATTATTATAGTATTAAAAAAATGTTGTAAGAATTGTTATCTAGTTATAAGATAGTATGCAGGTGTTAACTATTTATAAGAATTTAAATCTTAGGATAATTACAAAAATTACTTGTAAGAAATTACAATTATGGTACGTTAGCTTTTAGTTATAATATAAAAATTAGATTAGACCTTAAGTAATAAATTTGTGTTTGGGTGTAGTTTTTGACAAATGTGTGTATTACAGATTACTTTATCAAATAAAAAAAGGATAATTATATCTTGTTTTTCAGTTATAAATCAGTAAGGAATATTGTTTATTTTTATACAATATATAACGTTTTATTTTATTTTCTGAAGATTTCTTGTGTATTTTTTAATGTTTTAAAATCTTTAACTGAATTTACAAAATAAAACGAAAAAAAATAAGATTTAAACAACAGTTATTTGATGCAATAGGTTTGTTTATGTGTTATTTTTTAGACAAACACATCATTTTTATATTTTTCAAAAAAAATATTTCAGAAATTTTATTAGGTAATACGATGTTTTTATAACTAGTCGACGTAAAATTTTTGCATGACGAAGAACTCGGCCAAAAAGATTCAAACCCGAGTGATAATAAAATTAGAATTGGCCAAGTAAATTTTATCATAAATATCTTTATGGAGTTCAACAAAGTAAAACATTAAAAGCAACGACCGATTTTGCCTTACAATTATAAAATAAAATAAAAAACGTAATATTTTTATCAAAATAATAAATTTTGTTTTATTCTGTTGGCATGATAAATGCAACGAGAAAATTGCAAGTGAATGCCTTGCATTACTGATATAACTTTATTTTTTAAAAACGTGATTCTCGAAATTATGTAACGTCCATTTCGAAATTTTTAAGTGCAAAGGTCAAAAGATCTGAGCAAAATGAACGATGAGGTTTTGTATTATAGTTGGGAGCCCTTAAAGATATTTCAACATTAACCGGTTTTTTTCTCGAATACTCGTATATATGTAAAAAATATTATTTTCATAAATATGCATTCACGAATACTACCATACTGTTTTCCCTATTGGAATACTCAGAGAGGACAAACGACTTTCATATTACGACATACATCTTTCGCCTCTTCTACGTTCATACAGCCCCTACGACATCTCTGACTCATTTTTTCTAATAAAAATACTATTTTTTACTTTTCAAAATATTTAAATGAAGCTTATCTATTTCCTTGCAGGAATAGAGGACAATCATTAATTGGGTGTTTGGATATCTAATAAAACAAGTTTAGGTAAGTTAAATTATTTATTTGTTCAAAAATATGTCCGACCATTTAGTTGTATTACGGTAACAAATTTTTAAATATTTTAAGAAATAATAATAAATCATGCCCTAAAAGATATAAATATAACTATAAAAAGTGTAGTTTTTATGTTCTTCCTCTTCTTTATTTTATCAAGTATATTAATCTTATTTGAATATCACAATTAATGATTTATATAAATAGTTATTTTTTTAAATATGTCCAATTCCGTACATTCAAGAAAAAAAATGTATTGAAAACAATTTAAAAAATGTAACCTTTTTTATCGGTTAAATTTGAACACATGCTAGTGCAGTTAATGGTCGGAACAATTTGCACTTTGCAGATGCATCCGAAAGTAGGTCGAGGAGTTAAGTGTTGCGTGTATTAGTGTGGCCACTCTCGGCGCTATATCTCTAGACTTCGCTGCATCCTGCCAACTCCATATCGTTTTCCTTGATCAGACCAACTTAAAAGCTACCTATTAGAGATAATAATGGGGTTCACTTTGAAGGTTTTTTTCCTTCGTTTGAAAATGAGAGTGGATTTTATAAAGGCAAAAAAAAACTGTGCTTTGTATTTGAGTCTACACCGCTCTAATTGGACCGACCGGCAGCATCAGAGGATGCAAAACTCTTGAGAAACTTGAAATAAAAAGGTTGGGTTATATAAAAGTCCTTTGAAACAACAATTTGATGGAATAACTTGACTTTATTTTTTCTTTGACCGAACTCTTAGAAATAATATATCTATGTGACGCTAAAGTCATGCGAGGATTCAGAAATGTTCAAGAGAAAAGAAATAAACTCTCTAGATTATATTGTATACAACGAAAATATAATTAAAAAGGTTTTTTTGATTCGGTACCCTTTCTGTGATACGAATAAAAAATGTATTTTTATATTATGTGCGTATTTAAATTTTTTTGTGTTTATTATTTTTTAAATAATTTGGCACTTATAAATGACATTATGGAATGGATAAAAATAATTATATTTATTTTTTTAAACAAATTAATTCAATTGGTCTTATCTATTAGGCATTAATTTTATTCTATTGAAATATAAATTACAGTTTTTTGCAATCAGAAATGAATAAACTTCTGTTCGCCATTTTCTTAAAATAACATCAATTATATTAGTTGAAATTGGAGAAAAAAATAGTAACGTACACAAAATGCTTTAGGCGTTTTTTTAATTGTTCAATTTAATCAATGTGTCTATGACTAGTACATACTTAGAAAGTTTCCAGTTAATGAAGTTTTTAACCATCGTTTGATAAACGTACATCGTCGATATCTCTATTAGGACCATTTAAATAATGAACAGATTATCTATCCCGCATAAATTAATATATTAAACGGGCTATTGATAAGTGGCTGGTTTGTGTCTCGGCCCATCCAGTCCGATCAGTCGGAAGACTCAGTGACCTTTCTTTACGTGTGCAGCGGAGGAAAGCGCAGTTCTCGTACCGAATCAAGGTTCACCATCTAGAAAGCGTCTGGCACAGACCATGACTCTGTGAGAAGATGTGGCTTTAGAGTGGTATCCATTCATTTATACGTGAGCGTTGAAAACATTAACCAACGACAATTACCTTATAACAGATTTGAGTAACTGAAAGAAAATTAAGATGTTTTGATTCTCGAAGGTATCCTTTCTCGTATTAATTATTATTAGTTTACGTATCATTAGTTGTTACTGATAATATCGTATCCATTTAAAAGTATCGTCCGGAACTAATGTCACTCAAACATGATAAACCTTATTAATTTTATTTAAACTAATCAAATATAGTTCATCTGATAATACCGAGGAGACTTTTCTTAGACTGTTCGTCCGGTTTTGTTTGATAGATAATTCCATTCTTATCCATATCGTATCACCCCAAAAAGATGCCCTACGATGGATTTGGGCTTCCTTTAAGTAGGAATTCTTCCGAGCAGCATACTGATCACAGTTGATAAGCCATCAGGTGCGACATTGATTGAATGGCACACCTGTATAATGGTGATAGTATAATGTATAATGAAGGATCCTCTGTGACAATCCTCCACCTGAAGAGATAATATTCATCAAATATACTTGATATTCCTAATCGATCGTTTTAAGATTAGCCTTACAGAAAACTGATAATAACGACTCATTTAAAATATCCCAAGCATTGTATTAATTGAAAGCATCGTACTCTCTTATCATATTCAGTGAACCTAAAAAAGTATTTGATGTTTTTCGGGTATGTAAATTAGTCAAATAATAATTCAAACGAATGGGTTTAGTAAAGAACAAAAGTTAATGTGTTGCTTTAATTATCTTATCCAGTCTTTCCCTTTTTGTTAATTCGGATGTGAATTCTTTTTGACGATAACACTCCCCTATTTATCCTTTACAACAGTCTGCAAAGTCAAGTTCTTATAGTTAAAACAAAATTACCATCACCAATAAATATATTTATCACTCTTTATAAAACATATTGACTTTTGAAATAAAGATAGGTTGATCAATTATTAGATAAAAAAATCAGTTTTAAAAATTTACTTTGTATGATTTTATTATTTCCTACAATTTTTAGACAAAAATTTTCCAATAAAATTTGCCCTGAGTAGTTGTAGGTTTTGTTGATATTATGACTATAAGGGTATGTTGAGTATTTTCATTTCGGATCATATATTTACATTAACAGGCATTTTTATCTCCATTTTTTAATTAACTTGCGTTAACTGATCATTTTGATAGTCCGAGTGTCGATGATTCTTTTAGTTGAAGTTTTTTTAATAATAATTATCTGTAGATATTAAATTTTACAAACTATTTCTGTATGAAAAGGTAAAACATGTGTTTGAAATATTGAATTTCATTTTAGTATTTCAATGGGTATTTATTTCCAATATTTATTAATAAACGTGATTAAGTAATGTGTTAACATATATTATTATACAATTGTATCATAATAAAAATGTTTCTCTCAATATTTTATTCTACATAGTATTTATTATTCTCTCGAATGGTCATCCTGTACCCCGACATATGGTGCACTTTATATACAACTGAAGGCAACTTGCCTTTTAAGTCTCGGACATTAATGAGTGTATTTGCATATGACCACTGATTGTGTAAGCTTCTTATCTAGCAAAATACTTAATTGTATCTCCAAAAACATTTTGACAATGTTAACCAAATAAGGTAAAAACTTTCAAATTTACTTTCTAATCTTATCACAATGAAATTAAACGATCGAAATTTATACATCAGATAAAAATAAGAAACGAAATTATTAATCGTTGAGTTACATCATCACTTAGTCATAAGTTATCTGATAAAAGCGACGACGGTTATTTAGAAAAGCTGGTTGTGACATAAAGGGATATTGAATAGGGCGCAGAGAAGAATGGACAACGAGGAAAAAGTGGCCAAATTTATTATTTCTATGACAGTTTCGTAATTGAGCCCTACAGTTAACAAAGCTTTGAGCCGGAAGGAGCGGACGAAAGAGCCAAGATCAAAAGCAATAAGATGTATTTTGTTAAAACCAACTATAGTATTAGTATGAATGTGGTACATTAATTTATTTAAAATTTTAGCAATACGAATTGAACGTGGTACATTAATTTATTTAAAATTTTAGCAATTTACCCATCTTCCAACGATTTTTTTAAAATACAATATTTTTGTTTTGTACATTGTCAAGTTTTGATTCGTAGTGCGATGTATTACTTATAAAATAAAATATTTTTATTTGAATCAAAGTGAATCTACATAATTGTATGAACAAAACTTAAACCTGCAATAAACCATC
The DNA here is from genome assembly GCA_949825065.1 of Odontocerum albicorne. Classification (NCBI taxonomy): domain Eukaryota; kingdom Metazoa; phylum Arthropoda; class Insecta; order Trichoptera; family Odontoceridae; genus Odontocerum; species Odontocerum albicorne. Next base: position 52,246,389 of record OX463838.1, on the reverse strand, counting down.
AAGCTATGTACCTTTTGGGTGGACAAAGAGACAGATCTCCATTCCTTTTATCCACCACATTTGGACAGGTTTTATCGATCTTGATTTTATTGTTATTTGCCAGGATATCAAAACAACTAATTTAAAAATTTAAAAACTTAAAAAAATGCTGTCAAATCTTCATATATTTTGTAGGCCAAAATATTGTCGATCTATCTCACGGATTAGAAAACTTCCTAATGCATCTATTTTATTTCAAAGAGGTTCATTGAACTTCGATCGAATATTGGGAGTGGGAAACATTTTACGAGTTCAATCATGAGTTTCCTGGATATTGGTTGGCTTTTTTTTAATTATGGTATTTAAAATGTACCAATTGCATGATTCTGTTGTTATTTCCGGCACTTTTATTTTTTGGGGGATAATTACAGTAGTTGATTCGTTGTGTGATATATTAAACCAAATTACAGTAGTTGATTCGTTGTGTGATATATTAAACCAAATGGTGAACGATTGACGGATACAAGATACAATTTGTTACTCGCCTCGAGATACGTTTTGATCAGACAAGGTTGCAAAATTTGTTTAACAAGAACTGTTCGCTAATTGTTTAGTCAAAGCAACGTGTTGATATTTGAAACGTGATTGAAAAATATTTTGAAAAGTCGGAAATACGTTGTTTAAGACAAATTATTTGTTATACAACTTTCACTGAAGTTGATTAATTGCATATTTAAATATCACTAACCATTTAGGCTTTTTATAATAACAAAGTGGTTATGCATTTAACGTTTAAACTTAAACCTTGAGAGCTTTTCAAGAATTTTGTTCATATTTTAACTAAAATTAACATTTGCCCTTTATTTGTCATCCCTTTTTCTCCAAAAAATACATCATGTATAAGGAAAAATGCTTGCACACTAACATCATTGTATGCAGAGTTATTTTTTAAGTAACAAACACACTCAAACATTCAAATTTCTCGTTTCAAACTTACATTGGATTACGAAAACCAAAACCCCTCAAAGGAACGGTGGCTCATGAAAATAACCTGTTTGTTTTGACACTTTTTAAAAATATAATTTATTAAGTTAACCATTTTTCAACTGAAAATGAAATAAATATAATCAAGTCTTTTATTATTTTTAAAACAAAGTAACTCTTTAAACTTTAGTTTTCTTAAAAAATAAAATATATTTCAAAGTTTAGTTTAGTTTATATAACTCTTTTTTAATGTTATTTTTACACTTTCAAATATTAAACTTGAGGAAATTAGTCAACTTCCAAAACAACGAGTCTAATCGCTTTTTAGCTTATTTATTATAAGAAAATGTTTTTTAATTTGTAAACCTTGAAATCATTAAATGATTGATCGATAATAATATGATTAAATAATCTGTTCTTATTTTAAATAATTATGTACGAGAGTTGAAGTCATAAATAAATATTTTTTGTTCTGCTAAACCACCAGTCTACATTGGCTGAGCTAAACTTTTGAAAGAGTCCGTCTTAGACTACTTGAGTGAAACATCTTACGACCTACTAACTAACTGTAGATCTGTATGCTCTATAACGCCACGGAATAAATTAGAAAATTCATGGAGAAGTTTAAAAATAATTTAAATTCTTTTAAGTACGATAATTGTAATATTTGAAGACATGTGTTTTTACTATTGTATATCAACCTTATCAAAGGAACTCAAAAATTCTGATAATTGTTATTCTGAGAATTATTCTTCTAATTTGGCATAATACAATATATAGTTACTATTTGATCATTAACTCCTTTATATTTGATATGCTTTCTTAAAAATGTCCACAAATAATTTTATATCGAATTCCACTGTTGGAGAAGTTTAATTTACATATTTGAATCCTCAATGCAAAGAGTTCAATCGCAACTCTCAAATTAGAAAAGTAGTAAAATTTTCAGTATGTAGAGTAAACAAATTTATTCGTCAATAACCTTCATGACCTAGTTGCGAAGACGCTTTACTTCCGCCCGGGGGTTGCGGATTCAATTCCTGATGGTATCCGAAAAAAAAAGAGTTCCAGTTTAATACAATAGTTGTGTAACAATAACTCGCACACATCTAACTCATTCGCGTGAGACATGTGCGAGTATTAATGCCTCTTCACGTGCAGGGTAGAATAGTCAAAACGCGCGAAGATGAACCGCTGGTTACGTGTCTACTCAAAGGATTTTCAATGACACGGTTAAAAGGGCTATAGACAATGTTGTATCGCGGCCTCACTAATATTTTTGAATCATCAATTTGGATTTGTTGAAGAGTTTAAAATATATGATCGAATAAAACTATATGTATAATACATCAAATATCAACAGAATATTGACAAATTTAATAATGTATGTCTGATATTACCAATACGTATTAGATTTGATATAAAAATGGGTTATCCAGAAAGAAGTATCGTATTTCTCGGAAAGATGTCGTTAGGACAAATTTGTCGTTGCTAACTTCGCTTTAAATGTGATGAATATGTATTATTGTAAAAGGTAATAGTTTGGCACATTTTTTAAGCCATTGTTTACCCCAATGGCTAATATTTTTTGGGCATAATTTTGAAGAGAACAAAATAAGATGTTTTTGCTTTACTTTATGATTTTTTACTATCGAAAAAAAAAAAAACAAATGTGACATCAAGAAAAAAAGTTATGATCATGTATATCAAATGTGGTTTTAAAAAATCCGTAATAGTGATACAGCACTCGGAGTGTCCGATCTAGAAGGTCAGTTACCATTCAACCAAATCCGTAATAGTGATACAGAACTCGGAGTGTCCGCTCTAGAAGGTCAGTTACTATTCAACCAAATCCGTAATAGTGATACAGAACTCGGAGTGTCCGCTCTAGAAGGTCAGTTACCATTCAACCAAATCCGTAATAGTGATACAGAACTCGGAGTGTCCGCTCTAGAAGGTCAGTTACTATTCAACCAAATCCGTAATAGTGATACAGAACTCGGAGTGTCCGCTCTAGAAGGTCAGTTACTATTCAACCAAATCCGTAATAGTGATACAGAACTCGGAGTGTCCGCTCTAGAAGGTCAGTTACCATTCAACCAAATCAAGATTTTGATCGAGAATAACTAGCGTTTTAAGACATAGGATGAAATAAATACGATAAATATCGAAAACCACAGTCCACAAAGATTTTATGCAATTTTGCGTTTGAATTTGAGCTAAAAATATGAAATCACTTTCCAGACAACCTGTTTATTATATATTGAGTTCTGATAAAAAAAAAATTTAAAATTTTCAAGTGTTCTTTGATGTTGTTCACGTCATTCATTTATGATGTTTTTCAAGGAGTAAATATAGTAGCAAACACATCGATAAATACCATAAATTACATTGTTTATGGTCTAAAGTAGATTTACTATCTTAAAAGAGTTGCTAAAAATATCTTCAACTCTATAGAAAAAGTACGGTAAAAATACTTTCTCATTACTTTCTCTACTAGAATACCTCCGTTCTCCAGTTCGTGATATTGCCCTCTGCCTAAAATATTTCACACCGTCCCGCACCGAGCCTAGGCGGGCAAACAATGAATGCTAATATTTGAACTTTGTCCATTGTATAAGAAAATTCTGCGGCGACCGGTGAGTATCATCGTCACTCAATATTTACAGGCTATAAATTTACGAGTGTTTCCAGTAACGTCGTAAATATATTGTATGTACTATAGGATCTACATGTATACGTACCCAATATTGGCTCCGCACATAAATTTTCCGTAATATCTTGTAATTTCTAATGGCGTCGTTCTAGTTCATTTAGACAACGTTATTCTCTCACTGAACAAGGCAAGTTCTCGTATACGGATATAAACTAGTAAGTATATGTGCGAGGTTTGATAAAAAAATAACGAGAATTACATTTTTTATCAAAAAGTATTTATTTAATCATTAATACAAATACTGTCCTTTTCAAAGTAGTAAAATAATACAGTTTTGCCAACGTTTTAACCAATGCGCTTTCTGGGATAGCCTTTAGCTCACCTAGTAATTTTGCCTTTATCTCCTCTATGATCGCATTTGTCATTTCAATGTCTTCTGCATCTTCGGGAACAGTAAAACGCAGGAGGTCATATTTGGTGAATACGGTGGCTGCGGTATTTCGACGGTGTTATTGTGTTGAAGTGTGAACCGGTGCATTATCATGTCGCAATGAGTTATTTGCCCACATTTCTGATTTTTTTCTTCGGATCGCCTAACGCTAATAGTGTAAAATCTATAAAAAAAAACATTCCATACATACACTTATGTCCAGTCAATTTTAAAATGAAAACATCGTAAACGTGTCAAAATGTGTTGTAAATACTTGCTTGGCAAACACAAAATGCCCATCTAATATGGCTAAAAATTGAATTGTATTGTACATCACATATAGTATTGTCAACGTGAAAAAACGCAACTTTATGCACATACGGTGTATGTAAATACAGTATCCGGCAGTAAGTAATACACATCGGGCTTAAGAAAGAGCTTGTCGGCCATAATCGGCTAACTTCTACTTTGAAGAGCGTCGTCTCTGTCATTCATACACGTGTTCCGTCGCGATTTGCTTTTTCTAGATACCGGATTGTTAGCGCATCGTGCGACAGAGACGACGCTCCACAAAGCCGAAGTTAGCCGATTATGGCCGACTGTCTCTTTCTTAAGCCCGATGAATATTACTTACCGCCGGGTACTATACCGTATGTGCATAAAGTAAATCTGATAAATTCTTCCATTTGAGTTGTTCAGATACTGCTACAAAATCAATATAAGATTTTTTTACAATTTTGCAGGATTAAATTATAATGTCTAATGATGAGTCGAATAAATGCCGTAGAGATGCGCGCATTAAGAAGAATACATGAAGTGACAACGTATGAGATAATACCTTTTGAAATGATTAGGGATGAATGTGAACTTAAGGTTGATGTATTAAGTAAGATGAAGAAGAGTACGTTGAGATAGTTTGGGCATGTAGAATGAATGAACGAAGAAAAACTTACAAAACAGATGTTTTGTACAAAAGATAGTGGAAGGCGTGTGAGAGGACGACCAAGGAATGTATGGTTGGATCAAGTGAATGATATTCTGAAAGAAGGAAACGTAGAAATCTGAGATATTATAAAAGTTGTATGAAAAGGTGAATGGATGTAGAAGAAGCTAAATATGTGTGTTTAGATATAATATAATGGTACTAAGTTATCTCTGCTTACTCCGACAGGAAAATGGTGTGATGCTATGTTTATATGTGAAATCTAGTGGAGGGGGCAGGAGATAACTTCAGCAAGCAGCGGAGAGATCCTTGGAATGTATGTATTTGCTAGGTAAAAATAGTAATTTTGTTTTGTTTATGCTTCCCTGATGATGAGGTGAAAACTTTGAAACCGGTAGGGTTATATAAAGGGGAATAAACAGTGTTTGACTAAACCATTTACAATTTATTTAAACCTCCACGGTGTTAATTTTGCTTCCTCCACATGCTAACAGTTCGTCTCGCCCAATCTTCTATAAATAATTTTATAGAAGATTGGGCGAGACGAATTGTATGAATGTGGAGGAGGAGAAAGTGGTGTACTTTGATAGAAATGTTTCGAGATCTGTTTTCTCTGCCTACCCTGCAAGGGACATGGCGTGATTATATGTTTATATGCATGTAGTTGACAATAGCAACTTTTTTTATGATAGGCAATCCACCCAAACGAGAATAATTTGTGCCACTACCCAAATATCAACTTATTAAGTGCCTATTAGTTTCCAGACACTTCATGGCGTATTATTTACGATAATACTAAATGTCGGATAACTCATACTTGGTATACAAATCCAGTCATATTGAGATATACGGCTTTCCGTGAGCACGTCTAATTTATTCCTTATAATTCTTTTTCCATCCGAGTAACATAATAAAATGGAGAGTTACATAAACATGATCTATAACTTCATTTTGATGTTCAGAGTTACTTCACGGGAGTTGACTCAACATAAATTGTAAACTTCTCTGATTTCAATATTTTTTTCTTTCAGTACTTTTAATTGCCTCTGTTATTCGATGTTAAGGGACCAGAAAAGTAGACAAATCTATCAACAAACGTAGTTCTGTCAACCCAAGGTTCCAATGGCTAGGAGATCATATTAACGTAGATAATTAATTGGCAGGTTAAATCTGCTACAACCTTTCGTTGAATTAAATTTTCACGAGGCGCTTTTTGCTTTAAAGCGCTATAAGAATTCAGCATTTTTAATTCAGGTATAAAACGATCTAAGAGTAAAACCACTCCGAAAGTGTATCCACCAGGAATCAAACCTGGAGGGTCTGCTTGCTTAACGTGAAAGCTGTTTGACCACGGCCGCTGACTATTGTAACCAAACTATAATATAAATATAATATATTCATATATTTTCGAACATTTCTTCTCGATGAGAATCGATGAGAGAAAAAATACAAGAAATAATATAATATGTTTAGACATTGGAAGTGACAAATCAATTATTTTTCTTCAAACTTAATAGATTGTTTAACAGACATTTTGGAAATCGTCCAAATGTTTTTATATACTCGAAGTTTAATTTATTTCTGCTAAAGACGAACAGTTTCATTTCGTGGCAATAAATCCGATCAACACTGTTAAGTTAATCAGTTATATCACCATCCCTGCTCTAAATTCTTAAAGATAGGAAAATAAATCGAATATCGGTATATTTATAGCAAGGTTAACCTCTGATATTTAGCTTAGGTTTTATTATTTGGATGCTCTCCGTGGTCTATTTTATTTACTGTTTATTTAACACTTTATTGCAAACACAATCTGGTGGGCTCATCCAACCAACCAGACAAAAGTTAATGAAGCAAGTTACATGGTGGCAAAAACATTCAAATGACTCTCCATCCTCAAGAAATCCATGAACATATACGTGGAGCATACGCCCATAAACCCTACAAAGATGAACAATCACCCGAATATTCCTTTTCATGTAAAGGAAAAGGAAGGGATGGTGGAGAGGAAAGAAAAATCAGGAATGAAACACGTTATATTAGTAACTAGAAATTAAGAGTTTTTTCAGTCGTATCTGATAGCAGTCTAACATTGGTTTGTCACTAATTCCAGAGTCTCATTGCATGGACAGTAAAGGACGACGTAAAAAATAAAAGATGTGTGTTTTCCCACATTTACTATGTTTAGAAAAACATATTTGGTAAGAAAACCGCTGAAAACGTGCCAAAGGAAAACGAACTACAAAAAAAACGAAGTTGATTTCTATTACATGATAGCTCACATTCTTAACTTGCGGCAGGGTAAAGACTTAAGGTCTACAATAATTGGTAAGACGCATGCCTTCCAGCCTGGGGATAACGGGTTCAAACCTCGATGGCACCTGATTTTTTCTTTTGAAAATTGCTCCAATCTTGTTTTCACTCGAGCTTTCTTGAAAAATATTTCTGGTTGGTTGTAAAAGATTGCCATTTGACAATAAATTCGTCAGCTTCTATTGTATACAATAAAAAAGTAATATAATACGACAAAGAAATCTTATTCCTTTATTAAATTGTTGTCCACTATAAAGAAAGTACCATGAATAATATAGGTCCAATAAATATTTAAGAAATGTGGTCTTATTCTAAGCAGTAGGCGTTTTGACATTTGATCTTTAAAAAAATCATTTAACGTTATTTTTTATTTTGGAATGATTTAAATTTAGATTTAATGCCATCGTAATGTGTGGTTTTTTTAACAGTTAGCTGCCTTACATAAATTACAAGAGTTTTGAAATTACAAAAGTGAAAACACATCTTTTAATCTGCCCAATGAGGGGTCTAAAAGTTCTTGTCTTTTTTAAACGGCTTAAAAATTATTTGAGTTCTTTTGAGCTTTCGTGAAGTTCGTTTCGATTTATCTAAGCTGTACTCTTACTGTAGTGTCACAGCACATATACATGTACAATGAACAATGAATTCAACATTCAAGGATGACTTCTTGTCTTTTAAGTACTCGTTGAAGGGTCAGTGATGATGTTAACAATTTTCTGGCGCCTTTTAATTTAATTGATTCACTAAATAAATAAAGACAAGTGTTAATACTCGTATTATGGTACGATACATTTTACCGTGTAGCTTTTTCTCTCAATCTACCAGTAATGCTTAGTGTAAACAAAGTTTCGTTTCGTATCTGAACCTGTTGTAACATCTCGGCTAAATATATTTGTATCCAGATTGCTCTTCTGATGTAAACATATGTATGCAAAGCTATACAAACTTTATCTATTATATAAAAGGGCATTGGATACACTGAGATACACTAACACCACGGTTAACGCACACGACGCGTCGCTAGAACGTTGAACGCTGAACGAAACATCTCTCAACAAAATCATTTTCAAATGTATCGAAAATCCTTTTCGTTTAATTAAAATGTTATAGTGTCACTATATTTTTTTCAACATAACACTATTTAAAATCAACTGAATTCAGTACGTAGCTTTATCATAGAACGTTTGTCTAGCATACAAATCTACCGGACAACTTCTTCGTTCTATCTTTAAATCTTATAATATTTTAACACTGAATGTTAAAATATTTTACAATAAATTACATTGTTAATCTACAAATTAATTTAACAATAAAGTAATTAATTGTTCAATATTATAAAATGTAGTTCCACAATGTACAAGTCTAAACCTTTGATACAATAAATTAGCATACAAGTTTTTATTCCAAAATATTTAAACTCAATTGTTTTTTTTATACTGCATTTGTTTATTATAATTTTAGATAGATACAAACATAACAGGTATTTAAATTACCTTGTTACAGAACGTTGTTCTGTCACCCAAATCTAGTGAATATCCTCTTCGTTCTATCTTCGAATCTCTTTATCATTACATTTTAGCATAATGTGAATATGTTTTTTCTTTAAAAGTATTTTTCTTTAAGCTCCAATAAATTTTTAAATACTGCCCTTGTTTTTAATTTTAGATAGGTGTAAACATGAAAACTATTTACGTAAACAAATTATGTAATAGGACGTATGTTTTGTAAACTAAACCTTTTAAAAAATAATTTTTGGTCACATCTTCGAATCTCTTTTTCATTATATTTTAGCACAGTGTGAATATAAAAATAATGTTTAAAAATATTTCAAATCAATTGAATTTTTAAATACTGTGCATATTTATAAAATAATTGCAGATAATTACAAACATAACAACTATTAACATAAGTTCTTTAATCTTCGAATATTTTAATCAATTTATTTATTATCTATTGACGTAGCTTTGTTATTTAACATGTGTCTGCCACCCGGACATTTTGGGTAACAAAAAAAAATATTTCCTCATCTATTTTTGTACAGACCTTTTCACACCTTTTTCGATAGCTAAAATAAATATCCTCATGGTAATACAATAAGTCCGACAGGTTATACAATATCTAATGAAAGTATGAAATACGAACAAGATTTTATAAGTTTATATTTAAATAAAGAACTCGTTGGAAGATTTTCTCAGATGTTATCCATATTTGTTACTAACTATTAATTGTTATTGAGTGTTTTTTTTTCACTCTATAGGAATATATTATTTTCATTGAACGTCGTTAAACAATTTTTTTCATAATTTAGATCAAATTATTTTGATAAGTTTTATTTTTGTCACAGGATTGAGAGTGCTTTGTGATGTTTGATGTGCAGGATTGAGAGTGCTTTGTGATGTTTGATGTGCAGGATTGAGAGTGCTTTGTGATGTTTGATGTGCAGGAGAGTACTTTGTGATGTTTGATGTGAAGGATTGAGAGTGCTTTGTGATGTTTGATGTGCAGGATTGAGAGTACTTTTTGATGTTTGATGTGCAGGATTGACAGTGCTTTGTGATGTTTGATGTGCAGGATTGAGAGTGCTTTGTGATGTTTGATGATTGATGTGACCCTTTTTCTAACAGAGGAAATATTTGAAATAGGTTCTAGTAAAATTATGTAAAGGCATTTTGTTTGACAACAAAACGAAAACTGTTTCACTATTTAAAAAATTTTTTTTTTTCTAAAACCGTCTTTAATTCACTCTAAATTTATTAACTCTCTAGTTAATAATTTATACTCAGAGTCTCAGTACGATTTCAGGACACTTTACTCCTTCATCTGATATTGTGAAATGGACTTGGGTTGTTTATTTTTTATATTTGGTGGTAGTGTAAAAAACTTTATAGAGAGGAAAAGGATTGGATTTGGTACGTAAATTAATGGTGTAAAATACATATATGTTATATATTAATATACTTATATTTTTATATGTCACGAGCGTTAATCTATGTATACAGAGAGAAATGATAGAGATTTATAAAATATTATAATACATACTATGAAGACGGGGAGGATAACGCTGTGACTCGTAAGATATATTTTACATATATAAATATTGGGAATAATACTTGTGCCTATCTTTGATCTGTGTATTTGGTATGAAACATTTAATGTCGCTTTCAGAGGATCGCCGTATTCGCGAGCGTTGGAAAAATCACGCTATAAAAAAACAGCTGTGAGTCAAATGACGATAATCAATGTCATACTGTATAGTCGTACGAGTACTGGAACGTGTGCGGTTTTTGTTTGCAAATAATGACAATGAGTATCTTTTGTTCACTATATTTCTCTACCGAGAATAATGACAATATGCGACAAAGCGTTTTGTAAACTGAGATACTAAGTTGAATGGATTTACATATACATATAAGCAAAAAGGATTTATGTATGATAGTCAAAGGTATGGTTGAATAAAAGATAACTATTTATCAGAGACGAATTTTATTTAAATAGAATTTATAAAGGAATGTCGGAGTTGTTTAGTCATATTGAGAATATGAGTGGTGAAAGACTTACAAAACAAATATGTGTGTATAGAATCCACGTAGAACCAATAATACTTGAAACAAGGAAGTAGGTTGTTGAAGAAATGTTCACTGAAGGAAATATTGGTAGTATGATGAACAAAATAATATGTTTGAAGATATGTATGGATGTCGCTGAGATAAAATATACACGCGCAGATAGATTGACATGTATAATAAATTAGTTTTCTCTACCTTCTTCCAAGGGACAAATCGTTATGGTTTTTATTATATTATATGTATGTATCAAAACACTAAACCACCATTTTCCTAGTCAGCCGAGTTAATTAAACATGCTTCAGGAAAAAAATATTTGCGTTTGAAATTGTTAATATATAAACTACATTTTTAGGACTTATATTTAATTTCACTTTTAAAAAGTGGTCTCCAGATAAGTTGATTAAACTAAGATGCTATAGTTGACGTTTGGCACGAATTTCGTTGAAAGGCCAATATATTCCAAATATCTTCTCTATGTTCGACTGAACACCCGAACTATATTTTTAACCACCATTAAATAAATATTTTTTGTTTTTTTTTTTTTTGCAACATGTTTATAGTGTTTATTTAGAACAAGCAATATAGTGTTATATTTTCGTTTTGATTCAGTACAACCTAGCGGGTTTAATACTACGTGGAAATTCTTATAACCAACCAAAAATATGTTAAAGAGGCTTTAAATGAAAAAAAGACTCGAACCCATTTTGAAAAAAAAATTGGCTACCAACGAGAAAACAGGTGTTTCTTCTCGCTTAATAAATCATTACTTGATATTGATTACTTTAAGAAGTTCTAACCTATTTTTTACAGGACTTGAATGAAAAAGATGAGCGTAAATAACACTGTTAGGTTTTGTAAAATTGAATTGAAAATATTTAATCTAAGATACTCGAAATTCATCATGATCAAGGGCGCCATTGGTAATAAAAATAAAGATATTTCAAAATTAAATAAAGAAATTTATTATCATTCGATTAAGATCAGAATCACTTTTAATACCGTCATAAAACCCACGGCAATTTTAATCTTGACGAAAAATCATAAAAGTTATGCTGTTGGCACAATAATTTAAATTCACGACATTCTGATGAAAACATTTAGAATACAAATTGTCTTATTATGAATATTTTTGTTGATTGTTCAATTTTTAAACTTAAGTCAACATTTGTGAGATCTTGAAGTTTCTTAGAATCCATTTGACAATTCTCACGCCATACGTGACTACGAACTTTAATAAAACGAAACAGGTTATAATATTGAGCTTAACGAGATCGTAAACATGGTTGTTAATTATTCTTTGACAGGCTGTGAGGTCTTTTAGAAATAATCGAATTTCACATAGCCGAAGGGCCAACATATGTTTTCAAACCTTGAGCAGGTTAAACTCGGTGTTAAATTAACGAAATATCGGAATTTATTGGTGAAACTTTATTAAGATTTGGAAATGTTGCATAAATTGAAATAAAGAATTAACTGGTTTGATATGAACGAATTATATTTATTTTATTTTGTTTAAACAAAACTCTACTAAAAATTAAAATATCACGAGGTTTGTACTATAGTAAATTTAGAATGCTAAAAGAATTTGCCACATTCAGTAAATATTTACATGTAAAGATATCTTCTTTCGTATATTTGTTATTTTCTGTAAAATAAATCCGGGTTTTTTAATATGCCTTTAAGATTTATATTAACTCGTTACCCGTAGCCATTAAACAATTATTTCAAGATGAAGGCTGCCCAGCGACGTCCTATTTCTTCCTTTTTTGCTGTTCTCTACCAGGGCGTGCGAGTTAGAATTTCGTCGATTTAGCTTATTTTTAGATATCTACTTAGTTTTCTGTTATTGTGAGTATACCATTGGATCAATTTGTTTATTCGTATGGTACCCCACAAAGTTTCCGAAATAATGGGCCTAATATATTGAAGAACGTCACTAGGGGACAATATTGTCTGCGATCCCAGTAAACGAACCATCGAGTTAAGAATCAGACAAGAGTAAGCAATTAATTCACAGTTAGCCATCATACGTACTGGAAATACTTCTACACATAAAAGTAGAAGAAAATAACACTCGCAAACGTCTAGCGCGTGTTGATATATTCCCTGTCAAAAAGTATTTACTGCAAACACGATTTTTTTTATTGTATATGTATTGACAGATCTGTTTGTTGAAAAAAAAAATACGGATTACACTACGCTCTTTAAATGTATTTTAATTATTTAAAAAAAAAATACGTAGAAAAAATGTTTTTCAAGAATGCTATTTATTTAGCATTGTTGGTTTTTTATAACCACAAGATAAATAAATGAATTAATTACAACTTACCTTAATGAAGAAAATACGTAGCACTTGATTTGCAAAGAGATTAGAAGATAAGGTGACTTACCTGCAAAGAAAAAACACTAGATTTGAAAAATAATTGTATAAATAAAAAATCTTTTCATGATATATTTGTGTTTTTTATGAGATTTTAAACTCATTTGCAAGTAGTCAGATCATTTTATGAATATTTCATATTTGAAGATTAAAAAAACTATATAAATATGGAAAGTTCTGTATTAAGAGTTTTTTTCCATAATTTATATTAAATCTTTTTTAATTTTCATTATTGATTAGTCATATTATAATCAAGATTATGTTAATCTAATGATGGTACTAAATATTATTTTAATAAATTCAAATAACAAAAGAGTTCGAGAACAGTTGATGATGGTTGATTTTGAATAAAACTGTTAATATGATCAAGATTTTTATTATATTTTAAACATGGTACTTTTATAACAAAAAACATTTTTTATCGACCCGTTCGTCAACCATATTTTTAGGTCCCATAATTTTATTGCTTTTCAACCAAATGCGACTTGACTCTTCCTCTTCCATAAATTGTCATTTTAATATAAAAATATACAAGAATCACGTAAATAAAAGGATTCTCTTTATATTAGAGATCTCTGATCGAGGCCATTAAATAAGATTTTTATCGCATTGGGAACCAAAACAATACCTGTTTTTTGTCGGTCTGCTATAGTTGACATTTGTTGTTCAGGTTGTCTATATAAATTTGAATTTAGTTAAAGCTATAAAAAAAGACCCTAGTTAAGACGAGTTGACAGCCTTAAAATATAAAAGTATTTTGCTAAACAAGTGGGAAAGAATTTTACCTTTTTGAAGTTCAAATCTTGGATTTAATATTTAAGAGTATATTTGTCTAGTTCTTAACATCGAATTTTTCTATGGGTCCTTATTCATAAATCATTGTACTAAAATCTGACAGGAGTTTAGAATTAAACTGCGCGAGATGATGGTGTAATAATAATATTGTACTAAAAAGACAATTAGAGAGCAGACTCTTCTCAAGGGCGCTCTATCTCGGGATTCAAACCTATTATTATTATTAGGTAAGAAAGTAAGAAAACCGCAGAAAAATTACCAATGGAAGATGAACTACAAAAAAGCCTTTGTAGATCTATCGATATGTGATAGTACTCGTAACACATTGGGTTCAATAAAGAAAAATATACTGTTGTCGACTAAAACTAATCAAGAAATATAATATAATTTTTTTTATCTACTTTGCATGGATTTTTCCTGTTACACAAAGGGTCTGATTCTAGCGTTAGCTTATTCGTTAGGAAGAATAACAGCCAGGATTCTTCTCATACTGCTAGACGGTGCCAAAAATATATCCACAGTGTCATTCAGTTGGTTCAATATCTCTATACCACACGTGACTGAGTGTTTGTTTAGCTATGATATTCGTCCTGTAAGTTGGTATGTAGAACAGAGGGCGATTCCTTGCACGGCTATATTTATTAGGTACACATAAACTTAGTGCTTCTAGAATCGCGCGACAGTTAGAACAACTTTGAAAAACCTTAAGTATGAATGTCGAAATGGATTCTTGCATTCTTGTTTATATTGGAATATATATTGAAATATATTGCAAAACTTCAGGATCATCCAAATAGCCAAAAATCAAATATTATATTATATATCAAAATTCACTGAGTTATTCCGGACTGCTGTAAACAATACTAAGATTGCCATCATCGTGGCCAACCTCCGATAGGATATGGTACCATAGAAGAAGGAAAAAGCGCAAGTAAAGAGCTGTTCTGGTTTATTGCCCGCAGGGGATTCGACTCGGACGACCAACATCATAAACCAGTGCGACAATAGGGAGATTCGTAGTCTCGGTCTGATCTGGAATGGTGTCGAGTGTCAGGTTGTGGACCTGCATGTATAGAAACGTTTTATGTCATTCTTGTGTTTTTGATGAAACGTATATTGTGATGAAATCGGTTAATTAACATTAATATTGAAAATATTGTATACTTAAAAAAAACTATTTGCTAATATATAGATCATTTGTAGTCAAATACATAAATATTTACGCGAGCATTCTTGCGTTGTGGTTTTGCCAACATACGTGTATATTACGTATTCGACCCACTCGCAAATGTAGATTTAAATCACTATTCTGGAAAGAACTAATGAATTTTTTGTTAAGAGGAATGACTATTTTTAAGAGATTATGCAGATTGAAAAATAGATTTCTGCGTTCGCTGGAATGTATAAGATAAATGGTGTGAAATAACAAATTTAGAACATAACAGCTTAATCTTTAGGGGTAAACAGAAGAGACGCAATAAGACGAAGATATATTTTTATTTATTTTCTTTGCAAGGTTACATTTGTATTTATTTAAAATCCGATTTTACCTTTGGGAAATGAATATCTAGTAAATAAAATTTCCTTGAATATTTAGTTAACTTATTTCCTTACGTTAATCTCTTCAAACCAAACAGGCAGGATTTGTTTTTGTTTTGCTAATCGCTGGTTGAGATGTTACAAAGTTTTGATATTACAGAAAAAAATATTAAAAATTTCAATCCATACCAAGTGATTATATATTTTCTCAGATATCTCAGAACAAGTCAAATAGGAGTTGGATCCTGTTTTTAATTTATATGTTCCTTTATTATAAATTAAATTACATAAGACGAAGATATATTTATACTCTAGACTTTATTGGTAGGCCGCAATCACGTACAGCTAAACAAACAAAATTAAATTAAATAAGTTACGTAGTCGCAAAAATCAACTATTTATTTGTTTATTGGAATTCAATTCATGTTCAATAAAAATAACAACGATAAACGTGAAATATTATCAATTAATGGAAAAAAGATGGCATAGTGGAGAGGAAAGTAAGGCATGGTGGAGAGGAAAGTAAGGCATGGTGGAGAGGAAAGTAAGGCATGGTGGAGAGGAAAGTAAGGCATGGTGGAGAGGAAAGACAAATCGGGAATGAAATATTACTGACTTGAGATTAAGAGTTTTTACAATCACTTTATGAAACATGCCAATGCCGGATATTTAATGCGTTGAATCTATTAGATTGGTTCGATGATATGACAACCCATATGGGCCATTATGAGACTACATTGTAATAAAGTATTTTGTAAGTATAAATCTAAAACTTTAATCAAAAATATGTATCAATGAAGTTTGTTGTTTGAAATGAAACAAATCACCTTAAGTATAAATGGAAGTGGCTTTAAAATTTAATTGAAGTTTATTTCAATTACGTTCTAGTCAGTCAATATGCATTTAAATAAATAAATAACGTCCATTAAACGTGATATATTGGGAGCCAATTGTATCCAGACCTAACAAACACCATAAAAAATATTAAAATTTGTGAATGTTTATAAATGGACACATGATAAAAGCGGGCATCTGTTTTTTAACGGACAGGGATCTTTTTTTTTTCAATTAAAATGTCAGTGTTGCATAAAAAAATCTCTGTTGGCAGAGACCCCCGCATCAGCTGTGACGTTTTACATATCATTAAAATTTTAAATCTTGATGTAAACACAGAAGCCATTGACCGACATATTAAAATTAACCCTTTAGACCCTATTGGTTTAAACTAAAGTGCCGTTTTATATTTAATATAACAGAAAATTCATGAATATATAATATCATGGACATTATAAGATTTAATTATTCTTGTCATAGATGAGAAAACCAAGGTTATGATCATTTCCTTTTTTTTTTTAAATATGTGGCTATATTTTCAGATAATTAACAAAATATATAACGAACATTATTTTTATTGTTATATTTTGGGAGATTACGTCTAATTCAAAACTAAAACAGAGCAAGTTATTGATTTTAAGTAAACAATTCAAATTTAATCAGTTTTCTTTGTTTTTTTAATTGTGGATTTAGTTTAAGAATAAAATATTTATAAAAATAACTGTTTTTTATACTATTTGGGGAGATTATGACTTATCCAAAACCAAAATAAAGAAAGAGATTGGTTTTAAGTGAACAACGTATATCAAAACAGTTTTTATCGTTTTTGGATGAAGTTAAAGAATCAAATATCCATGTATAAATATTGTAGAGGGAAAAAAATATTTTTTATTTTTATTCATACTAGATCTTTATTTATTTGAAGGCAATCAAAATATAAGTTGGGCGCAACGTGTTGGTTATTTTAAAATATTTTTTCTGGGTCCAGATACTAAAGTAAAGTAAACAATTTAAGATTTACACTTTCCAAGTTAATTTCTCACGAAGTTGGAGATTGTGATATTTTATTACTTTACAAAAAAAAATGTAATAAATCTCCAGAGAATTTTATAACTAAGATGTTTTTTCAGCTTTAAAATGATAAAAAAAGCATTACTTTTATTGCAATAAATACAGTTTTTTTTGTTCGACTTTTATTTTTTGTTTAAAATCGAAAACTTTTGACGCCAATAAAACTTAGTTCTTAGTTATAGACAAATCAACACAAAATAATCTTAAATAAACGTATCTTTCAAATCAATTACCAAAAACCTAAATTAAATAATGAAATATATAAGGTTTTTGATTCATATATGGTATGAGTTAAGTAAAAATGATAGGGAATCTTTTTTGAATAATTATTTTTTAGATAAATTATGTAAAATAGATTTTTATTTTAAAACAATTTAAAAAACTGATGCAATATTTATACTTTGCATTGGAGAAGTCTAAGGTTAGATATGAAGCGCAAAGTATTTATCATTCTGTTTTTAGAAATATTTAGTATACGAAAAATCAATATTTTGAAACTTATACTTTGATTTTAACTTGAGGAGACTGCTAAACTACAAGAAACCTGCCAGGTTGTACGATTTACAAAAAAAAGTAATATATTTAAAAAAAATAATTTATTAAACAAAGTAAATTATTATACAAACATTTGTCAAGGCTATAATACCTATATACAAATTTATTACTTAAATAATCTTAATTATATGTTATAATTTATGAACTTACTTAATCTTATTTTCCTACATATCATTTTATTTTATTTTTTTCAATCTTAATATATGACTTCTTAGAAATAATTACCACCTACATACTACTTATAACTAGATAACAATTCTTACAAGTAATTATTTAACAAGAACAAGCCCACTCTTTCAGGCTACTTGTATTCCATCACATTCACTCAGACCTTGGTCGTCCCAGCTAATATTGTAGATGGACGTATTTTTTCCCATGTACAAAGAAAAGAAAATGCTGAAATAATTAACAATAGTTTTTAAATTTACTAAAATACCCTCATACAATTACAAACGGCATATTTGTCAATTTATTATGAAACAAAAGCTGATTGATAGAAACGACTTATAAATGAGTTATATCGTTTAACAAGCTTTTGTTTTAAAGTAGATTACTTTTGATGTATATTTTGTCTACGAGTACTACTACTACGACAGTGAAAAATTACGCTTTGGGAACAGTTAAATAACAAGAATGAAAACAAAAGACTAATTCCAAGAGAACATAGAAAAGGATGAAAGTAATCGAATATGATGTTGACAAGGAAGAATATTCTGGAATAATTTATCTTCGTTTGGTGTTTTCATATTTATAAATTTTCAAAAAGGTTTGTTTTTTATTCACAAAAAAAAATTCTTAAGATAAATATTCTTTTCACTAAAAAGGTTGATAAAGCCTTAATAAAACAATTAATTACTTAACCAAATAATGTGGATTTTATAAGGCTTATTTTCAAACCGAATTGAAAAAGTGATCAATAACTCAACTCACTTTATTTTCTTACCGCCTTTTGATAGTAAATGTCTTCTTGGTAGTTAATTAAAGCAAACGATTAATTAAACAATGATAATTGAAATACGAATAAATGTTACATGGAAATGTAATTAAAATAATTTTAGAATTTTACACCGCCTGAGATGAAAATTGATTGAATTTCACAATCTGTGGTCTGTCAGTTTTAACGAAGGTTTTTTTGTCTGCGTTTATTGCTATTTTTGTCGATTTTTTTTTAGATTTTGTTTTCAGGATATGACAGAATATGGATAATGTTGCCAATTCGATTGGTTGAGGAAATTTAAAAATGAATTTTTTCCCTTAAAATTTGAATTTAAAATTTTCCATTACTGGAGGTATAAATATATTTGAAATATGTTTCTATCTGAATTATAGTGTAAGTTTTTTAAAAGCGCTTCTTAACTCAACAACTGTATTTTTTTATATTTTAACAAAGTGCTAATGAATTCATTCAAGAAGGTATATTTTTATAATTATTAAAAATAGCAATTACACTCACTCTCCTTGGAAATTTTTTTAATAGTAAAAAATGAGGCTTTAAATGATTCCAGCTTTGATTTGTTGTAATCTGTAATGATACTACTCGTACAATCACAATTCGAGTTTCTTATTTTTTTAAAACTTATTTCTTTGTAAGGCAAGCAGACATGTTTAGGAAAGAGATTGGTTGACGAGGGTTTCAGTCAAAAGAGCTTGAAATTCATGTCGCAATAGCAACATCGTTTTAGTGGAATTCATTTAGAGAATTTTGTCATAAGTTTGAAAAAATGTTTTTTTCTTATAAGTTATTGTTTATTTTGTATCAAATATGAAGATTTACTTAACATAGTAAGCTATTTTTCTTCATAGTACATATATATTAACACTTTAAAGAACTTAATAATTGAGTAAGAAACCTAACTAACTTAAAATTTAAAAAAAATACTTTTTTTGCCAATTCAGAAGAAATTGTTAAGGGTCTCTTTAATTTTTTTATACAATGAGGGGGTTAACCTATATGTGTGTTATATTTTTTACCCACTAAACAAAACATACTCGTATTAAGCAACGTGAGGATCTAAAACCTTAGGGCTGCCTCATATGACTTGTAAATTAATTGAAACAAGTATTGAATCGGCATTATTCCAAAATATTGTGTTACGATGATAAGCTAGGTTAAATATGCTTATATAAATTTGTTATTAACTATGAGAGTTGAGCGAGTTGTGCAGAGCAGTGGCGTTAGAAAAACTGTATGATCTGAACATTCAAAGCCGCAATCCATGACCTAGTTGGCAAGACACTTTATTTCCAGACCAAAGGTTACAGGGTAATTTCCCGTCAGCACTCAGATTTTTTAATAAAGTGCCACTTTGGTGTTAACTTGAGGAGACTGCTAAACGACAAGAAACCTGCCAGATTGTACGATTTACAACGTAATATAATATAAATTTTAAAATTTAATATAGTAATTTAATACTAATTTTACATATGCATGGATCAAATTAATGAAATTCCAATGTATAGTTGTATCCAAATAATGATATTCTGAAAGAAGGATACGTAGAAAGCAAGAGAAACGTCGTGGATGTTGTATGAGAAGGTGTTTGGATGTAGAAGAAGTTAAGTATGTGTATAGAGATAATAAAGTCTGACGCTTTGTCCTTTTTGTGTCTACCCCTACAGGGAAATATTATGATAATATATTTGTTTCCATATGCAAGTTAGGCGTTATTAGTACCCCGTTTGTTTTTTTACTCGAAACACCGTATATGTTAAATAAGCAATGACAGACTCAAATGATTCAAATGATCAGATATCCTGAATCTGGAGTCGCAGTAAAAGAGTGAATCTATGTGCAACGTTATTAAAATGATTCGGCATTGTGTAAACAGGGCCTATCAAGTAAACCTTTATATAGTATACATCTACATAACCTTTATAAAATATGTTAAATCATTAGGTGCAAATCTCGTTGTACTGGTTTCCCACCTAAGCAAGGTGCGAAGATCAATTTGTGTGACTTATTTCAAGACCTACTGTTTACGCCTGACCTCTTGGGTCAAGATTTTTTGGTTCAGGTTCACCGGCTTAACCTTCTACATGGAAATCCAAGCCGATCAATGAATATCATTTGCCATACTTTTATGAAAGTGTAGCTTACGCTTCCCACAAATACAATATCAATAATATATTTAGCTAATAAAAATTCAGCACATATTGAAGAATTATTTTAATTTTATGCTAATATTTATTTTTTGATCGGTAGGCAAAGTTTGATTTCAAATCTATAATTATAAAAGCAACCGAACGGAATAATAAAATTAAATGTGATACTTACTGAGTTAGCGTAGAATGGTGCAAAATACCGGGGATTTTGACATTTTGTCACCAAACCTAGAATCTAGAAAATTGTGTTAAATATCTAGATTCTAGAGTTGAGGGTATATTTTTATTCATAAGTTTTCAGTTTATTTTTTTTTCTAAATTTAGTATACACAGTATCCTCGTCTGTCCTTCATAAAACGCTTGTTTTGAAACCTTGGGGCTGCGGGTGAAATTTCCGTTAGTACCCATTTTTTTTAAATAGTTTTTAATTCTGGTTTTCCCCTTAAGTTTATATTAGAATTTTCAAGTTAGTTAAAAGAGATTGCTTTCTGGAAATAAACCCAGATTGTTATGTACTCGTATGTAATAAAAATGTAACAAATGTACTATGTGAAATAGATCAACGTTTTATTTTCTGCATAAAATTTACCCATTACTTAGCTTTGTACAGTAGAATAAAAGTTAATGTTTAATTTGGAAGTTAAAACAATTATAGACGAAATTCAAAGTTAATGCAAATCCACTTCAAAGGCAAACATAACTTCTTATTCATTGAATCTCAAATGAATCGTTTTATGACATAAAACTATTTTAATTAACTCTTTGCAAAACTTTTACTAGTTTGCATTTTGAAAAAGAAACATTTAATCTTTAGTTCTCAGTCTCACCATTAAAAAAGTTTGTACTCATTAAGATTCTTACAACTCCCACCGCTTATAAAAAAACTAAGGAAAACATTAGCTTTAATAGTGATATACAATTTAAGGCGGTCATCTAATAGCGTGATCATAGATTTCCGTTAAAAGCCTTCCCAGGGGCGGGGTACCCTTTCATTGGGATGGTCTGAAGCCTTTAATTTATTATCGTGGAGAGGGAATAACATGCCATGAGTCACGAAGGAAAAGAAGGAGGGACATTGGACATTGTCTACTTGAATTATTTCCGTATGACTTGGTTCAATTGTGGTTCATTCGACTAAGCCGTAACTATCCGTGATTTTTTTATTAATATGTGATCTCGGTGTTGAAAGGATTATTATAAAAAAGGCAAACGAAGGTTCATTTGTCTGTTTTTTTTGTGATCACTTATTTTTATGGAAATACTAAAAGCACTTGCTCATGTCTAACGCGTACGAGTATTACTACCAGACGGGCTCTGAAACCAGAGTGGAACCCTTTTTATTTTTACAATATTTTTGGTATCATCGGGAATTGAATAAAACACTTCTGAATGAAAGATAAACATCTTACCGATTAGGCCATGGGATTTCCAAATAATGAAGTTCTTTTTAATTTAATTTGTGATAAACTATGTGAGTGAAACTTTATTTAGCATTTATAAATTATTGTCCTTTCTTTTACGGTTCTAGCTCATATTAAATTTAATTCGTATGATAGTGTAATAAATAGAAACCTCATAACATGTGAAGAAATATAAGGAGATTTTTCGATAGCACACTTCATTTTATTTTTTTAACTTAGCACTCTAGCGAACTAAAAAAAAACAAGTTTGACCCATGTTACTTGTTTTAAAACGTACGCAAATGGATAAGTGCAAAAAGCTAGAAAACTACAAAGTTAGGACTAAGTTTTTTTTAACGTTTGTGTCTTTTTCTCGAAATTATTAACTGAAGTTGCGGTTTAAAATAAATTGAAATAAAATATATATTATAATATTTACAATAACCGTTTTGTCCCATAAATTATATTTGTGTTTAATTATGATGTAAATAAAAAAAATCGTGGAGTTTTATGGATATTTTTTTTTTTCGAACGGAAGTAAGCTCTTAGCGAATTGTCTGTTTTTACTTAAAATCATATTACAAACAAATAACTGTTTTTTTTTTATATTGTATTTTCTCACTTTAAATAAAATGTTATGTTTGTGAAGGACATCGGATTATTTACCATTTCACTTGTAAAGAAACGTTCGAGTAGTTTCCGTTTCTTAAATTGTTATTTTTTTAAATGCGGATCGATGATAAATATTTTTTAAAAATAAATATTGATTTAATTTGTTCATAATAAGATAATGTTCATGAATTAATATGGAAAATTAATCATTCTAGCTATGATGGAAATTTTGTGTCCATTTAGCTAAATGAACATCAAATTTATAGTACCTAAATATTCCACAGAGCGTTAGACTTTTAACGTCTTCAAATTCAGACCATAAATCACGAATATGTTTTGCTATTCATCCAGCAATGTGACATTTATGAAAGGTCAAAAGTTATAGCAACATATGCCCCAAATATGGAGGTAAATTAATATTTTGAAAACTTCTTTTTATCGAAAGGAATTATTTATTAGATAACATACTCCTAATTGTACAGATTATAAACTATAAAAATGTTAGATGGAGGATTTCGAAATGAAATGCAACATGTTTTTAGACTTTGGAATGCATCGCAGCCTTCGCTCTCAAGGCAATATCTAAAAACATTAGCGAACACAATATTTTCGACATTGTCCTGAGAGTGAAGAGTGCAATGCTTTCAAAACGTCGGTGATCATTTTAGCCAACTCTATATGGCAACAATTCCGAAAAACATTTTGATCTAAAACTACTATGGTAATTTTCGAAGATATCTGTTATGCCATCATGTATATTTGTTAATAATTGGTGTTAGATGTTTGGGGTGAATTATAACACGGAATAGAGTCTAGATACAATAAACGTTAAAAGTATGGTCAGAACTAATGAAATAGAAGCCCTTCAGAGCCACTTAGATCCAAATTCATAGTCTGGCCTAAATACTAATTTCTTATTCTAACCTAAAATATTGTGATATGTATTCAGAGTCGGACTTAATACCATTCAAACTTTAAATCGTGGTCATGAGAAAATCAATGAAATTATGACAAATGTGCACGAAATTTAACTTAATATGTATACTATTTTTTTCAGTTTTTTTTACTAGTTTTTCTCTTTAGGTGGAAGAGGGCCAGAAGTATCGCAGGGATTAATGTGTTACTAGAATAACAACCTATTTGTTATTCTTATGATGTATTATTATGATATTCAGTTCCACAATGTTAAATCCGAAACCTATGATAAATTATAGATACGAGTATTCAATTCGTTTGGATCAATACATTTTATGGTTTTATTTTTATGACAGAACGATTTATCTTTTCGTTTTTACTGTTTTTTAACAAGAAAACAAATTGGTCACGTTGCTTGTATTTATTAGCTTTTGCATTCAAATAGAAATACCGCTTTAATGTGTTCTTTTTATAAGCAACCGAATAAATTATGAGTTAGCCATAATTGTTGTTACATCTGTCAGCTGAATGATTATTCATGCCAGTGTTGCATTCAATGAATTGCAATGGTTGGTAATGACTTCATAGATTTTCTCGTGCTTGCACGTTGCTATTTTTCCGTTCTTTTATCAAACAAACCTTTTATGATAAGCTAACATTTCTGCAGAAACTGCTTATTTATGTATTGTGTTTTGTTCTTTAATAATGTAATTTTCCTATATAAGGCACCGCCGTGTAGAGTTATGAGACACAGTTTCTTACTCAATATGAAGTAGGAATCTATCTATATCAATTTGTTTTACGTATTATGTTGTTTATTGATGTCATATACAGCTAACAAGGTGTTTTAAAAAAAATATATCTTGCAACCTGGCGCCACATTTCTTTTGATTGACGTTGAATTAGATAAAAATATGTTGGCAACTTTGCCATAGGAAAATACTTCGTGATTTAGAAAAAAATATACAAATAAGATTATTTTTTAATTATATTAGTATTATAATACAATATAATATAATTTTTGTGTAAAAATACTTTTATTGTTATCAGTACAATCTAGCAGGTTTATTAATCCGACTGAAATAATTTAATAAAAAAGTGGGTACCAACGGGAATAGAGCTTGCAGCCCCTTCGGTTGGGAGAGATGCGTCTTACCAATCACACTAACAATGTCATAAATAAGCATGTTTAATTTATAAACAAGTTTATTTTATTTTATGTTGATTGGAATAATCTAAAATATCCTCGTAAGTTTGCTTCACACATCGACTTAAAAAATGATACATCTCTCTTCAATGTCGAAATGAATTTCTGCGTAACTCGCGTATTCTTGTCTTTTTCTCCTTTCTCAGTATTTGTTGACTTTTGAAAATATTGGTTTGTCTTACTGTTTTTTTTCTACTTTTTTTCAGTGTTTTGAGTATGCTGAAATATTTTTTCGAAAATAACGTTGTTATCTTTCATTCATGAATTTGCGCGCACCTGCGTAACTTGGCTGGTTGGCTAGAATTCAATAGCCTCATGACAATAAATTCGTCACTTACGTACTTGATAATTAATTGCGCAAAGAAATAAATAAAACAAATCAAAGTTACAATATGGCATCACATAAATATTATTTTCTTGAAAAAGATAAACGGTTTGAAATCGTTATGTAAGATACGAGTGTTCATTAATTCGTATAGTGTTCATTAATGTTATGTTTTTTTTTTGTAAAATAACTGATTCAACGCTTAAATATATTTAATTAAAATTTAATATATACCAATTGAGATAAGTAATTAAAACTATTTCTGACGTAGAAGTAAATCTCAGGACACTATGTTAGATTATTTCAATAAGTATTTCATTTTGGTTATCAAATAAGTTCAGTCTCTTTGAAAGACAAATGTAATTAATTAAATCTGATAAAACTTTTGTTTCATCTCTTAATGTCCTATCTCAAAATCTTTGTCAGTTGTTGACGTTCATCTGGATTTTGTAATCATCTAAGTATTTAGTTTATAAACTAAATAGTTAGTGAAATGATTTGAAAAGAAAGGGAATAGTAGAATATTTGAGATCTTCTTATTTGGG
The DNA here is from genome assembly GCA_949825065.1 of Odontocerum albicorne. Classification (NCBI taxonomy): domain Eukaryota; kingdom Metazoa; phylum Arthropoda; class Insecta; order Trichoptera; family Odontoceridae; genus Odontocerum; species Odontocerum albicorne. The sequence continues at coordinate 52,220,238 of OX463838.1, read as the reverse complement.
GTATACAATATAAGTATCTTTTAAACGTGAAATAAGGTATTATGTAAAATTTTGTCAAGAAAAATGATGCTGGACTGCGAGTTACATGCCAACACCATTAGCTCTCTGAACCCGAAGATACAATTAATGGGGTGTAAGAAAATTTTGTCCTCCAACCCCAGCGTTTTTAGGTATCTGAGCAACGGGTTTGTTGAACTGTAACATTCGAATCAATAAATGATCAAGTCTATAAGTACTTACTTTTCTAAAAATAAGCGTTTCTTAGTTTTTTTTCTTCTAAAACCTAATTTAATGATTTAGAATGAAAAAAAAAATACCCTCTCGTTGAAATTATTTTGCAAGTTATTACGGATCGAAAGTGAGTAAAATATGTTACACAAAAAGATCAAGAAAATTATAGATGAAGTGAATACAATTTTGAAAGAAGGGCAGATTATAAGTCAGAGAAACCGAAGGAGTGGCATGATAATGTGTATGAATATTGAAGAGGGGAAACATGAATATCTTGATGAAAAAAATATCTCTGCTAGCCCTGATAGAAATACCGCGAGATAATGTGTATCGTAGATACAAGGAGAGTCACTTTAAAAGTTATTTTATCGAAATGAACTGATGCAATATATAAATGAGTTATCTAATCTCAGTGTGATATTGCGAAGCAAATGTTAAGGTTTAATCGACTTTGAAATACTGGGAAAATCCGTGTATAACAAATTTTCCTCGTTGTATTATAGAATAACCCGTCCAAAAATATCAATATAAAAAGTTTAATTAACTCTTATCTTGCGATCAATGACTTGATACAAAATATCGCCAGCCCAAATAATTATGCTACGGTGAGATTTTTTCATAGATTTTGCAAACAAATGTGGACTAGATCTGATAAGTTTGAAATTATATTTTACAATAGATAAACACCAATAAAATGCAAGTGGAAAGTCTAAAAATGATTCATATATAAAATATCAAGATTCATTTTAAAAATGATTTATTTTAAATATGACCTAAAGTCGACTAACTAGATAAGAGAAACGACTCAATTTAAAAAAAAAAAATAGGAAATATTTATTCTGTTTTCTTTAATGACCCGACCCTATCAAGTCCTTATTCTTTCTACTCTTGTTTTTATAAAAGCATTAGTTTCAGTATCAATCTGCCTTTTAGCCCTTAAGGGCTGGAAAGGATTGAATAAGTACATATTTGATGAGAGATTCATAACTTGTGGTTAGATACCCTCACAAAGAGGTGTTACTAAGAAATCATTTATGAACATTGAACAAGATTTGTGTTCTCACGGTAAAGTATTATATTATATTTAGCACAAAAAGATTTATTTTTGCCTGTTGAAATCCTGTTGGAGGTATCTTAGGGTCTTCTGTTAGCTGTAAATTATTTACATTTTCATAGTTCTATTGTTCTCCCTGAACAGTTTTCACTATTCATATCGGTACACAAAGTATAACTTGTGTACCGTTTTGTTTGCTATTTAGCCGTAAATTTTTTTTGTTGTTTCTTATTAGCATTTATGATTTAAGTGTCAGAGCTAGTAGGCTTGTGAATGTTCATGTTACCGCCAAGGTTTTATTAAAGTTATAAATATACTCCTGTATGTATTCACATTAAACTTTAAAAGTATGTGATATATTTGTTATTTTTTCAACTGAGTCAGTTATGAGAATCAAAGATAATTTCCAATAATGCACAATCAGTATTTTTGTAACATAACATATTGTATATAATATGATTGCATTCATAATCAACTTCAAACAAATACAATAATTTTTATTTTTTTTATTAACGACTCAAATGTGTATCAATGATATTTCCAAAGGATGCAAAATGAATATTTTTCTAAAATATGAATATATTAACAACATTTATGATTAATTTGTCCTTTTTTACTTACAAGTTTACTGTACTAATAATGCATAATTTATATTTTTACGTTTCAGTTATTGTAGGCTAAAATTCAAAGGAAATTTTATCAAATAAAACGTCTGTAGAGGTGTTGGTGGCTTTTGATCACGTTTATTATATTAAAGCATATTCTTAATACATAATAGGTTCTTTAGGGAATCTTTGAATGTTTGATTTAAGCTTAAGAAATGGAATATTTTTTTTATATTCATCATTATATCTTTTATCATTACAAAAAAATTTAATTCGTTTTAATAATGGAATACTTAGCAACAGTGGTGTGTATAAACTTTTATGTGCTGACTGTGATAATTTCTATATAGGAAAGACAGGAAGATCTTTTGAAAAGAGATTTCGTGAACACCAATCTGCCTTAACAAATCCTCTAATTTATTCTGAAATGGCTAATCATTGTCACCGTGAGAATAATACTTTTTCTATCGATGATGCCAAATTCTTACATATTAGCGGCAACGGAAATAAATTGGACAGATTAGAGGCCCTAGAAATGTCTAAGTCAGTATACCGATCGGAGCATCTGTTGAACAGTTATTTCCCCAAAATCTCCCCGCTCTTGGCCGAAATTATCCCTAGCCTTCCTCCCCCCCCCCCCCAGCCTCCAACCGTTGAAGTGTCTATATCGGTACCAGTTCGAACAGCATTTAGTCTTGTTTGCGCTCCCCTGAAGATGAGGTGAAAGCCTTGAAACCGGTAGGGTTATACCGTCACAAAAAAGTGGAATAAACAGTGTTTGTTAAAAATAAATTACAAAATTCGTTTTAACGTTTGATATACCCTATTAAATTTCACAAATGTAACCGCATCGGGAATACCCTGAGTTCTCTGTTTGTAAAAACTTATAAATCTAATTGAAAAAAATAGATATTGTAATTTTAGGATATCTTTTAATTTTTCATTCTGTTGAATTGAAAAAAATCAACGAAAAATATGCGAGATCTATTTTTTAAGTCTAAATTCCTGCTTTGCTTTGCAGTGTAGCATTTTTGAGGTGACTTATTTTGCGAAAGGGCGGTAAAAATTTACTATTCCATCATCATAATTATTATTCTGCAGTGTTAAATAATCCTTTAGTATTTTTGTGTATATCATATATAATAGTTATGTATCACTTTCATTGTATACAGTACAACCTCGTTTTATTGCCCACTGGCGAGACGTTAAAATGACAAATGAAAACTAAACTAAAACCTTTTTAAAAAATAATTGTCTCCAACGGAAAATTAACCCTCAATACTGACCGGAACAAAAGTTAAGTATCTTAGCAATTAGGCCATGGAAGTTGTTAAGTAAATTAAACTTTTAGAGATTAAAAATATATCGTTAAATTGTTGACGTGAGTACCTAACGAAGCAAGATTCTGATAAGGGAAATAAATTTGCTCACCCCTCAGGATTTTATGGGTTCTATATTTTATCTAATTAATATTATTTATTTAAAAGGTATTCTTATTTTTTAATGTGATAACATTTGGAAATATTGTTTAATGAAAACTTTTATAAAAATAAATTATTGATGAAATAATAATTTTTAAATATACGTTTAAGTTTTGTGATAAAAAAAATGAAACCAAATAGACAGTTCGTGTATTATTTATTTATCAATGATTCAACTGGACAATAGTGCTGAGCAAATATTGAAAAGACTGATAACAGATAGAGAAAAAAAATCTAGAAAACAAATTATTTACCTATGTCATTTAATAATATAACATTCAACCATTTTTAGAGGGATAACTTTTATATAATAAATTACCTTCTTTAGGTTATAAGTTTTGTTATCAGAAATTTCCTAAATGTGACAAAAAATGTCTTTTATTACCCAGAATAAGCTTTAGTTACATAAATTATAAACGCATCTTAAAAACTGACATTACCTGCGTACAATCTGTCCTAGTTAACAGGTTCCATAAATGGCCTGATCGATTAGCACAAATGATCGGATTTATTGTATTTATCTTCCTTTAATCTTCTTTCCCTTAACAACTTCTTCCATTCTCATAAGTGTTTATTTATTGATTTAAAAAAATATAACGGGTTAGTATATAATGTAATAAAAACAAAAACATTGCAACATGTATTGGTAAAAATTTACTATAACTAGAAGTTGCTTTAACATGCTTAGATGTTGGTTTTGAAAAAAAAAACTTATGTTATACCATTAAGGTCTAAAATTTCAGTCTGAACAAGTTAGACCGTATATTATAGACATACACCACACTGGCCACACCCATTGTATGGCCAGGCGATGTACCAGTAAAAATTTGATGCTTCCACTCTCATTAGAATATCAACTTAGGTCAATAGAAACCTCATGGTTTCGTTATATAATATAATGAAATGTTAGAAATTTACTATGGCATGGTTATTAAGTTTGTTTTAAAAGAAGGGAATCCCTGCAGAAATTATACGTCGTTTAGATGCAGTAGTCGTTTCATTTTTGTAGGACTTTTCCCATCTTTTGAAAGAAATTTGATAACCACGCAATGTTTAATTTTTAACATTTCGGAATACACTCGGGTTTCTTTTTATACGGTAGATGCGTTCGACAGGATACCGCATAAAAAACTTTGCATACGTTGAAAAATTAGGGATGTGTTCCATAATTTTGTAAAACCTCATAACTCTAAAGCAGTGAGTTAAAATATGCCCAGAATCGCATAAAAACGGTTTATGGAAAATCAGGAAAATAATAAGGAATAAAAAATTACTTCGAAAATCTTTATTCATTTGATTTTATTTAAAAGTAACATTTTTTCATCAGAACTATCATCGCTATATCACATTTTGCAATTTGCAATTTGGTTCGAAATCACTTTCATCACTAGAAGATATAGTATGTGCGTCAGATCACATGTTAAAGACAATGGTTCTTCACAAAAAGGGACCCGAGTGTATAACGAAACAACACGTCTTCTATCGGCTGTAGTTGACATTTTACTGAAGGTAAGTGTATCAAATGTTAACTGTAACATCACCTGACCATACTTGGCCGGTGTGATGTACAGATATATCCATTCACGCAGTAACTTGTTTAGGCTGGAAAAATTTGGTCTCAGTTGCACCATCCATAGTACTACATACAACAATCATTAAAATGTGACTTCTTTCATATAAAATATCGCCTTAAGAGCGTTTTATTTATGAAAGACAGCTTATAAGGGCTTCTGAATGAGAATTCAGATAAAAGTTCTAAAAAATAGATAAAATAATTGATGTCAATAACTAGTAAAAAACTATTATCGACCAGAATATTATCATCGGCAATGGTGCTTTAGATGTTTGAACATAAAAGTAATGTTATTAGGATTTTTTTAGTGGTAGTATAAAATTCGAAAATTTTAATATCTAATTGTTGCCAAAAACTTACAGAATATGCAATAGTTTCCATGTCCCCAGGACATGGAAACTATTATTGTATATTATGTACGAGAGTAAGTCCGATCGACCTTTTTGTTATAAGCACAGGCCCCCGAAGCATCATCTGTTGCCTGACTAGTCCACCTACAGTATTAGTTGGAAGGACCAAGGTCTGAGTGAATGTGATGGAATGTAAGTAGCCTAGAACGAGTGGACATGTATGCACTAAATTAGTTGTAAGAGTTATTATCTAGTTATAAGTAGTATGTGGGTTTTAACTATTCTTAAGAAATTAAATATTAAGGTTCAAATGACATGTAGGAAATAGAAATTAAGTTAGTTCATTGTAACAATATATATTATTTAAATTAGATTAGTTTTTAAGACATAAATTTGTATATAGCCTTTGCCAAATGTTTGTATTATAGATTATTTTATTAAATAAATTAAAACAAAAATACAGTTTCCGCTTTACGCGACAATGCCTTACATGTGTATGAATCAGTAAAATGTGTTTGAAAAAGTATTCAAGTTTTTGTTTTTAATAAAATTATATTTATCGAGCCGTTTCAATTTTTTCTGATTTTAAAACAAATATTTTCATGCCGCTAAATAAAGAAACTGTTTGAATAAAAGCAGCCATACATTTAGTGAAGTGTATTCAAGGAGTTACCGTCTGGAAAAATGAATATTAATTGGTACGCGGGGCATGAAATCATGTTCCGCTAAAATTCTTCAAGTGCACATTGCATTGATAAAAACATTTTAAAATGCAAATAATTTATCTGTGAGTGTGTTTGTTCAGCAATTTGAACAATGTTTTACTTCTTCGACGACTCCTTGTTTAAAATATTCAATGGTTAATAATTTGGTAATATTTAAAAAAAAAATAAACGATCAATCATTAGTGTTTAATTTCATTGCATCAAAAAGAGCGCTGATTATATTTTCCTTTGATTTTTCAATGTTACAAAAGGTGGTATAGTATTTAACCAAAAATTCATTGTGCTCGAATACAAAATGTATTTTTTAATCACAATACCTCTATGTCTATGCTCTGAAGAATTTTTTTTTAAAAGATGTCAAATGCTGGCATTTCGTCATAATCTAGAATCATTGACTTGATTTTCGACATGTATTTGGTTACCTACAGTGGAGGTGAGAGGGGTTGTTTACATTTTATTTACATTAATTAATTGTTGTCTTGGCGTTTGTCATTTGTCCTTCATAAACTTTAACAGCGCTTATGAGGTGATATTTGTTGGTAATCAATGCTATAAGACTTCTCTAAGTATATACAAGATGCCACTCAATGATGAACTATCGTAGCGGAATATAAGATCCGTCGTCACTTTTTGTCGATCATTCTGATAGACTCTGAAACAAGTCGGTGACCGAACTATTATGCTATTGTATTCTATTTATATTAAGCTTTCGTTACATACAGTGCAATCTGGTGGGTTCTTCCGATCAACTTGAATGATGATTTAGAAACCTTAAGTGAAAACCAGATTGGAGGACTTTTTTTCTGGTTTTCAATAGAAATCAAACGAGCAATCCAGGAGTTGGAAGACAGGTGACTTATCAACCAGGCCACGGAGGTCATCTATAGTAGATAAGTAACGTTTTCGGTGCATAGATAATGGTGTAAATAATAAACAACTGGAAGACTCAATAGTGGAAATGTCTGGATTTTCTCTGCCCTGTAGTGTGTGGGGCTTGGATAAGTCGTCATTTTGCGGAATGTGGGGATATCAAGGACCAACAAGTGTATATTTGGCCACAGTAAGAATATCTCGGAGGCGTACAGGAGTAACGTCGTTTGTTGCACGATTATCCATTAAAAACACATTCGTTATATACAGTACAACCTCGCGAATTTATTTTCATGTGACAACTCTTTCAACCAACGAAAAAAGTGTTATATAAGTCATAAGTGAATTTTTTTAAACAAATGTGTGAACCAATGAAATCGAACACAGAAAACCCGGGTCGCAAGACGAGCATCTTATAAATTAGGCCACGAAAACCACCGTATCATATCTGAGACGGACGTGCGAGGATCATACGAAGAAGAAACATATCTTCAAATTTATGATATGTTTGTTTTAAAATAAAATAGAGAAAAAAATATTTGATTAAAAATATTCAGGGACCATTCAATTTCGTTAAAAATGTTGCCAAGCATTTCATTGCTTTCTTTGAATTTATTTGCCCTCTTCTCTTTTCAAATTGTGCCCTGTTGATCTAAAATTAACCAAAATACTTTCTTGAATAAAATTTTCTTTACAATACTGAAACTCATCTCCACCTTTAATGGGAAACCCGACTCCTAAGAGTATATTTTATGTTGGTGATTAAAGTTGACCGAGCGTGCCTACCAATATACTTTCCTTAATGGGCGGCCAAATCTTCAGAAAGTATCCTGTTTCAGAATTACCTTAACAACGAGACAAATCATTATTTAATACTGACGAATAATAAATCAAATGTCATTTAAAGCTCCGTTTATATGAAACTTTTCACAATTTTTTTTTACTATTTCAAAGCTTTGAAAACCAGATACAATACGTATCCAGCGCACAACAAACCGTTTACATAGCTTAAGATCTATCATATATTGGATTGTTAAAACGCTGCTCTGGGAGCTTACGAGAATAAGTCTAACTTATCATTCTGTTATAAGCACAGGCTCCCGAAGCATCATCTGTTGCCTGACTAGACCACCTACAGTATTAGGTGGTAGAACCAAAGTCTGAGTGAATGTGATGAAATGCGAGTAGCCTGAACGAGTGAACATGTAAGTGCTAGATAAATAGTATTCAAATAATTAGTTGTAAGAATTTATATCTAGTTATTAGTTAGTATGTAGCTATTTCTATAAACATGATTATTGAGATTATTTCATATAAAATTACACGTAGGAAATAAAAAATTAAGCTAGTTCATAATAATTATACACAAAATTTTTTAGTTCTTAAGATGTAAATAATTTGCATGTAGGTAAAGCCTTTGGAAAATGATTGTGTTATATATTACTTTATTAAAAAAAAAGGTTCGTGAATACTACGAGTATATTTAAGAATTTCAATTTCAACAAACTCCGAGTATATTGCTTAGCACCTAGGTTTTCCGCTTCCATACATACGAATATATAAAAAAACATATTGTACAATTACGGCTTTTTCCTGTCTGGGTAGGCAGACCGGATAAAGCATCATTATTTTCTAACGCGACACACATATTTCGCCTCTTTCATATAATTTTTCTAATTTTTTATATTTTCTTTTTTCCAAATATCTTACACTTGATCTAATTACACTTTCCTTGGTCTAAAACTATCGCATATTTTACTCACATTTGCATTGTATCGTTTTGACAGTCTTTCATTCTTCACTCGTTCTACGAGCTTTATTAAAATTTATTGTTATCCTGGCGATTAGTAGCTGTCTAGCTCACATTTTGGAGCGTTTGTGGGATGATGTGTGTTACGAAATAGCGCTATTGAAGTTCATTGCTTTTTTTAAACGATATGTATTCATTGCAATCGGTAATGTCAGAAATCTTAAATCTGTAACGACTTGTATGTATTTTCCTCGAGTTGTCACGATTTCCCTTAAATCATATATTTATCGGTCAGACAATTTTAGAAATTTTGTAATCGTTTCCTCATTTTTTGTATTTATTTAAGTAAAAGTTGAATGGAGTACCCTCCGCAAATAACAAATAATATGCTATAGTAAATAGTGCTGGACTACTAACCTATTTATGCCACAAAATGCCTGTTGGCGTACTATACTTTTATAATTAATGTTACGCGATATCTCTATATTTTAATAGTGAAGGGTGGATTGAATATACAAAAGTACAAAAAGGGATCTCGTTCCAGTCCTTGATTTTTTTAATTCAGCCATTTTTTTTAAATACTTTGTTGTATTCAGGTATTATTAAAGAAAACTTTTACATAATAATCAATACTTTTTTTACAAGCTACATTTAAATAAAAAGTATCGATTGCACAATACTTAGCTTATTTAACGGATTAAATCAAAAGGAAATTCATGGAAGACATTTTGAGCGATATACACATTTTAGGTTTTCTTTTAATTGATATTTCTTATTAAGTACTTCAAATGATAGGATCTAACAATGGATTACCTTCAATTTTAAAGTACCGTTTTAAGATATGGCAATATTCCACTTGACGTAATGTAATTCGATCGTATTAGCAAAAAAAAGGTAATGTGAATCAAGCTTAATCCATAGAAATAAATGTTTATCTGTCAAGCTGCAAAATTGCCATGTCGTTCGCCTTTTTAATACTTCACAATAAAAGACAATATCATTATTGATTGACACCGACACAGACCGAAGGGTTCTTGCTCCATTAGTGGATTATTATCGGGATATAAAGGGTCTAAAAGCTAAAAGAGAACAGAGCCATTATCAGGTGCGGAAAACCTTTTTGAGAAAAATGACAAATTAACACAGTATAAACAGGGCCAGATAATAGGTTTGTAGTCTGTTATATTAGAGCTAAAATAAAACATTTTCATTTTGAATTCAAAATAATGTTGTCATATATACGACGTAGAAGTTCATGAAAAGTCAAATTTATACCTTTAGCGAAACAAAGTCGGTATAGTATGTTTATTGAAACAGCCGTGTTTATGATAGAAGGAATATATGTTCTATTTGTGGTGTGTAATAAGAAATTCTTTATCTTTAATGGTACCATAATTTCATTGGTACGCTTGTGTTCTTTACCTAAATATTCCATTGAAAACCATAAGCTTACATATATTTTATTTGTGAACCACGTACCACAGTGAATTTAAGCCACTAATTTGGAGTCCCATATCCCCAAATAAAGTCCACAAAAGTCCACAGACTAGTGTTATTGAATCAGACACTCCTACTATTGAAACTTTTCCCGGGTGAAAAATAATTATAGTGATTTAAAACATATGATTTTTTTAACAAAGTTCTCATTGAATTTCTTTAATGAAAAATATAAACATGCATGAAATAGAAGTATGGAATATTTACATGCCAATTTAACATTTTTTTATATAGAATCCTTGTGGATTGGAGAATTTGTGTTCTTCAAGTTTATCGTCAATATTTATTAGGTTCAACATATATGTACATATTTTCTTAAATCTTTTTGTTTTGTTTAATTTTTTGTTACAACAAAAGTTTACTTAAATTTCTAAATAATTTTCATAAGAGATGTTTCAAGTTTGTTAAATATTTCTGTAAGATTAGATAATTTTGGACAAGATTATTTCGATGAACGAATTTAAAATTTAATTAATTATTTTTTAATTGTTACGATAATTATGCCCAAAAATTACGCTGATCTTTCATCTCGCTTAAAGAAATATGAGGAATTTTAATATTTCAGAATTCCAGACATCAAAAAATCTAATTGAGAAGTAATTAAGACGATCATCATCATCTACACTACAAGCTCAGGGCTGGTTTTGCTTACTAAAGGGCAGGTTTTGCTAAAACATATGTTGGTACAATTTCATTGAAACATCCTAAAGTTGGTGAAATAATATAAAAAACCAGGTTGTGCAAGCTAAAACGACGCACCGTTTTATTTTCTTAAATATCTCAAAATAATATGAATGGAGGGTAGTTAAATCATTTTTGAATACATAGACACTTTCATGCCATTTTCCTGTCGGGCTAAACAACTATGACAGATCGTCAGACTTTCTTATCATGACATACATTTTTTGTCTTTTCTATTTCCCTACATCTACTCAGAAATTTTTATGAGATTTCTCTAATTTTTACATTTCTTTCTTTCAAATTATCATTGACTTTATCCAACCATACTTTTCTTGGTTTTTCTCTACCTCGCCATCTACTAGAATTTGCAAAATATATTTGTTTCGTTACTGTTTCTTTTAATTTTCAACCATTTCAAAATCCTCTTTTTCATCTTACTTAACATATTAGCATTAAGTTCACATTCATTTTTGATCATTTCATTCCGTATTCTGTCATATATGTTATATCAAACAAGGATTTATCAAGGTTTTCGGCTTTAACTTCGTGGAACTCCATATTGTTAAATATTCATTCTAATAAGGACTTAACTAACACTAGGATTGCGAGTTTCGCGCATATGCCAGAGGTTCTTTAAGAAGCCAATGCCGCGATAAATGGGGCCGAAAACAAAATTGTCTGCCAGCCACGCTCTGAATTACGTCCGCAATGCTAGTCTGGATATTTTGAGGGTTATCATTTAAAAAGTGCGTTGCTATTATGACTGAGGGGGATTGCGTCTTGACAATTTGGAAATTCTCGAGATCAAAAAATATAATTATTAATAACCAAACCAATTTTCATAATAGCCCTCTGCTTACTATGTTTCCAAGTTACCCCACCCCCCTGTTTTAAAGATTCACTTTCACATATTTTTTTCCCCGCCCCATTCACCATTGTATTACATCTCTCCCCACTTCACTCCCCCTACCTCACCTCTTTTATATTAGGTTATTTACACTTGTACAGAATATATTTTAGCCACTTAGTTTATATTCACCTGACGAAGAAAACGGTGGTCTTCGAAACCAGTGGTGAACCTAAATTAAACCTGTGGTGAACACAAAATATACAATAAAATAAGTTTTTTATTTAACTTATTTTTTCCTTTTATGCTATTATGAACTTATAAATGATGAGGATTTTTTTCTTTATTTATATGATTTAGTTTCATATTGCAGTATGTGCTTCAAACAATGGACCCATTATCGGTGATTAAGATGAACAAATAAACCTTTGTTTAACATGTCACTTCGGGTGGTTAGGAGAATGGGCAAAACTTTCGGACGGCCCGAGTGGTAGAACGCCCACACGAACAATATTTGGTCGATTTTTCAGTGTTTATTAAACAAAAAACAGTCAACAAAACTGTTTGAAGAGTTTTCAAGAACGTTGTTATCGCTTTTTGGAATATAATTAGGTAGATCTATAAATATTTTACTTTTGGTAAACAGTACTTATGATTTTTTAAATATTTTTTGTATTTGGTTTTATATAACCATATCTACCGTATTTTTTTTTGGATTGTCTTAGTTTAATGTAAAAAATTGTTTTAGTTTAATGTAATGTAAAAAAGTTATAATATAAACAGTCCGCGATTATTATTTTAAATCAATATCATTGTCGTTAATGCCTTTTTATTGTTTTACCATTGAACATATATATACATGTATATGCATTTGTTTATGTATGCATATGCCTTTAACATATATATGCATGCACATGTATATGCCTTTCCGTGACAAAATTGTCTATCCATTACCATTATGTCATCCACAGCATGAATCTAATGTTTGAAGATAATTTTATTTGCATTCATCTAATTAATATCTACGAGCGCACGGATTTATCAATTTATAATGAAATAAAAATAAATCCAACAAGATTTATTTATAAATGGTTTATTTGTAAAAAAAATAATTAAACACTTCATGTAATAAAGGGCCTATCAATCTGAGCAGTTTTTTAAATTCATTTTTTTTATTTCTTGAATAAAACACACAATTGGCTTTGATTTCAAAAACTTTTTATTGGTCATTGGAGTATAATGTATGACATACAAACACAAAAAAACAATATCTACCTCTTGCAGCTCCACAGATGTCCACTCTTTTGTCAACATTTTCGATGATATTTTGGCATAATTGTGGTTCTAACTCATCAATAACGCGAATAATTTCGTCCTTCAGCTCAGTAAGTGATCGGGGGTCATTCCTATAGACCTGGCTTTTCACGTAACCCTAGAGAAAATAGTCCAACGGTGTCAGATCACATGATTTTGGTGGCCAATTCACATCACCGTTTCCGGAGAATACATACCTACATAAAATAATTCAACAATTTGAACGCGTTGTTGTATGGTATACGACTCCATTTTTATAAATGTCATACATTACACTTCTCAAATATTACAAAACCCAAGCAAGCTCACGACGCCATCTGTATTTTATCCAAGAATTAAAAAAAAACTCTCAATTTGAAAGACCTTATATTTTAAACATTCTGACAAACTGAAAGTATCCACGGAAGAGGGCTTTATTTTCGAATTTGTAAAAACAGCTCATTCAGATGTAATCATTTTAGTAAGTTTCTGTATAACTGAAATGTCAAAAATGAATGATAAATCTTCCGTTTGCCAGACTATTGGCCCCGTTATAGCTGCTTCTGATGAAAAAAGTAGTTATCTTAATTGTTACGCCAATATAACTGGGTGAGAAACTCCTAAGATAACTTTTAAAACTACCTCTAGATAGTGCACTGAGAAAAATACATGGAGTAACAATGTATGAAAGAATATGGAAAAAAGTGATTAGGGATGAATGTGAACTTAAAGCTGATGTATTAACACTTGCCTTACTGTGCTAAACAATTCCGCCAGCCACTGTGCTGGACGCTCAGCATCCAGTGAAAAATGTATGTTTTAAATTAAAATTATGCAAAATCTGCTAGGCTATTTTTTGTAATTAGTTATAAAATTATGTTATTATGTAAATCCTGGTCACTCACTATCCATCATAGGGTGGCAAGTGTTAAGTAAGATGAATAAGAACACTCTGAGATGGTTTAGGCTTGAAAATCGAATGTATGAAAAAATACGAAGAAAAGTATGTTTCTTTCGTGTACGTGAGTGAAAGGCGCAGTAGAGGAACACCAAGGAAAGTATGTGAGTGATATTTTGAAAAAAAAAAGAAATGTAAGAGATCAGAGAAATCGTAGGAGTTGTATGAAAATGTGTATGGATGTAGAAGAAGCCAAATATGTGTGTTGAGATAGGAAATGTTAAAGTGAATGGTGTATGCGTCAATAACATCAGGTACGCAGATGATACGGTTGTTCTGGCAGACAGTATTGACGACCTTCAAACACTTATACGGTAGATAGTATTAATGAAGCCAGTGTGAGGCTGGGGTTAAACATGAACGTGAGTAAAACTACAATAAGTTCATGGTGTTTGGCCGGCAGGATTACGTCTTACGTTGAACGGTGCTGATATAGAGTGAAAAAATTTAAATACCTCGGAAGTATGCTGACATTATTTTATCTGACATTGTTATGTCTACTAGCAGCTCACATTGTTATGTCTAGCAGCTGACATTGTTATGTCTACTGGATTTCAGCAATGCATTCAATACTGTAGACTTTGATCTGCTTATGGCTCGAATGCGTTCATTACGATTCTCTGAATCGGTCAAAGTCTGGTTTTCGAGCTATTTAAAGGGAAGACAACAATCCTGTAAATACCAAGAGCGTATATCTGAATGGACTGATCTTTCTGCATACGTTCCCCAAGGTGGAATTCTCTCTCCCCTCCTTTTTTCTATATTCATCAACCCAATAACATCGTCTCTTAAATCTTCTTATCATCTGTATGCGGATGACCTGCAGATTTATATTCATTTTGATCCAAATTTCTTTCACGCGGCTTTGAACAATTTAAATACGGACTTTCAATCGATCTCGGAGTGGACTGGGGAGCATGGCTTACTCATAAATCCTAAGAAGTCTCAAGCGATCCTCATTGGCAGCCCTCAGCTTCTCGATAAATTCAACACTGACTTACTTCCTCCAATATTACTTGATGGCTCTATCATACAATTACATAAAACTGTTAAAAACCTAGGAGTGCTAATAGATAACACTCTCTCATGGCGAGATCAAATAAATCAGGTAAGCCGAAGGATCTTCTTCAGCCTTCATTCCCTTAAAGTGTTGCAAAGATTCCTACGAACTAAAACCAAAATTTTACTCGTACAATCTCTGCTCTTTCCGATTCTAGACTATGCGGACGTATGTTACTTGGACGTTATAGAGGAACAGCTGGACAAATTACTGCGTCTTCAAAATGTGTGTCTAAGATTTATTTTCAACCTACGAAAGTACGATCATATAACTTCATACCAGAAGGCATTGAACTGGTTCAATGTTAGAAATAGACGCCAAATTCACATACTGTCTCTATTGTATAATATCTTTAACTATCCCGCCGCACCCTCTTATCTCGCCGAAAATTTTCAGCGTCTTTCCAATCATGGATTTGCGCTACGCTCAAACAGAGATTGTTTATTGGCCTTTCCAGTTCACCGCTCCTCTTTCTTTACGTCGTCCTTTACTGTTCATGCAGTGAGACTCTGGAATCAGTTACAAACCAATATAAGACTCGCTCCGTCTTTGGCATGCTTTAAGAAGCGACTGAAAAAACTCTTAATTTCTAGTCATTAAAATAACGTATTTCATTCCTGATTTTTCTTTTCCTTTCCTCTCCACCATCCTTTCCTTTCCTTTTGATTGATGATATCTCACTTTATATGAAAAATAATGTTCGGGTGATTGTCCGTCTTTGTGGGGTTCGTGGGCATGTTCTCACGTATATGTTTATGGATTTCGTGGGGATGGATAGTCATTTGAATGATTTATGCGACCACGTAACTTGCTTCATTTACTTTTGTCTAGTTGGCTGGAAGAGATTGCCGCCTGGTAATAAGCCCGCCAGATTGTATTGCAATAAAAGTGTTAAATAAGTATCCTAGTGGAAGACCTCGACCCAGAAACCGAAGTCAAGTGCAGAATTGAACCGTCTCGTGCGGCTTTTAATAAAATGAGAAGCGTATTCTGCGATGATAATCTAAACTTGAAACTTCGACAACGGTTAGTCAAATGCTATGTTTGGTCAGTGTTATTGCATGGAGTAGAATGATGAACCCTCAAAGTAAGTAGCATAAACCGACTGGAAGCATTCGAAATATGGATGCACCGGAGAATGCTACGGATACCCTGGACGGATATGGTAAGCAACATAAGGGTTCTTCAAAGAGCCAAAAATGATAGAGAGTTGCTGACTAATATTAAAATCCGAAAGGTGTCCTACTTGGGTCATGTACTTAGAGGAGAAAAGTACAAATTACTGCACCTGATCATCCAAGGCAAAATAGAAGGCCGAAGAGGTTTTGGCAGGAGGCAAATCTCCTGGCTCCGCAATATATGTTACGTGATTGGACTGGCTGTGATAAGGGGCGTTGGAAATCTTTTTCGGGCTGCCGGAGACAAATATGTCTACTCTTAGGTGATATTCAACGTTGGGGGGTCCTGACATGACACTGGGAAGAAGAAGAAGATAAGAAAGTTTGACGTTCGATTTTATCTGCCGATTTCAACAGAGAAATGGCATGCCGGTATGTATTATAATTTTAGAGCTGTTTCGTTCTACACTTTGCTCTTGAGCTGTTCTTAAAAATTGTATTCGGAAGAAATCTAGCGCCGATTTTACAAGAATCAAAAAAATAAATAAATATATCATAAATATAAAACGCTGAGCAGCTTATGATTAGTAAACAATAAATGAAATGGGGACTTTTTACTTTTATCAGAAATGATTTCCAAAGAAAAGATTTTTTAAAGGTGCCTCAAAATGTTCAACTAATTCTAGTTTTTTAGGAAAAAATATAATAAAATCAAACACTTGAAACTATTTAAACCTTTTTTCAGCGTCATTAAGTTAAAAAATAAATTGTTAAAAAACTTTAGCCAAAGAAAACGTTCGTTGGTTTTAATCAATCTCCCGCTTTTAAAACTTGAATCATTATGAAGACAGAAGTTATTTCTTGGTACCGAAACTTACTTTCCAATGTAACAGTTTAGAACTTACTTCAGAAAATTCTAAATAAAGTTTCTGTCACATTTCTGAATTAATTTACTCGGCAAAATATGATTTAATCATTAGTTTTAACTAAGGAAACTTAGAGAAAGCTGATGACATGATGAAATACACGGTAAATAAATGAAAATATAATATATAACACACAATTTTATATTAAAAACAAAAAGTTTACTTATTGCATAACGCGTAATATTGATTGGAAACTAAATTTTCAAGAATTTATTTTCATATCGGCTTTATTTTATGTTTTGTTTAGCAAAACTGTCTCTTCGTAATAGAATCTTGGTCCCGATATTAGAATATGCAAGCGAAATTTAAATGTAAGAAAAAAGCGATAAAAGTAATGCGGTAGAAATAAAAACGTTGCATAGAATGCGTGAAAAAAACATGTCAGAATAAAGAATAGGAAAATTAGAAAGAAATACGAACTGAAAGAAGCTTAAGGTGAAGAAGCATTAAGACGGTAGAAATAATGAATGATGAAACATTTATAAAAAAATAATACAAAAAGTTGTATAGATGTTATGAAAAGTTTGAGACGACTTAGAAATACACGGTATGATCAAATAAATCATATTCTGGAAGAGGCAAGAGTGAAAAGCCTTTATAATATGAGAGTATGAAGACGAAGGGTATGGACGTGACAGGAGAGAAATATATGTGCCAGGATAGAATGAAGCGGAGATCTGTTCTCTCTGTCTATCCTAACATGGGCGTGGCGTGATGTTTATTTCATCTGAATGTTTTTTTTTTGTTTCGAGTTAATTGTAGGTTAAAACTTACTAACCCGAAATAAAATTATTTTTATATATCCTCTCAAAATTTGGATTTATTCAAGTACTCATATATTGACAAAGAAAATGAAATTGAAAACATTAAAAATAATATTATAATCAAAATAGAAATTGAAGGCATTAAAAACAAAAACGTAATTATGAATCTATTTTGGTGCGTTAATTTCTTTTAAGACGATAAATATGGCAATTTCGTAATAAATTTCAGAATTAGTTTGTCATATTCAACTATTACCCTTTACGACAAAGGGTTATTATTGTTAAATTTATTCATTAAGTTTCCATTAAAATAGCCTTAATCATTTTCAAACCTCTCAGTTATTGAAAAGTTTTTCTTATTGAAGTCTGTTTTTCATTATTAAATCTAAATGTTAGTGTTTTCCAAACTTGTGAATCAAACTTAAGTGGTGTGCACTGAAGAATGAAGTATATCGTATTGAAAGTGTTTTTTATGTTTATTAATTTAATGGTTTTTAGTAAGATATTAAGGTATTGTGGTTTAAAAAATATTGAATGTTTATACACATAATTAAACTCTCTAAATATTAATAAATATCACTGTTAAAATAATTGTATTGTGTAGAATTTTTATTTCTTTTGTTATGAGTACTTTTAATTGTTTAAAAATCTGCTTTCCTAACGGAAGCTCTCCTTGAGAACATATTCGGAATCTAATAGGCCTTGTTATTTAAGAGTTTTAATTGGCGAGGGAAAGAACTAATTGGTATATTTTGTTGATGCCATTTGTAGTTTCAGATAATGTTGGATAACGCCTGAATATGGGAATGGCTTCAAAATCATAAGTTAAGTAACGAGTTTAATTAAAAAATCAAATCCTAATTTCAAAGGGGAAATTATAAACAATTATACTTCTAAGTCAGTAAAAAAATCATAAATCTTAAAATCAATGACATTGAAAAAAAAATTAAAACAATCAACAGATAGCAATACTATATTAACTGTGGTAAAGTTTAAGTTATATGTGACAATTTTCTGGCACAGAATTTCAAAAACTAAGCTTACGAGCAAAGATTTTGTAGAACAACTTTCAACAATAACTTTCTTAATGTGTTCGCTTAAATTGCTACAAATTGTTATTAATATCTGAACTCTTCAGGCAGTTTGAAACAAAACGTGATAAATAATATTGTCGATGTTATCAAATTCTTATTAAAACTGAGAACGTTAGCTTCAGGCAAAGTCGAAGAAAGCTCGTTTTATATCTCGATGTATATGAAGAATCAAAATAACGATAAGTGTAAACTTTATTAATATATAACTTTTCGAATAATTAAATCATTTTATTCGATGCAAAAGGTCAATGTCAAAAAGGTATGCATTAGGTAAATTTAATACACTTAGCGCAACCAAATTTTTCAATTTGTTTTGTTTAAAAAAAATGTGTTGTGTTTAAACAAAAAATAGCATGTAATAAAGCAAAACTATTTTGCATAGACTTACTTTCAAGTATAGAGAAATCTCTATGGTTGTGGTTCGGGCATATCTCATCATTCCTCATGAAGATCTTCAAGTAAAATCTAAATAGAAGCTAAATAAAAGCAGTAGAAAGATTGAGAAAAGTTTAGTAAACTAGCAAAGAATCTGTGCTAACAGAATATTCAACTGGTTTTGGCCTATCATGGACTTATTTTCACGAAGTAAATTATTTTTGTCGATTAGTCTTTAAGTTAAAAAAAAAAAACAAACTAGGATCGAACTCGAGACCCTTGGATAAGATATATATTTCATACCAACTAGAAATTGGAGGTCGTCAACAGCGGTTCATTGTCTCAATCTTATTTTGTTTGTTTCAATTATTGTATTAATTCTGATTTATATATTTACTGTATTTCGATAAATAAACGATAGAAAAATTATGAATACGAGTGTTATCATTATAATGCAGTTTAATGTTATTTCCCCCTTTCTAGAAGAAAATACATTAGTACAACTAATCGTACGTGCTATTATACGTTTTATTGTTGTGCCTATTAGCAACGTTTTAAATTGTCTTCTTTTGTTATTTAAATGAACAATTTCGTCAGGCTGGGTCTCCGATTTAGGTTAATCTGGTAGGCATATGAAATGGCTCAACTATTTGCCAAATTTCAATTAGGTATTGCCTTTAGAGCGATATCTGTATGCCAACCTCATACATTATTCATGACCGAATACGATTTGTTGGATTTAATTCAATTCGAAATGCGCCATGTTTTATAAAAAGGTGGACATTTGCATCCTCTAATAGAATGAAAGTTTCTATGAATTTTAATAAAATTATTCATATTAAATTCGATTGAAATATAAATGTTATGAATCGTTTCGGTAATCAATGCTGATGATGTATTTATATTCATATATGGTTTGCATGCTGCTGTTTGTCATAAATATGAAAATTTAAAGGAAGTTGTTGTCAGCAATCATGGACATTGTTTTTAATATGACATTGTAATTTTATGATTTACTCCCTCGATTAACAACCAATGGACTTTTTGGAGTGTACTCGTAAAATACGAAAAAGGTACCGAGATAATGAAGACTCGACAAGAAATGAATGGAAAATTATGAGTAAGTGAACGATGACCTCAAATTTCGTGTAATTTAGGATAACTTCGTCATATAAACTGTACAGTATAAAAAGTTCCTGATAATGGCAAACCAATTTGTTTATTTCTTATATAATAGTTAGTAAAATTTGTCGTATATTAAAAGATGTAGAAGTTTGACATATTTTATTTTAAATATGTAGAAATAACCTTTTTAAATGTTTGAACCATATATTTCTGTAAAATTATGAAGGAATAAATATATATTACTGTTATAAATTATTGAATTATGTACTTAATTTCGGTTTTCTAAATAATATAACTTCAATGTTTCGTATCCAAAAGTCGTATTATAGTTGACGTTTGTTCAAAACGCATACAAATTTTGGTGCGTTTGCTATAGCAGGCTGAAGCGTTTTTCTTTTAGTCTAGCTTTTCGGATACACAATATTATTATTTTTTTTCATATAAATTTGTAGTATTGAAAAACCCATCAGTAATTCAAATTATTGCAAGAACGTTATTATGTCATATACATAATAAATGTGTCACATTTTACACTTCTAGGTACTCGAAGGAATTAAATTATACCTTATACTAATAATTACGAGTACAAACAAATTATATCAACAAAACATTAAAAAAATATATTAAAAGTGGGTCATCATTGTTTTAAAATATTTTGTAGTTATTATGTAGTTTGACACGGGGGAAATTTAGTATTTATGAAGTAGGAATATTTTGTATAGAATGATAAATCGAAAGGCAAATATTAATTAATACAAAATACGAGTATTAAACAAAAACATGCAAAACTTCTCAAGTACCGTCGTCGCCTACCCTTTTTTGTCACCGACTTTTCTATTTTGTGTTGGTTACTCTTATCAATTGCTTGAGCAGTGATGGCGATATAAATATCTGCTCCATCATGCTATGGGTTATATCGGATTCTTTGTGAAGTTCTAGGTTAAGTTATTAATGTTGCACCAGACTTGGGTAATGTAGGTGGAATCCCTCCATCTCATCTTGAACCTTCAGTTCTCCACATTATGTACTTATAAGCAACAAAAGCATATGAGAATAAGCAAATACGAGTAAACAAAATAAAAATTGCCCCATTTAAATACAAATTGCCCCATTTCTTATTGTAAGAAAAATTGAAAGCATTATTTAGGCGAAGATATACAAGAATCAGTTAGAGAAGTTTTTCTGTTTGAGTTTGTTAATATATTTTCAATTGGTGATAAGAGTTGAAAAAGGCTTTGAACGGCGTGATGCGATAGGTTAAATAGCCATTGGAGTAATTAAATAAATATCATATATGCAAACCTAATATAATTCAAATTTGCTAAGATGATCAGTCACAATATAATGTATTCGTGCTAACTTTGAGGTATGAGAGTGAAACGTGGACGTGAAAATATAATAAAATGAGTCGTATAAATGCTGCATATGTGCATGTACTAAGAAGAATATGTGGGTTGTGGATATATGTTAGAATATGAAGTTATTAAGGATGAATGAGAACTAGGGAAATTGTATTGAGTAGAACGAAGAAGAACACTTTTAAGTTGTTTGGGTGTAAGGAAAGGATGAATGATGAAAGGCTGAAGGAATCTACAACGCATCCGTGAGATAATCGTGTCAGAAGATAGCTGAGTAAGGTGTGGTTAGATTAGGTGAATGCCATTTAAAAGCTTAGAAGTTAGAGAAGGCGGAAGAGCTTTATCATATGGTGATAGATTCGGTACTCAAATGTTTCAGCCTACCCTGATAGGATACGTTTGTACAACCTTATTGCTAAGTCATTATTATCACAATAAGATTGCTGGTTAAGTAAATGTTTTCAAAACATAACGAAAAACGTGTATAATGTTACCACATCAATTTATTTAAGACAATACAGAGAGAGAGAATAATTTTAGGTAATAATCTCTCATTTGCCCTGAAGCCCCGGCGTACCCTTAGGAGTGCTTAACTAATGACCTTGACTAAAATATGGGGTGTGTTTTCAGGAAAATTTCATGTATTCGTCTAACAATTTAACAGCCTAAGAAAATATATAAATGGGGATGTAATTGTGATTTTGTGTGTAAAATAAACCACAAAATATAAATCTCAAATACATTTCTAACGTTTTGTTTCAATTTTGCTTCCAATTCACTAATTTCCTTTTAATATATTTATCTGTTAACATAGTAATAAAAATTACATTTATTGCAATCTAAATCTTTCTTAGTAATAAATGTTATACGGGCAATTGTAGATATACTCGTTAAAGGTAAAAACTTAAGCTAAGAAATGGGGTTTCTAGGGGGATTGAATTGTTTTCTTTTTTAATAATACAGAAATGAAAATTACTTTAGTTATGCTCATTATGTAAATATTATTAGGTATACACATACATACAGTCACAAGAAAAGCTTCATCCACAGTTTGATAATACCATTGAGTGGTGAAACAATTTTCTTTGAGTAAATAAAAAAAATATATATTGTAAACCTATCAAAATGTTTTTTTTTTTGATTTTCGTAATGATATTATTTTAGTATTGAAAAAAAAATACGTTTGTTTATTTTTTATGACTTAACATACGAGTATATACTATAGTATATATAGATCTTAGTGACTTTCCAATTATAACTTTTTCGTCATCCTTTTTTGTTTTTAATTTTTATGTATTTTTATAAAACAAAGATTATTTATGTTGTTTATAGTTAAGGCATTAACGTTGTGGAGGTTTAAAGACATTGTAATTTATTTTTTATCAAACACCGTTTATTTCACTTTTTTGTAACGGTATAAACCCTACCGGTTTCAAGGCTTTCACCTCATCTTCATGGGAGCACAAACAAGTCTTGTTTGTGCTCCCCTGAAGATGAGGTGAAAACCTTGAAACCGGTAGGGTTATACCGTTACAAAAAAGTGGAATAAACGGTGTTTGATAAAAATAAATTACAAAGATTATTTATATATATTTACGAAATAAGTATTTCATAAATATTATGACCTAAAATATAAATTAAGAAAAGGCAAGTTTGGTAGGTGAAGAACGAATTTACAATTGTCTTCCGACTTGGAAAATTTTACGTGGGAGGAAGTAAAAAAATGCTGGATTGTATTATTATCCGTCAGTCTTTTCCAGCCATGCCCCCCGGTATCTTGGAAAATATTCAGTACAGATTCAGAGACTAGCATTAAGAAAAAAATGAGGAAAATTGTGAAATATAAAAGTTTCCAGTTTTATGTTATTTATAGTTATAATTTTGAAAAACAGTTAATGTTAAAAAAATTACTTTGGAAAATTCTATATATTTTTGGTGCATAAAAAAAATTTTTTTTTGTTGAAATGTATCGTTTTCATCTCAGTATCAACTTAGCTTTACTTGACGTAGTCAGATGACTAAAAGTCAGTGAACGTTGTTAGATTTTTGACCCTCAGTATAAAAAACGTTGTGCAATCAAATCATTTCTTTTATATGAAATATTTTGAATTTCATAAATGTGTAACATTCTCAATATATACAGCTCCACCTGATAGGTATTACCATGTGACAATCACTTGACTAACCAACCAAAAATACATTACCGAGAGATTAATTGAAAACCAGACTGAAATCTTTATATAAAAAAACGGACCGCCGGGTTCGGAGACATTTGTCTTACCAACCAGGTTACGGGGGTCGTTATGATAAGAATGGGCCAAAATATAAAGGTCGGTGTAAAATACCAACCAGGTTACGGAGGTCGTTATGATACAGAATGGGCAAAAATATCAAGGTCGGTGTAAAATTCCAAATAAGGAAAATGCCTATTTTAATTATATGAGTGCAATTTTAGATTCTGTTGAGAGTATACTCGTAAGTTGAGTAATAAGTATTATTAAAAAAAAAGGGTATCAACGGGACTCGAGCCCGTATCCGGGCTGGAAGATATTCGACTTACCAACCAGACTACGGAGGTTGTTTTGAAACTGGAAGAACAGCATTCAAAAGGCTGGTATAAAATTTCGAATAAGGTCAGTAGCCCAATTTATGTCAGCAGATTATATTATCTATGTTTATATATAAAATATTATGTCATTACAATTTTTGTTTATATATTATGTCATTACAATTTTTGTTTAAATTGAGAATAGATGTTGAGGTACAAGTATTTTTTAAATTGAGAATAGATGTTGAGGTACAAGTATTTTATTATCTATGTTTATATATAATATATTATGTCATTACAATTTTTGTTTAATTTGAAAATAGATGTTGAGGTACAAGTATTTTTTAAATTGAGAATAGATGTTTAGGTACAAGTATTTTATTATCTATGTTTATATATAATATATTATGTCATTACAATTTTTGTTTAAATTGAGAATAGATGTTGAGGTACAAGTATTTTTTAAATTGAGAATAGATGTTGAGGTACAAGTATTTTATTATCTATGTTTATATATAATATATTATGTCATTACAATTTTTGTTTAATTTGAAAATAGATGTTGAGGTACAAGTATTTTTTAAATTGAGAATAGATGTTGAGGTACAAGTATTTTATTATCTATGTTTATATATAATATATTATGTCATTACAAGTTTTGTTTAAATTGAGAATAGATGTTGAGTTACTAGTATTTTTCCTGACAAAAAACTAAATTAAAACTCATTTTAAATGGGTACCAACGACAATCGAACTTGCCCCCCTCGAGTTGAAAGATAAACTAGGTCTCGAGGGAGAATAATTGTCGGTTTTAATCTCAGAAATATCACACCTTACATGTGTTATTCTCATGATTTTTTCTAAGTGTTTTGATGTAATGTAAATAGTCTTTGTGACTTCTAAGTAATTAAAGTTTCTCTTCATTCTCGTTTCCTTTGCATATGTAAGTCAAAATACATCATTTTGAATTCTCTTCGCAGGTTTCCGGTGCCAACAGATATACATACATTCTTGAAAAGGTCAGGATTAAGTAATTCAATTTGTTTTTTTCCGCTTAAATGTTCTGCGTATCTTACGAATCGTAAAGTGGATGACAAATGTGACTGGAAAATAAAATATCTTCCATGAATTTAAGATAATTTTCAACTGAAAAACATTCTAAAATTGTTGGTTCAAATTCCTATTTTAAATATCTGTCAACAATAGTGGGTTCGACTTCCGAGTTGGAGTACCCTTGAGGAGAGTTTGCTCTCTAAACGGCGCTATATAAATTGTCATGTGTATATATATATATATATATATATATATATATATATATATATATATATATATATATATATATATATATATATATATATATATATATATATATATATATATATATATATATATATATATATATATATATATATATATATATATATATATATATATATGATTTTTTGTTTGGTTTTATATATATATATATATATATATATATATATATATATATATATATATATATATATATATATATATATATATATATATATATATATATATATATATATATATATATATATATATATATATATATATATATATATATATATATATATATATATATATATATATATATATATATATATATATATATATATGATTTTTTGTTTGGTTTTAGCGAAGGGTTATATATGTTTATTTTAGGTTTTCAGTTACTTCGCGAACTGTAAATATTGGATTCTGACATCAGATCTACCTGGAGATCCTTCAGCAGCTTCCTTACAGCATTTTTTATTTTTTGGCCTGGATGACTCTTTAGTAACATAGTTCTCTGTTTTGGATGTACAGGAGACGGTATCTATTTTAATTGGTATTTTGTGGGCTTATGACCACCTTTGAAGGCTGAGTTAAGTGCTCACTTTATGCCTAGGCAACATTCCTCATTATACCATAGATTCATCTCTATACATCATTTAAATGTTTTTATTCTTAGTGCAGACAAGATGGTTTTTAGTCTTTATGCCATTTGTTGACGAACAATTGTAAATTTTTTTAACAGATGTTGAGGAAACCTCTTTATTCTGTCAATACCTCATCATTGTTTGTTATACAAGCCGGATATTTTTTGGCTTTTGACAAAGCCCATTACTCTTCTGTAGAGCTTAATATGTGATTTTTTGTTTGGTTTTAGCGAAGGGTTATATATGTTTATTTTAGGTTTTCAGTTACTTCGCGAACTGTAAATATTGGATTCTGACATCAGATCTACCTGGAGATCCCTCAGCAGCTTCCTTAAAGACTAAAAACCATCTTGTCTGCACTAAGAATAAAAACATTTAAATGATGTATAGAGATGAATCTATGGTATAATGAGGAATGTTGCCTATGCATAAAGTGAGCACTTAACTCAGCCTTCAAAGGTGGTCATAAGCCCACAAAATACCAATTAAAATAGATACCGTCTCCTGTACATCCAAAACAGAGAACTATGTTACTAAAGAGTCATCCAGGCCAAAAAATAAAAAATGCTGTAAGGAAGCTGCTGAGGGATCTCCAGGTAGATCTGATGTCAGAATCCAATATTTACAGTTCGCGAAGTAACTGAAAACCTAAAATAAACATATATAACCCTTCGCTAAAACCAAACAAAAAATCACATATTAACCTCTACAGAAGAGTAATGGGCTTTGTCAAAAGCCAAAAAATATCCGGCTTGTATAACAAACAATGATGAGGTATTGACAGAATACCTCATCATTGTTTGTTATACAAGTGTTTGTTATACAAATGCAGGAGTTAGGAAAATAAGAGAAGTTGAAATGCCTATAAAAATGATCAAATGAATCAAATTGTGAAATATGGAAGAGTGTAAAGATTTGTATAATAGAAGAGTTTGTATGGCGAGGTATGGGCATGGTAGAAGCAAACTATATGTTCCTGGAGGGAGTGAAGTGGGGATATGTTCTCTCTGCTTACCCCTATCGGAGTATGGCTTGTTTGTAATGATGATGATGAAAAGAAAATGTATGTTTACGTTGTTAGGTCTTGCAAGTTGTTTTAGCAAAAGCACTAATCTTTTACTATTTAACGTAAATTATTAAAATGAATTACTAGGGCTTTAGAGAAAATACATGAATTTTAAGAAAATGGTATTTATTACAATATTTTAAAAGAAAAATATACGAGTATTTACTCAGAAATGAAAATAAATATGAAGCTTAAATATATTTTTTTTATTTTACACTTCATTTTATAACGATCAGGAGGGGTTATTGCCAGGTGGCAATCTCTTCCATCCAACCAGACAAATGTAAATAAAGAATGTTAATGGTCGCAAAAATTAAACAACACCTGTACAAAATTCATGAGTACTGTAAATGAAAATAATAAAAGTAAAATGTATTCAATCAAATAAAAGGTAAATGGGGGAAAAGAAAAGGTAAATGGGGGAAAAGAAAAGGTAAATGGGGGAAAAGAAAATCGGGAATGAAACACATTACATTTCTGACACTTCTAATGGTACGTGTTTAATTTAAATACTCAACTTTAGACTTTTTTCAATAGCTTTTTAAAACATGCCAATGATGGAGCAAGTGAAACATTAGTTGCAAACTGGTTCCAGAGTCTTTCTGCACGGACATTAAAGGGTAACGTAATAAAAACGATCAATGAACTGTAAAAGCCAATAAACAATCTTTCTTTGACCGTAACGGTAAGTACATGATCGCAAATACTTTGAATATTTTCGGCGAGATTTAATGTGGCAGGATAGTTCAGAACATTATAACATATAATAGAAAAGTGGTAACGCACATTTTACATCTATTTCTCATATTTGACAAATTAAGTTCTTTCAGGTATGAAGTGATATAATCGTACTTTCTCAGATTTATGATAAATCTTTAAGGTCAAGTATTTTTGTGAATACATTTTAGAAAGGACGCGTTTTTAAAGTGTTTTCCATGTTGTATCGATCGAGGAATGTGTTTTTTTAAGCCTAGACATCTGTCGCTGTGTAGTTTTGATAAAGTTTTTTTTCACATTCAAAAGTATTGTGTTTGGTCCAGTTTGCCAAGCAGACTGGCGCCGAGACGACAAAAAGTGATTATTGAACCATTTTATCTCAGCCAGATTTAATCAATACCGGTCTTTCCATATCAAATAAACTGGCCTAGTTTGAATTCACGGGGAATAAATATACTAAATTCAGGCTGACAATTTGAAGGAGTGTCGTTTATGTCAGTACCAAAATAATAAATTGATAATTTGAATAGCAATGTTCTGTAAAAAACATACTTCTGTAAATAACACTATATTTATTTTTCATGAGTACCTTAAATACAATACTTACATCTTCAATAAGATTGGAAAGTGAGAATAAAAACAAATAATTAAATGAAGTAAAATACAAACCCGCGAAATGTTTACGGTGTACACAAATTTGTGCGTTTCAGAAAACGTCTATTGCCACGGTTGCACATATTTATGCATTTCAGTTACGTTTAACTTCATACGTAAAAATCACATGTTAAACTTCTTATTTCTACTGTCGTATTTGCTTTGCTTATTTTTTTAATAAAAACATATTTTTAATAAATATTTTTAATAATTTTTAATACTAGCCGAAAGCGTCAATGATCTCCAGGACCTTCTTAATCTTGTTGACGAGTCCGGTGAAAGAGTGGGTCTTACAATAAATGTCAGTAAAACCAAGTGGATGACATTCGGGCGGTTGGATTACAGTGGGTCAGTGTTGCGTTTGAACGGCCGTAGCGTCGAAAGGGTGGAGAAATTCAGATACCTCGGCAACATACTCACGCAGTCTCTCGACCCGGATGTGGAAATCAGGTGCAGAATTGAGGCAGCAAGAACTGCATTTAATAAAATGAAGTCGCTCTTCTGTGATGACAACTTAAATTTGAAACTCCGTCAGAGGATGATTAGATGCTATGTGTGGTCTGTTTTATTGTACGGTTGTGAAACATGGACCTTGAAAGTCCAGGCAATGAACAGACTGGAAGCATTTGAAATGTGGTTGCATCGTCGAATGCTCAAAATTCCCTGGACAGACATGGTGACAAATACCGAAGTCCTGAGGCGAGCTAGAGCTGACAGGGAGTTGTTGTCCACTATAAAAGTTAGAAAGATTTCATATCTGGGTCACGTGCTGCGTGGAGAGAAGTACCACTTGCTCCAGCTTATATTGAAGGGGAAAGTCGAGGGACACCGGGGGGCCGGAAGAAGACAGATGTCCTGGCTGCGGAATGTGAGGGAGTGGACCGGCATCCGGAGTGCAGAGGAACTGTTCCGGGCGGCTCAGGACCGAGACGGATTCGCCGAAGTGATCGCCAACGTTGGGGGGACCCGACAGGGCACTTAGAAGAAGAAGAGAAGAATAAACAATATAGTATTTTTTAATAAACACCCCCGTAAACAATGGGCTAAGTTTTGTGTTACTGATAAATATACTCAAGACTACAACATTTGGAAGAAAAAATAGGAATTTACAAAGCGCTATGTTGTATTCCGAGACATTTATTAATCACCAGTTCAGCAATAAATTCAAATGAAAAACGTCTCCAAATAAAACCAGTTCAGAAACTGCTCGGAAACTAACAGAGTCTCCCGAGACAGAGTCTCCTGGGTGCTAGCATGCATGTAATCTACTGGGTCACGCCACGCCACCCACATAAAACTATAAAATATATTCACACAAGTGCATTTTTTAAATTTCTCTTATAAAACTTTATGTATTTAAAACAACCAAGAAGGATTAGTTGAGAGATTTGTGAAATCAGCAAATTCTCATACAAAATAAAGGTGTTAATTTGATGCTTCCATTAATATTACGTAACTTACGAAATTCAGGCTATGTTTTTTTAAATTAACATATATGTCGTATATTTTGAAGTGTCAATTTAATATAGTAATTTGGCCCTACCATTCCTAACTGAGGCTCTGCAAATATTTCTTAATTTTCAACTGATACTGCAACAATGACCTTATTTTTGATCGCATTACATACATCAGGGTATTTCATATGTTGTGCGTCGTAGGCAAATAATTTATAATACAGCCTTCAAAATTATATATAAAAGCTTTTTATGATACCAGCACATCAAAGGACATAAATATAAGTGACAGATTAATACGTATCAATTAAATGAAATTATTTTTTTAAAAGTAATGGTAGAAATAAAGATACAAATTTATTACAAATAAAGTAATAACTGGTTTTTTAAAGATCCAATTTACCATAAAAAATTATGGAAGAGAAAACAAAAATTTTGGAAGATTTATCAGTTTACAGTACACTTTACTTGTTAGATTTATACTTTGAAATTTTTTGCTTTCAACTTATAAGTTTTGGTTAAATTTTTTACAGTAATGCGGTACAAAAATACAACGCTGATTTTTTTTACACCCCTTATATGTATTGAAAACTGGTTTAAATAAAATGGAAAATTAAAAACTTTATAAAATATTTACTTCCAATATTTCTTAATTAGCTGATTAAATTATTATAATAAAACTCTATTTTGATAGTGGATATATGTAGTTGATATAGATAGTCGGAATGAATTCCTGCTTTATTTGGCGGTCGGGCTGGTCTGACTCAAGACGTGTTTCATGTGTCGCTCAGCTCCTTCAGGAAAAATCTGTTAAATTTAGTGTAATACTTGAATTGTTCATATAAAATAAGTCTTAAAAATTTTATTGTAATTTATTTTTTCCACAACGTTAATGCCTTAACTATAAACAACATAATTTTTTAAATTGGGTAATACATGTTTATTTTTGAACTTGTTATGTTTGGTCCTTATACGAATTAAGAAAACCTGTAATGTGCAAAGGGCCTAAAAAATAAATTAATAAATGGAGTATAAGACTTTATTTCTTCAGGATTAACATTTTTCTCTAGTATATTGTTGTTAAATATACAATTTAAGAACTAGGTTATAAACACATGAGTGTTATATGAATCTACGCAAAGAAATGCTACTGGAGTTTTAAGCAGTCTATGATCTTTTAAGACTTGGATATTTTTACTGTCGGAACTTCTAGTATGATCCATGTAAAGGGTCTTTCAAATTGAGCGGTTTTTTAAAAAAAAAATTAACTCTTGAATAAAACGAACAATTTGCTTTGATTTCAAAAAACTTTTCATTGGTCATTGTAGTATAATGTATGACATTTAAACACAATAAACAATATCCGCCAAATGTCTATCTCTTGCAGCTCTACAGATGTCCACTCTTTTGTCAAAATTTTCGATGACATTTTGGCATAATTGTGGTTCTAACTCACCAATAACGCGAATAATTTCGTTCTTCAGCTCAGGAATTGATTGGGGGTCATTCTTATAGACCTGGATTTTCACGTAACCCCAGAGAAAATAGTCCAACGGTGTCAGATCACATGATGTCGGTGGCCAATTAACATAACCGTTTCCGGAGATTACAATATATTAGATACAATAATTCTCAATTTGAACGCGTTGTTATATTGTATACGACTCCATTTTTATAAATGCCATATATTACACTTCTCAAATGTTATAAGACCCAGGCAAGTTCGTGATGCCATCTGTGTTTTATCCAAGAATTAAAAAAACCGCTCAATTTGAAAGACCCTATAGACTGTTTTTGCTGAAATGCTCAAGTTTGCCAAAACTTGTAATGATTTTTTTATCATAATGTATTATTATTAATATTTTATCATATTACATAAAATTTAAGTAAAAATACTTTTCTATCTGCATTAAATTATACTAGTAGCATTTTTAAAGTTATTTCTTCAAAGTATATTTTTATTTTTCATTACGATCCAGTAGTATTTAGTCGTAATTTTAGGAATAAACAAACAAAACCAAATGAAAAAATACAACCTCAAGTAGCAATACTAGCGATAAATAAACTTTAGAAACAATTTTCAAGTCAATTAACATAGTATTTGCTTCAGGCAATGTTCAGGCTTTGGAAATACCACATTAGGATAAACTTTACTCCAATTGAACCTGCAAACAAACACTTTGTTAGTGAATATTACGTCATGTTGGTAAAGTATAACTTAGTTGGCTTCTTTAGACAGAGTTCCTTCTAGTTTGATAGTTCAGTATATTGATTTCTGATTAATTACTGAATTCTATTGTAAATAACTTCTTTGGGTATGCGAATTTGATTGGTATTGGAAGTATACTCGTCTATGCAAAAAATTGCCCATCCCACAAAACAGTTTTTTTTTTATTTTTCTTCTTCCGCATGTGCCGTTTTCGGTCCCTCTCAATAATATATCTGAGTCCATTCACAAATGTTGTGTAACCAAGGAAGACGCTGTCTACCGATTCCTCTTATTTATCATTGTTTATTGAATATAAAAAAATAAACATTTCTTTTATTTAATAAACGTGAAAATATAAAGTCAGTAAAATGCATATTTCAAAGTAAAATTTCAACTTGAAAAGTCATTTGCATACAAGCTCATACAAAGCGGTCCTTTGTTTTGTGGTTATCTCAAAGCAGGATAGAATGAAGATTATCCTGTTTTTGCATATTTACGTCAAATAATTTCTTTATAACAATATTTTTTTATGTTAAAGTATCTTTTTGTATAAAATTTATACTTTATGTGCATGAATCGTTGTGTTTTAAAGATATTTTATTCATTGGCGAAATGTGTTGTACAAATACTTTTTCTTATATCTGTTGAAGAAATATCAAATCAGTTTTTATTGATTTTTATGCATTTTCAAAATAAAAATGCAGTTTTAGAATAGATCACCATCGTACATGTTCGTAAAACTATCCCACGTGGACAGGCAACAATACTTGCACATGTCTAGTGCATGTAATATTTGTTACATGCGCTAGACATATTAGTATATTACCAGACTAGAACATTTTTTTCGGGTACCATCGAGAATCGAATCTGAAACCTCCGAGCGGAAGTCTTGGAATTTGCGTTCTCCACTTTTTTTATTTGAGTTCCCTGCCAGTTGCAAATATCTCTCTCTATCTTTCTCCAAGATGAAATAAATTACGAGTATGTCTAAAATATATTTTTTTCTAAATATAATAGGTACAGAAAATCTTCTTCTCCTTGGTTCCATCCCAACTCACTGTCTGCGAAGACTGTTGGGGTCAGCTCTCCTCGTCCTCAGGTTGTATGCTCTTCTGTCCCGGACGACGTCACCCAGGCCGTGCCTCTGCATCAGGTTATCTTTTTGCACCACCCATGAATTCTTCGGTCTTCCTCTGGTTGTTATTCGAGGAAGATCCATGGAGATTGCCTGGTTCACAATGTGATCGGGTGCTCTGCGTCCAACGTGCCCATATCATCTCAATCGCCTCTCCTCCATCTTACTGTTGATGTATGTAACACCTAGGATTCCACGGAACCGTGAGGTCGTGATCTAGTTGATTAAACTTTGTCTTCAACCCCGAGGGTTATTTCCCATAAGTGAGATATAAATTCAAATATTAACTTTTTTTAGATTAAGCCCCAAAAATCGATCAAAAAACCAAAGAAATATAAAATTATTACTATGTTATAAAACTTATTCGAAATTCCTAGTCTGAAAATGTCTAAGTAAGAGAGTGCCGTGGGCGAGGAGGATCTATGGCGCCTCGCGATATTTTTTCCCAATTAGTTTAGTGCTTCGAGAACAAACACTGACATCGAGCACACGGTCGGATCGGATCCGTTGCGGATGTGAGGTGTGAACTAACATTTTGTTTATCGATTCAATTCTCACCCGCCGATGCCTTTGTCGCGACACGAAATTACGAGGATATATTTAAAAAAAAAAATAACTCGTTTTTTTTATAGATTAAATTAACACAGGTGTCGTGATCACGGAACCAATGAACAAAATAAAATTTCAACGATAATCTCAGAGGTTCTCAAAATATTTTGAAATTTATCTATCATTGATATACGTCTGAAATTAATGGAAAGCGAGGAATTGGTAGACTAAAAAAGAGTTGAAAGTGATGTATGGAAACATTTTTACTAAGGAAGCATGAAAAACAGAAAAGCATGTATGATGAGATATATGAATGTGTAGACATACTCGTAGGTAGAAAAGCGTGGAGTAGAAGCGTGGAGTAGAACTCGTAGGTAGAAAAATCTGTCCACTCTGCTTACTCCTAAACGGACACGGCTGGATGGTATCAAACCTTATGAAAAATAATTAGACCCAATTCACGTTTTTCCTGCTTTAACATGATCAAAATCATGGTATCATTTTGCATGGACTTGTATGAGATTTTGTGTGAAGTAAAGCCTATAAAATGTGGATGACACACGTTTCACTTTCTTGATGTTTTCGTACATATTAGATTAAGATAATTTTATTTCATATTTCTAATAAAAACATTTCTTTCTGGTGACTTGGATCCTTTCCGTATATACATAACATATATGTCCAATGCGCCTCTGACAAAAATGACGTCACAGAAGAAATAAATTAAAGAATGACAGAAAAGTTTTAGTTGTATAATGGAAAACACAAAATTTATAGAAAAAACAAAGATAAAATTTGTAAAAACATGTTCCGAAAAGGGTTTTACCGAGCACTAAACTATTTTTTAAATTTAATTCAAACTATTATTTACGACATTTCCAGTCTTTCAAAAGGGCAGATTCTTTTCACACGTTGATTATTTTTATTCCTAATAAGAATAACTAAAAATTTTGCTATAGGTATATGAATTTTTTATGATGAATTTGCGGATATTACACTTAAATTAACCGAGACTGTTAATATATATGCTTCAATGCGTCATGAACGAAATATAAAATATATTTAGAAAATTTTGTTTTTTTTTTGTTATTCTATGATCTTCAATTATTCTGTGATCTAATTTTGAATGATGTGTATTAAAATTGTTTTGATAACATGAAAAATATTTTCATTCGGGGAATTCTTTATTGAATCTCACCTTCTGGAGTCCATCCCAAGATCGTGCGTGACACGAGTGACCCATATAACAGTCGTGCTGGTAAACGGAGTGGTTTTTTTTATTTGGGTCGGCGCCAGCATAGATCTTCTCATGCATTTTAATGATGCATCTTGCCATATTACTAAACAATACTCCTTTTGATATCGGCTTTAACTTTTCAAATGTATTTGACAGCTTGGTGATTTTGTGGAATTTGCATGCATCCTAGGTAGATTTGGTGTCTTATGATCAAGATATGTGTGCTTCTGGGTTTTTAATTATTTTAACTTGACGTCAAAAACCATCAACCATTAGAGAGTAAGATCACCAGTTTCGATATTGGCAATATTCTACTAACATGAATACAATCCTTGTCACCGATATTGAGGACTTTATATTTTATGCACGTTGAAAACAATAGTAACTGAGAACTCAAGTAACATGTTGCGTTAACTAATTTATTTTTCTAATTATCTCTTAAAACTATTCAATTTTTATAAGTAAGCTTCGATATTAGTCGTTAAGCGTTAGAAGAAATCTATACACCTGTATTATACAAATTGCTAACAAAAAAAATAGCAAACCCTCTGTTGGTTGACCACCTTTTGTTTAATGCGCCGGAAAAAAACAATTACGGCATCGTGAGTACAATACGGATTGTTTTCGTTGCCATATTCACGAACTAATATTTTAAGAGCATCACCACTCGCACACGGAATGCCCACGTTGAATGGTTTTTCCGATATCGATTTATTTAATGCCTCGGTGGATAAATTGATAATTAAATTCCTTAATACTTTTTTAGGCACAAATGTTTTTGTTGTCACTTTGTTATATCTAAACTTTTTTTTTCTTTTCTTGTTATTTGGTGTAATTGGTTTTAACCTATAACAAATGTAAAACATTGTTGGAATTCTTTATGAAGTAGTGTCATTTAGAATTATGTTTGCTATAAGCACCTCATTGTAATTGTATTTATAACAATATTTAAAGAGTTGGAAAATATTACTACAAACAATAAATCCGTCAGTTTGTACAACAAAAATAAAATAAAAATTATATGAAGATATATTATATCCATTGCCGGTGATTCTTCCGCTTAATTAAAATTATTTCTTCTCACGAATTAAATCTTCAACCGTATGAGATAATTTGTAAATATTTTGTGATTTTTTTTTATCAACATTCAAGTACAAGAGTTAACAGTTCTTACGGTAATTTATTTATGTTACCATATTTTATCTGATTTAAATAAATAAATAAATAAATATTAGGTTTATTGACAGCAACATAGTATGTACAAGATCACACCTGAATGACACTTCTAAAACACATAAATTGCAGACAATACATCAGACACAGAAGCTGTCAAAAGGTCTGGGCTCATCTAATAGCATCCCCTCGGCCAAAATACACCCCACCAATATAGGGCGAACCCAGCCACGGGGACACCAGATGTTTTTCAGCCCACACCCTTAAACACGTAGAAACAGGAATATATACAAAAAAATAAACACAGAAAATAAATAAAGCAGATGACAAAAAAAGAAAAAAATACATTCAAGAAAGAGTACAC
This sequence comes from Odontocerum albicorne, assembly GCA_949825065.1. NCBI lineage: Eukaryota > Metazoa > Arthropoda > Insecta > Trichoptera > Odontoceridae > Odontocerum > Odontocerum albicorne. The sequence goes on along the minus strand of OX463838.1, from coordinate 52,183,454 downwards.
CAAAAGGTCCGGGCTCATCCCACAAACATTCCCACGACCGAGATACACCCCACCAATGTAGGGCGAGCCCGACCGCAAGGGCATCAGGGGGCTTCCATCCCACACCCCCGCATATCTAGATTAAAGAATAAATATAATAAAAAAGAAAAAAAAAAAAACAAAAACGTATGGCAGAAAACAAAATAAAAAGTAAACCCACATATACCACCTCAGGTTAACTGTCAGCAAGAACGAGGAAACAAAAAAAAGAAGAGAAAAGCCTCAAAGGAGTCCAAATTTTACATAATGACAAATGGGAAGTAAGATAGTTGAGACAACATTGAAATAGTTAGGCAGTAGTACATTGAAATAGATAAGCAGTTTTAAAAGAATTAATGAGGAAATGACGCACAAACACGTATGCACAATCCTCGATTCACCACCAGCGAAAAGAGAGAAAAGAAAGAAAATAAGAAAATAAAAGCAAACAAGAGACCCATTAACCACTGAGAAACCCATTAACCACCCAGAAGATAACGCTTTAGAGCATCTCTGAAGGTAAAACTATTCACCCGCTCCTTCAAGACCTGGGGCAACTCATTCCAGCATTTGCTGGCTGAGTATGAGAAGGATCCCCTGAACAGTGTTAGGTTATGGTTTGGGATAAGTAAAAGAGTCTCTCTGCCTCTAGTCTCGTAGCCGTGAAAGTTTCTAGACCAATTCAGTTTTTCGAAGAGATAAAGTGGCATTTTTGAACTGGTAAGTTTATGCATGAGTACGCTTAAGTGAAGAAACCGTCTTTGTTTCATGTCAATAATTTTAAAAGCTCTCAAAAAAGGGGTGATGTGTCCTCTGGGGGGGATTTGAAACCTACTACAAAATTATAAGAGACCGATCAATTTGGCACCTTAGTTTTTCACTGATACGCCAGAGCCTTTTCGAATTGAGCATTAGTTGATGGCACAAATCATCCTAGTTTGGGTGGATTACCCAATAAAAATAAGGTGTTGATTATTATTTATCATTAACCCTATTTTGAACTTATGATAACACTGATAAGTATGAATATGATATTTTGCAAACAAGGCGCCACAGAGGAATGTTTTCTGGGTATTTTAAAGGCACAATTAGAGAACTCAAATATTTGACGCCAATTTAATAAATAATATTCAAATTGTACGATTAGGAAGTTTATATCCTTATAAAAAATCTCAATAGTTGATTTTTTTTAAATTCTCATCATGGGCCTGTCCGCATTCTGGTCAGTCTTCTAGCTTGGTTAAGAATTCAGTTATTATTTTAAAAACAAGTTTGTTGTTTGTTTTGATCACCGTAAGTAAAAGTATTTCTATCGCACGTAGCAGAAGTACTTAGTACAACTCACCTGATGTGTCTAAAATCGCGAGGTACGGAATGAATGATAAATTCACGCTGTCAAGAAAACAAATGCGTTGTCAAAATCAGCGTTGTTGTGACAGGTGTAGCGAGAGACAAACGGGTTTAGTCTTTTCAAGTTACATCAAATTTATCATTTTTTCTTTTTCTGCTGTCAATTTTAGTGACCACCGTGAAAAAGGTCGGAGGTTACCTTAATTCTATTTCTTACTTTTTTATTTAAGTTTTTTTGGACAATCATTCAATGTTGAGTTCCAATTGGACAAATTCTTTATTATACAGTATGACAGATGAACAAAAAGGAATATTTACTGTATATATACGTACAATGATTTGCATATCGCTGAGCATATTTTTTTTAATTAAGTTTGTGAGGTTAAAATTGACGCAATAATTCATTCATTCGTTTGGTAGTTAGTATTCAACAGTTGAATTAGTGTTGCGGAAATATTAGTCAATATTGAACACATCTTGAAGTCAACATTGTTGGTTCCATTTACTCGAATCAATCTTTTGGGTTTCGAGCCACCGGAGATGGTACGTTACTTGCTGTTCATATCATTACCTTAAGAGAAAATATATAAACAAACGAAAAATATATAAACTAAGAAAATAAAATAAATTAGTATTTTTCAAGTAATATAATATTTCATGTGAATTATGTTTTACCTGTGTATCATATATTATAATACAAAGTCAAATGTAATTTTGTAAAAAGTCCAATCAAATCTATTAAAATCGTTTGCAATGAATGAGAAGAATTATAAAAAAATCTAAAATTTGATAAGTTGTGGTCATATAGTGAAAAGTTGTGGTCATATAGTTGTGGTCATATAATGAAAAGTTGTGGTCATATAATTAAAAGTTGTGGTCATATAGTGAAAAGTTGTGTTCATATAGTTGTGGTCATATAATGAAAAGTTGTGGTCATATAGTGAAAAGTTGTGGTCATATAATGAAAAGTTTTGGTCATATAGTGAAAAGTTGGGGTCATATAGTCTTGGTCATATAGTAAGAAGTTGTAGTCATATAGGTAGTTGTGGTCATGTAGTGAGAAACAAATATCAAACTATATATTTTTTCCTAATTTTGGTATAAAAATTGAAACAGTAAATTTATTATAAAAAAAAATTACCATGTTTTTTTTTTCGTTTCAGATCTTAACTCAATTTCAAGTTTATCAACAAAACGGAAAAGTTGTAGAAGGTAAGATTATCTGAAAGATTTTAAATAATAAAATATAATGCCTTGTTTTGCATTCAAACATGAATTTAATTGTCCTGTTTTGCATCAATAAAATAATTTGATAAAAACATTTGCTTCATAATTGATTTGGACTTACAATAAATAATATTGATGGCCGTTTGGAAAAGCTAATTGTGCCCTCGGGCCACGTTATGCGCGTAAACAGGTTCGTGTTTAGTGCCACTCTTTAACAATTTGCTACTTACGACGTGAGTCATGACACATTTGGAATACTAAAAGGATTTAGATTAAGACATATGTCAAAAAATGACAACATTGCGGCGGAGCATCGTGAATTTATGTTTGAAGTCACAAATCTTTTACCAAATGAAGATTATTTTTAACTTAATATAAAAATGAATTGTTATGTTTTATGCTTTTCGCTATGTAAAATGCTCCTTAATTTAGATGACGAATGTGGCTCAAACTTTCAAAGACAAATACTTTACGTCTTCTATATAAATAGTAGAAGAATGTATGATTTTCAGCCCGGAGCATTATGAATTTATGTTTGAAGTCATAATTCTTCTACCAAACCAAGTTTATCGTTTACTGAATCAATATAAAATTAAATTATAATCGTTAATGATTTTCGCTCGGTAAAATGTTTCTCAATTTATGTGAAGAAGTTATCTCAAGCTTTCAAAGACAAATACAACATAATTTTTATTTGAATTACAGAAGAATGCGTGACTTCCAGCTTGAAAGTTTTGGGTTCGATTTCCGATGCTACCCAAAGAAAAAAAGTAAAATCTCAGTCTGTTTAAAAAGTTTGACGAATTATGAGTTATTTGGCTATTCCAGTAGTTTTTATTCTGAAGTGTCGTTACCTGGGACCGATGACAATACTCTCTTCCGGTTCCGCTCTTTAACATGTAAGCGTTATAAATTCGAAAATATTCAGGGGTACCGTACGAATGAATGAATATAATAAATTCTTCTTCTTGTCGTGCCCCATCAGGTCCCCCCGACGTTGGCAATCACTCTGGCAAAGGCTTCTCTATCTTGCATAACCCAGAACAGGTCCTCCATACGCCTCATCCCCGTCCAGTCTCTTATATTGCTTAGCCAAGATGTTTACCTTCTACCAGGACCACGCTGCCCTTCAATCTTGCCCATCAGTATCAACTGGAGGATTTCGGGCTTCTCTCCACGTAAAATGTGACCCAGATAGGATATCTTGTGGACCTTACTATCTGTCAGCAGCTGTCTACGGCAATAAGCTATCCTCAAGACCTGCGAATTGGTGATCATATCAGTCCACGGTATACGAAGCATTCACCTGTGCAACCACATCTCGAACGCTTCCAACCGATTCATAGTATGAACCCTCAGCATCCATGTTTCCGAGCCATACAACAGAACAGACCAAACATAGCACTTCAACATTCTCTGCCTTAGTTTCAGATTCAATCATCAATCAATAATCAATAATAAATTAAAGTCGCTATATACTATATGTTAAGATTCACAGATAAAGCATGGGCTGCTTTTCAAAAACATGTTTGAGATACCAGAAATCAGTGTTTATTAAGAATCGAACTCAGAAGATTAGTTTTAAGCCACTGACATCAATTTGAGGGTAAAAAATGCTATGAAACTTAATCTGATTCCTCGTCTGACTCATCAAACTGCATTGGCCTTAATTTCACCAGCTGGAACAAAATGGAAGGTTTTTTGCCAACTCATAATAATGCTTTCTAAAGAACATTGTTAGAATTGAGGGCACCTATTGGCAGATCATGTGGTCAATCGATGTTGGACTAATCAAGATTGTATCTGAATTCGTGTTCTCGTCATTTATGGCAGTGACCCGAACTCGTTTTGGAACTTCTATATCTTTGTTGAAGCGACTGGCATGAGTCGTGATATATTATTGATTTGAACTATCATAAAAAAATGTAGTAAATACATGTTTTGGTAGATCATTTCAAGTTATTTTCTTTATAAAATGAATATTTAAGTTAAATAAATTCGTAATGAGATGATAATTTTACCATTCATATACATATATCAAGACTACTAGAACTTAGAATGTAATAATATAGTAAAAGAGAATTATTTGTGTATGTTGATATTAATCAATTTGATCCTGTTTAGATGTATGCGTATTGTCTGAAGTTACATAAAAAATGTAGTTTATAAAAGTATTGAGAGTTTATTTCGACATCACTTCTAGTTATTGTATACCTTAATTAATTATAACTTACAGGGTAATAACTTAAATGATACTTTTACCATACCTGCATAATAAGAGTACTAGATTTAACAATGTAATGATATATTCGTAGTAAAAGAAACTAACCTGTTGTCTTTGTTTACATTAATAAATCTGATATCCTTTTTTTTCTTCGACATCAAAATAACGTTTTTGGGCAAGTGTTACATACGAGTGTGTTGTTTTGTATAGAAAGGAAGACATATAACTAACTTTAATTTTATGGCATTAATTTTATTATTCACCTTTACGTTTCATCAGGAACACAGGGATGCCATAAAACGTCTCCATCCAGGTCGATTCATAGCATGACACTTCACGTCCTTCGAAACCGTGGCCAAACCCGTTCTGATGGCTATTGTTATGGATTATTTTAAGGGTGTTGAGGGATTAACTTTACTACTTCGAGACCCAAGGGAAACTATTCGGACGGCTTCTCTTGAAGTTTTATTTGTGAATATCTGCCATTTAAATAATACCTGAACCAGATAGAGGTCGTATTCTTTTCGGTGGCCCCGCGGCATATATGGCAATAGCTATTGAAAAAAATAGATACCAATCTTAACAGATATAAACGATTAAAATGATTACGCTAGACTTTTCTTGAAAATAGCTTAAATTACAAGTCAATGTATTATTTCTAAAAAAAATACCATATAATATACATCATTTATCAAAAGTTTTAGCTTTGACTTTGGTGGAACTTCATTTGATTTCACAGATTACATTAATCCCTGCTGCACATATTTCTACCTTCTATCTCGAGGTTCCTTGAAGCGGACATTCCGCCGGTAGAAACACGTGTAACGGGGATTAATGCAATTAGTGGAATAAAAAAATAATTTAATATTCAATACCATTACATCCTTCGTCGTCGCAGTCAGGTATTTATTTCTTTATTTAATACTACATTGTAGGCAGGTTTATTGTCACACGGTAAATCTGTTTTAACCAACCAGGCAAAAGTAAATAAAGGATATTAAATGGTTGCACTTATGATTCAAATCATTATTTATTTGTACGAAATTCACGAATAATATAAACATAAGTTAGATATCCTCAATCAGAGAAATAAGCAAGGGATGGGGGACAAAGAAAAATCGGTAGTTTCTCAAAATATTTTAATTATGTTTCCTTCCTTAAATATCTCCTATACTTGAGAAATTGTAGCATGGTCCCTGTGACAGTTCACAAATTTGCCCCAATACAACCTTGTTACGACATTCAGTAATTTTAATTATTTTATCAACTTTAATATAAGCCTCGATTCTAATAAATAGCAAGTTATTTAGGTAAATACGAGTACATTACATAAAACTAACAAAAATGACAAATTAATACATCTTGTTACAAATTAGCAAAAATGTGGCAGTTTGTTAAAATCAAATAATATTTGGTGACGTTTGTCAAGTCACTACGTTAGTCCGTATTGTCTAGGGATGGGGTATTCGATAATTGGATTTTCGATTTTTTTATATCTAATATTAAATGTTGGTAATTAGTATTAATTCATAGTGGATCTTGGCTTATTTAAAAATGGATATAAATCATACAATACATTAGAAAGTCAGTGTAATGAAAATTAGGAATTAAAACGTCAGTTTAGAGAAAAACACTTTTTCGATTTATAGAAAAACTATTCGATTTGTAAAAAAACACGATTTGACCCCCATCCCTTTGAGACATGACATTTCAAATGTCACAGGAACCAGCCTACATTTTCTCAAGTATAGTAAAAGTATTTCACGTTACTATTATTTATCTGAATAGTATAAATATACGTTTCGAATTTTATATCTCAAATCACTCGACAGATCAATTCTCGTTATTTTAAGAACAGCAAATTTTTGATGTTTACAACTCGCTTGATTGATGAGATTAAATTATGTAGCTGTTGATTTGTGCTATAAATCATTGGTATGCACAATTGTTTATATGAATAAAATTTGCATCGTGCACACTTCATTCGGTTATATTTGAAACTCAAGTCAAAGGTAAACGTTTGGCTTTGTGTTTACATTAGACACCAAGCATAACGAATCGCCTGGGCAACAAATTACCGAAAATGAGTTCGTATTTCATTCGAAACGTGATAGTCCCGAGACATTTGTTTCATTGTTTATTCAACTTTATGGTCTCGAAATTGAATAACTTGGACGGACGTTATTACATACCATACGTATTGTTCAAGACAAAAATGGAAAGGGCCAGATGAATTGTGTGAATGAACTAAACGATCTTTATTGCTGTTTCCATGTTTGGATATTTTATATATAATTTAATTCTCAACTTATTCTTCTATTATCCATTTATCTTAGAATTGTTTATCTTTTGTTAAATACAGCTTATTGTTAGTGGTTTCTTATAGTCCCTGTTTTTTTACATTACAAAGAACGTACGAGTATATTGGCTGTTATTGTTGTATTTTTGCTAAAAGCTGTACTGTATTGTTCGATAATAGTTTGGTCTAGATAGTTGTATAATTTAAAAATGAAATAATAATATACGAGTTATACTAAAGTAAGTCAAAGTACTTCTAAAATATGCTTCTTTTTATTATCAATAATATGACATTTTAGTACCAACTTTGATGTATGAAAATGAAACGTGAACATGGAAAACGTGGAAAAGTAAAAATACAGTACGAGACATAATATGGAATGAAGTGATTAGGGATGAATGTGAACTTGAGTTTGATGTGTTGAGTAAGATGAAGAAGATGGCTCTGAGATGGTTTGGGCACGTGAAATGAATGAATGAAGAATAACTAACAAAACTATACAGTGTAAATTTTGGTGGAAATCGCGGTAGAGTTTGAACAAGTGAATGTAAGAAGAAAGTGAAATCATTTGAACTGTATGAAAAGATGTAGGATATGTAGAAGAGGCGAAATACGTGTATCAAAATAGGAATTTCGTGCGCTGTTTACTCTCTACCTACTCCAGCAGAGAAACGGCGTGATGGTTTATATGTATGCATACTACATTTAGAATTTACATTGTTTTAAAGCAAACGGTAGAGAATCTGTCTGTCTTATTCCTTAATCATACATTTATATATTTGTTCTATATAGGTATACTTCAACACTCAGCTGAAATATTTACTCTCTGAGTTCACGTCCTTACACATACTAAAATCCCAAGTTATCACACACAATTCCGACCCCGTCATAATCCCAACAACCACGCCATAATCTCAACAACCACGTCATAATCTCAACAACCATGTTAAAATAATATCTGACAACTCCTCATCACACGCTCTAAATACGAGTATACTCGTATATATGACTTTTACGTTTGTTGCTATTTAAATTGTCTATTAAAATAGGTAAGCACACCATCGTTGATGTGATTTTAATTTAAAAAACAAATGCATTTCCCTTTAGTGGTAAAGTGCTATATTTTGGTCCACCATCATCGTCTTTTCCAATTATCTTTCCTTTTTCTGACCATTGATGACCTGGTTCGATTCGAATTAGTTTTCGTTCAATTAATATTGCTAATTTAGTTTGTTTTTCTTTACATCATCAATGTAAATTCCCAACTATTCACTCAAAACAATTTTATACAGTGGTACCTCGGGTTACGAACTTAATTCGTTCTTTGATTCCGTTCGCGAGCCGAAATGTTCGCAAACCGAAATTCATTTTCTTGGGAGCCATAATGAGGGTTAATTTAATGCAAAATATATTTTATATATACTGTGTATTATATGAAATATATAAAAAGCAAAAAAAAGTCAAGAAGAAGTTGTGTCAAGAACAACGAACGCAACGACAAACAATGTTCACAACGCGCACACCTGAGAACAACTTATGCGTAATGCGCCGTTCAACTAATTCGTGAATCGAGGCATTGTACGCAGGTCAAGTCAAAATTTGTTCGGAAATTGTGTTCGTAAGCTGATTTGTTCGTGACTAGAGGCGTTCGTGACCCGAGGTTTGACTGTACTTGGTTATCATATTGTACGCTGTACAACAACTTACATACCATCACACTATTTCCGTGTCAATGTTGGCAGAGAGGACAAAGCGCGAGACTTTCCTATCTCAACACACATTCTTCGCCTCTACAAAATCCATTTACTTTCTCATACAACTATTACGTTTCCTTCTTTCAAAATATTATTCACTTGATCCATACACACTTAATCTTCATATAATATGCCTTCCACTCACATTTGAAATATACATTTGTTTTTTTTTAGTCTTTCTTCAATCATTCGTTCTGCATGTCCGAACCATTTCAGTTTGCTCATCTTCATCGTACTCAACAAATCAGCCTTCATATCAAATTTATCCTCAATTACTTTATTCCTGCATTCTGTCATACATTATCACTCAACGTATTCTTCTAAGTACAGTACCGGGCGGTAAGTAATACACGTCGTTTGTAGAGTGTCGTATCTGTCATTCATACACGTGTTCCGTCGCGATTTCTCAATCGTTACCGGACTGTTAGCGTATCGTGCGACAGAGACAACACTCTACAAACGATGTGTATTACTTATCGCCGGGTACTGTACATGCATTTCTACAGAATTTTTCCACATCCACGTTTAACTTCCATACATCAAAGTTGCTACTTAAATACTATTGTGGACTATCATCTTAGCAGATTTTAATACTCTCCAGTTCGAGTATTTATCTTTAAACCCCCCATTGACTGTTAACCCCTATTACTGTTAATCAAGTTTAAATAATCAACGCAAAAAATATAAAACTTAAAATTCTATCTTTTACACCAGAAATATTGAGATACGCTGATTGCCTTTTCCTATAATGTTATTATAATTATGATGTAGGTAAGAAGGTTTAAGATAAGTATTTATGGCATTACAGAGCAGAAAATTTGATAATAAGTAGGGTAATTTATAGCGACAGGGATTCTTAAAGCTATTATTTGATGTTACGTATTTTCACCTAAGGAAGAAATATTTAACAACGAGTTGATCCTATATAGGTGGGTATATCGTTCCTTATCCCTTTTTTGACGAGGATAAACATTGAAAAGTTAAGTGTTCCATCACGTGAATTTATCTTACAAAAATTAAATCACTTTTTACAGCTTGATTATTGAAGATCTTTTTTTTTATAACAACTCGATAGATTTTTTAAAAACTTTTTACTATTTGTTGTGCTATAATTTCTAATAGTGCACTTCTACTATATTTTAAAAAAAACTCAAAAATGATCCAATGTTCACGGATTCATGAAATGAGTTCCATAAATGAAATTTATATTACATTTAGAAAGTTTTTGGCGATATTAACTGTAAATCAAGGTATTTGCAAAGTTAAAAGGATTATTTTTAAATATTTTAACGATCATTCTGGTCTGTATTCTCATGCGGTAATCTCTTTGAACCAGATAAATGTTATGTAAATATTGAAAAAAGATGTCCATTAAAAATACGTAAAAATATACATACCATAGATATAAAAAAATATATAAATACAATTATATCAAGCGATTCTCACTAGGAGGGAAGATAGGTTGGTAAAGATGGTAGAAAATTAGGAAGAACACGTTAAGTCATTCATATATAATATTTCCCATATCGCTCATTGAAGTACGCCATTGACGTAGCTAGTTTAATCAATATTATGTTAGTTGCTAGTCAAGGGATTACCTCATTTGGAAAAATTTGTCAGCTTTTGATTCTACTACAGATCGTCTTCATTTTCAACTAATATTTTCGATTTTTTATACCTTCGTTATTTATTTTCACCACCAGGTCTAGCCATCTAAATGTCCCTTTCTTAATTTTATTCCCGATGTTCAACCGTTTTATATCCTTTCACGTAATAAAAACATCAAGATCAATGAAAAAAGATTCGTAATACACAATTGTTGAGATTCAGTTAACGATACCGTATCTAGGCAAGATCGATGACTTCCGAAGTATGCAGTGTATAACAGTATATCACATGGCTGCGGCGTTAATCATTTAGGGACCGGTACGTGCCCAATCAATCATAACGCACAATCGGAGTCAGAACAATTATGTATTCAGGAACAGGGCTTTGTATCCTGTGCCGTTTGATATATATTCAAAAATATATAGAAAGCATCTAGTACGTAACGTCACTGACTTTTGTTAATTAAAATATTATAATGTGTAATGTGTAAGGTCTTCCGGAGGCCAAACCATGTTTTATAACGAATATAAGAATGAAGATGCTGGAATTTGAATTGAGGTTTTTCCGTTGCAGGTCGTGTGGAGTGCAATGGTCGGCCTTTAAGTGTTTAATATATGGATTGTTTATGTGAACACTTGAAGACACCTCTTTTTGGGATATCTTACCAAAATTAATAATTATATATGAACAATACACATATACACTACACCTAAAATCGAATGTGTTAAATTACATTAACATACACACATCGGAAGATATACTCGTACATTTTCCTTCGGTATGTTTTCTGCAGTGTTCTTTCGAAATATATTTTGCAAAATATATGTAGACGCGGCGAAATATTTAATCTAATGGCAGCAGCCACCACCTTCCTATACTTACACTCAACTTGTAAAATATTTGCAAACAATTTTAAGTAGACGGTTATCACAAAATTATCTTGATATTAAACTATTGTTTTTTTGTGAGCACATAATTTGCTTCCATTAATTCAAGTTCCATAATTATTTCATTACAAAAGGTCAATGACTTTTACTGAGTAATATCTAAGGTCTCGGATAATCTAGAATAATTTATGACAAATGTATATTAAATAAAGTGATGAGTCTTAGATAAGTATATCTCTCCTTTTTAGAAACAAGTTTCAATATTCCTGATAAACCAAAACCACTGACTTATTCACAAAATCTATAATCTTGCGGTCATTTAATAAAACTTTCGTGGTTTTGTTTCCAATTACCATTATTTTATCAAATTATTTTAATTATTCACTTTGAAATAAAACTGAAAATTATAAAATACATTTAAGTAATCTTTCCAGTTAACTCGATACGTTTCATCACCGCCGAATAAGTAGATAGTTCAAGGAAACACCGAATAAGAATTCAAATATAAAATTGTAAATACAATTATCTAAACGAAGAATGAATCATAAACAAATATAAATGTCATATGCGTTATTAGTTACACAATATAATTTAAACAATCGAGTAATGAGGTAATTTTGTTCACAGGGTAATGAGAAAAAATGAGTGGATCAATAAATATATGCCGCAGAAAATAATTCAAAGTCTTAAAATGATGTTTCTTATTAATTTTATATTAAATTTAATTTTCGTGATCAGTAAGTGACCACAGAGCGCTCCAGAGGTGCCAAAGGTTCTGTATAACTTCCTCAAATAATGTGAGCTCTACAATCATCTTAATTATTTATAATTATTTATTTTATATTTGATACAGGATTCACTCAATTACATGAAATAACAAGAAACATATAAATCTTAAAAAGTCTAAATTTATGATAATATTATATAATGATACCAGGAACAACGAACGATACTTATGCTTCCCTATGAAGTTGGTTTGATTATTTGTTTATTTAAATTTATCTGATTAGGAGCTCTATTTCAAGAAAGAAAAAATAATCAATTTTTTTCAATAATTATTCGAAGATTTTCATTACTAAAGATATATTGATTTGAAAAAACGAATATCTTGGATTGTATTCTACGAGTATAACACTTTTGTTGTATACATAACAACCTGGTGGGTGTATTGCCATGTGACCACTCTTTAGAAACTAAGAATGAAATAAATGTTTAGATTAAATATTTTTTTGTAACGTAATGTAGTGAAATAAATAAAGCAATATATTGTGGGTGCAGGAAATTAAGTGAATGGTTGAGCGTTCGAAGATGTCGATCTATAATTTAGGATCTAAACTTGGAATGCGCATTGGATCTATTTAGTCTGAGATTGGATATTTCATGGGTATTTTTTGGTGAAGTTGAAGGTTGCGTGGGCGGTGGTAAGGTTTGTACTATGGTATAAAATATGTGCTGATACCAACTTGGTAACATATTTTACTACGACATTGATAACAGATAACAGATTTAGCTCAGAGGTATTAGTTTTTTTTAAATAAACGTTCCATCTAAAGAATTCTTGTAATATTTACATTTTACTATCACCGACATGATTTGTATAATCTCGTGTATTAGCAATTAACTGATAAACATTAATTTGTGGCTGAAATGAAAAAAAAATCAATCAGTTTAATAAAAAATGTAAACTGATAAAACTTATGATTTGTTTGTTAGAAAACCTCCCAACATTTTTAAATACATATTGAAACCATTTTTATTAATCTAAGTGTGGTTAATTTTTTAAAAGTTTCTTAGAATTGCTTTTTTATTGTGGTAATTTTAAAAAACATTTTTTAAACTGTGTCAACAATTTTGAAGCAGAAATATTTGATTTTTGTGGTTAGATCACATTTTTATGACATAAATTGAGTATATTTTAATGTAAACATTATTTTCTAATATCAATAAACAATAGTCACTTAACAAGAACAATTGTAAATTTCTGAAATGTTTTTCGTTATACGTAATGTCTAAATATGCAGTCAAGAAAATATAAGTTTAGTTTAAATACTGAGCGTATTTGTCATAAATTTGTGTGATGTATTGAATCAAGAGTAGTATGGCGAATTCTTCTTCTGTTGTCAATGTCATGTCCTTTTTACGAAAAAAAATATAAAGAATTTATTTAGCATAAAAAAGTCTCACTTTAATCATCAATAACTTTTTTTTGTCTGCTATATTACACATTTGTCGAACATGGCATGACTTGGACTGAAGACAAGAAATTCTATTATTTTATTCATAAGTACGACATATAATATTACCTAGTTGAACAGATTATCGAGAGCTCAATTTTCATGGGATTGGGGAATTGTAGGGGTTTAGTTATCCAGATGAGATCATTTCATTATAAATCATACTTAATTGATCAAAGTGATTTTATTGTTTTTCATTCAATGTTTTAGAAACGTAACAAGAGATAATATTGTCCAAGTTGTCATTTGTAAAATCATTAAAATTATAACTCAATTTTGTCCCTTCTCGGTAACTATATTCACTGCATTTTATAGGAACTCAATTTATTTTGTATTCTGCCATCAAAAGAGAACGACAGCAAGGTTGTCGCATTGGCTGTCGTTTTCTTTTGATCGACGCTGTTCCTGAGTCATCGTTGGTCACCCAGGGTTCATGGAGACATAACTTAGTACTATCTGCTAAAATATATTCTCGATCCCTGGCAGTCCCGCTTTCGAGAATGTTCCAGATACCTATTATTACTTTTCACATATTTCTGAGGTTGGTAAGAACTTCCGTGGCTTACTTGGTGGGATGCCTGTCTCCCAGCCAGGGGCTGTGGATTCAATTTCCGTTGGTACCTAAATTTCTTGAAAAGGGGTTCTAGTCTAGTTTTTACTTAAGTCTTGTTCAAACATTATTCTGGTAGATTGAAAGATTTGTTACATAGATAATTTTTATTGGGCGCCATTTTTATAGGGCGCACAGCAAATTATCCTCAAAGGCATTCTAACTCGGGACTTGAATAACCTATAATTAAAAAAATCACGTTTTGCAGCTATAGCAGCGTCCGTGCGAGTCCTGTATAACACTTTATGTGTATATAGTACAACCATGTGGGGTTATTACCATGTGACAATCTCTTCCAACCAATCAGAATGATGTTTATGAGGCCTTAACCTTTTTAATCCCACGGAGTCGATTATGGGCCCCAACTGGTGTATGCGAAAAATCCCACGGGCCCGATCATCGGCCTCAAAGTTTTCATACAAGTTTTCATGTTGAATAAAAGAAAATAAATTTTTTTTTATGAAATATGAAAAATACATATTATTTCACACTCTACAGGGAGGTTTCCACAAAAAAATTAGGTTTTAAAACTAAATATTAACTGAGATAAAAATAAAATATAAACTACTGTTTTTTTGCCAAAACATGCTTGGGATTTTTCGCACATTTTATGCAGAATTGGCTGGAATTAAAAGGGTTAAGTGAAAACCAGACTGAAACTCTTCTTTTTTAAACTGGGTCTCAGCGGGAATCCAACCCGTAACCTCCGGGTCGGAAGACAGGCGTCTTGCCAACTAGGCGAGAGAGGTCTTCATAAATCAAAGTGTATTATAATTTAATAATGTAATTCACCTATTTATTTAATCTGTGTCTGCCTTACTACAGATTATGTCGGATGCTGTAGACTCCAATAGTAGAAAGTAGAAAATCGTAGCAGAATATTTTTTGCAGAATGACACAAATCACAAACCCATTCAAGAATCAAACCCGGTTAAGTTAGATAATTATTATGTTGAGAAAATTATTCAAATGATTTTTGCGGTCAATTTAATAAAGTTATCTTTTCAATTGTTTTATCTTTTAGACACAATTAGCGTGCTAAATTGTTTGAAGAGGCGCCATCATAGTGCGGGTCACTGGGCGCGGTACACGGAGTGAGCAATAAGCAAGACTTTCTCACAGCCAGTGGCATAGCTAATAGCTGAATAGTTAGTGCAGTTTACCGGAATTGGTGGTCTAATAGATAAATGCTTGATTTGTATTTTAACATCATAGTGCGGGTCACTGGGCGCGGTATACAGAGTGATCAATAAGCAAGACTTTCTCACAGCCAGTGGCATAGCTAATAGTTGAATAGTTAGTGCAGTTTACCGGAATTGGTGGTCTAATAGATAAATGCCTGATTTGTATTTTAACATCATAGTGCGGGTCACTGGGCGCGGTATACGGAGTGATCAATAAGCAAGACTTTCTCACAGCCAGTGGCATAGCTAATAGCTGAATAGTTAGTGCAGTTTACCGGAATTGGTGGTCTAATAGATAAATGCCTGATTTGTATTTTAACATCATAGTGCGGGTCACTGGGCGCGGTATACGGAGTGATCAATAAGCAAGACTTTCTCACAGCCAGTGGCATAGCTAATAGCTGAATAGTTAGTGCAGTTTACCGGAATTGGTGGTCTAATAGATAAATGCTTGATTTGTATTTTAACATCATAGTGCGGGTCACTGGGCGCGGTATACGGAGTGATCAATAAGCAAGACTTTCTCACAGCCAGTGGCATAGCTAATAGTTGAATAGTTAGTGCAGTTTACCGGAATTGGTGGTCTAATAGATAAATGCCTGATTTGTATTTTAACATCATAGTGCGGGTCACTGGGCGCGGTATACGGAGTGATCAATAAGCAAGACTTTCTCACAGCCAGTGGCATAGCTAATAGCTGAATAGTTAGTGCAGTTTACCGGAATTGGTGGTCTAATAGATAAATGCTTGATTTGTATTTTAACATCATAGTGCGGATCACTGGGCGCGGTATACGGA
The DNA here is from genome assembly GCA_949825065.1 of Odontocerum albicorne. Classification (NCBI taxonomy): domain Eukaryota; kingdom Metazoa; phylum Arthropoda; class Insecta; order Trichoptera; family Odontoceridae; genus Odontocerum; species Odontocerum albicorne. Next base: position 52,167,261 of record OX463838.1, on the reverse strand, counting down.
GTGATCAATAAGCAAGACTTTCTCACAGCCAGTGGCATAGCTAATAGTTGAATAGTTAGTGCAGTTTACCGGAATTGGTGGTCTAATAGATAAATGCCTGATTTGTATTTTAACATCATAGTGCGGGTCACTGGGCGCGGTATACGGAGTGATCAATAAGCAAGACTTTCTCACAGCCAGTGGCATAGCTAATAGCTGAATAGTTAGTGCAGTTTACCGGAATTGGTGGTCTAATAGATAAATGCTTGATTTGTATTTTAACATCATAGTGCGGGTCACTGGGCGCGGTACACGGAGTGAGCAATAAGCAAGACTTTCTCACAGCCAGTTGCATTGCTAATAGCTGAATAGTTAGTGTAGTTTACCGGAATTGGTGGTCTAATAGTTAAATGCTTGATTTGTATTTTAACATTCCAGAATTGATTCCAGTTGGTATTCACACTTTTTTTTGATAATTTACAAACTGAGTTTATTATTTTTTTGACACTCAGAAGAACATACATATTTATCATCTAAAATTCACTTATTTGTATACAAAATATTTACTTTAATATGAACAAAAAAAAACACAAGATTTTAAAATCATCAATTTAATATCAGTTATTGTTCAAAGCCAACAAAAAACTGCCTATTTTTGTTAGATATATATTTTCGATTGCAAAGATTTTTAAGATGATGATTGGTATTATTCGGGTAAATTTACACAGAATTTTCAATTGTATTACATTTTCATTGTATACAATACGGCCTGAAGGGCTTATTGTCATGTGGAAATCTCTTTCAATCAACCAGGAAGATGTTGAAGAGGCCTCAAGTGAAAACCAAACTGAAATATATTTTTTAATAATCTGGGTTCCAGCGGGATTTGGACCGGTAACCTCCGAGTTGGGAAACAAGCGTCTTACCAACCAGACCACGGAGGAGAACTTCGTAGAACTCGAATAATTTATCTCGCAATATAAGATGTACTATTTTTAATGTTCCTGATAATTACAATAGAGTAAAAAAACACCCTCTATTCTACGAGTATGTAATAGCTTCCAGAACCAATGTGATGGCTAAACACTCAATAAATAACGCCCGGTTAAGCGATATTGAATGATACAGTGGACATAGATAGACTCAGCAACGCATATCATTATTTGAAGAATCCTTCCTAGTATCGTTCCATACGAAGAAAAATTATCTGACCAACATTATCCAACATGCGGAATTCGTGCAATATGGAGAATAAAAAAAATCTAGGGTGTATCATAAATAAATTGAAATAAATTTCAAAAGACGATCTGACAGTGAAATCAGTCTAAAATTACACAAACCCAAGATTTCTGACCAATCACCCTAAGTATAATACTATGAGCGTCGACCATCACCTTAGTTTTCTGCTACTTATTCAGAAATTGAAGACTTAACGTGTACTTTGTAAAAATAATGTCAGTGATATTATTAATAGTTCATAGTGTAGTTTTAATGGTGGGCAATTTAAATGGTGGGCAACTGTAAACGTTCGTTACACCACTAGTCAGAGTAATAAATTGTTTTTGTTTTGATCCCGATTTCAAAATGTTTCTTATTATAATAATGAATTATTCTACTCGATGATATCACTATCAATATCTTGGTAGTACGAGTACATATATAGTAATATATTACGCAAATTCATTTTACAGTAATAAATTCTCCGTATCATGTCAGTTGATGGTCATACGTGTATTTTAAAAATCTCATTTTTTATTAATATTTTTATAATGTTTCTGATGATAATATATTCTTTTCCAAATGAAAAAAAAAGTGTCGATAATTTCTGAGTGATTTCAAATTTAATACAGTACGTGTGAACATATCCTGAATACACAAATACTTGTAGGTGTAAAATTAGAAATTGCCCTCATAATAAAATTAAAATATGTTTTTGAAAGCGTCATTTATAAACATTTTTTTCTTAAGGCCGCCCTAAATGTATTTCATATAACTTTTGCTTATAACACGAACATTTAAAGTGAAGGGAAGGTCCGATGTCACGAGGGTGGCACCTTGAAATCGTACGGGTTTAATCGATGTCTTGATTTAAGCTTACGTGCGTCAACCAAGTATGGAACAAGATATTGTTTTTGATCAAAATTTAATTTTTAACATGAAAAAAAAGGTAAAATGTAATTTGGTGCGTAAGAAAATAAATATTGAGGCTGTGGTTTATTTCTTTACCTTCAATTCTTAACTTAAAAACCGAGTTCTTATAACAACACCAAATTAAGTCATTTATGTTGTTCGATGTTTAAAATTGGTGACATAACTCAGTCACTTACTCTTTAAATATTTGGTATTATAGATTTGAAGCTTATTTAATACTTGCGATTTTCCATTATTTTTTTGGGTACCATTGAGAATTTGGGAAACCCTCGAGAGCAAAACCAGTGTGTTATTAACTGGACCACGGGGACATCTTAAAGAACAGAATACGAGAGAGATCAATATATTCTTTGCTAGATTAGATTAATTAACGAGGAAGTGTTAATAAGAAAGTAGCACAGACGCATGAATGTTGCTTCGCTTTGTTCAAATAATATTGAAAACGTTGTAATTTTTTTTAGTCAAACAGTGTTTATTTCACTTTCTATAACAGTATAACTCTACCGGTTTCAAGGTTTTCACCTCATCATTAGGGAAACACAAACGAGAAGTCTTTTTTGTACTTCCTGATGATGAGGGGAAAACCTTGAAATCGATAGGGTTATACCGTTATGTAAAGTGGAATAAACAAAATTTGACTCAACAAATTACAATGTCTTTAAAACTGCACAGTGTTAAGGCCTTAACTATGAATAATATAATATTGAACAATTAAAAAATATTAATCATACTATGGGAGAAATAAAAAATTTTGATTCCAATTTTAAAATTTAGTTTTATAACATTGGTTATAATTATTTGATATTGGGAGAGCAAACCAGATTGAAAATCATACACAATAAAGCAATCGTAAATTTTCTTCGAATAAGTCTTGGTTGTGGTCCCCTGGTGATGGGGGGAAAAACTTAAAACCGGTAGGATTACGTCGTTATATAAAGTGGAATAAACAGTATTTGACTAAACAAATTAAAATGCCTTTAAACCTCCACGGCGTTAATATACCTTTACTTTAAATACTGTAATATTGAAGAGTTAAAAACTTTGAATCGTGTGGTTCAAATATTGACATCATGGTTTTGTAAGATAGCTTACACTTATTTATTGTAATAAACGATTATTATGATAATTCAAACTAGAATATGAAGGCAGTGAATCATTACACAAAAATAAAATAAACTGGTCTTATCTGAATTGATAGTGAAATTTGGTATGAATAATTAAAAAAAATCTTATCTCTATGGTCTGTGGTATTTTTATGACTCAACAAATGATTTAACCATCCGTAATTCTGACAGTTCTCATTTTTTAGTGTTCTTTCATAACTTACTCTCTATTATCATTCATCGAGGTGTGGTTTGTGGCATTTTGGTTTTCGTTTAACGGTTAAATGAAAATTGTGGGTTATTTGTAATTCTATATATTTTTTCTGTTTTCAAAATAAAAGAGAGTAGTATGAATATTTTTTCTAAAGACAAATTTTGTGATTGCATCAACAGTAATATGATATAATGCAAGTAGATGAAAGGCGCAAGGAATTTACCAATGAAAGTATTTTATATTGACACACATTAACGCTTAATGTAGCGGAATGCAACATATATACAATCCAACTAAAATGATATCATAAGTAGATGAACACAAGGAATGAACCAATTAAGGTTTCTCGTATTGACACACATTAACGCTTAATGTAGCGCAATGCAACATCTTTATATACAATCCAACTAAAATTATATCATAAGTAGATGAAGAACACAAGGAATGATCCAATTAAGGTATATCATATTGACACACATTAACGCTTAATGTAGCGGAATACAATATACTGATATACAATCCAACTAAAATTATATAATGTGAGTAGACGAAGGACGCAAGGAATGCACTAATGTAGGTATCTCATTAACGCTTAGTGTAGCGGAATACAACATATTCATGTACAATTCAACTAAAATGATATCATAAGTAGCTGAAGAACACAAGAATAAACTAATTAAGGTATCTCATATTGACATACATTAACGCTTAATGTAGCGGAATGCAACATCTTTATATACAATTCAACTAAAATGATATCATGCGAGTAGATGAAGGACGCAAGGAATGCGCCAATGTAGGTATCTCATATTGACACACATTAACGGTTAATGTAGCGGAATACAACATACTGATATACAATCCAACTAAAATTATATAATGTGAGTAGACGAAGGACGCAAGGAATGCACTAATGTAGGTATCTCATTAACGCTTAGTGTAGCGGAATACAACATATTCATGTACAATTCAACTAAAATGATATCATAAGTAGATGAAGAACACAAGAATAAACTAATTAAGGTATCTCATATTGACATACATTAACGCTTAATGTAGAGGAATGCAACATCTTTATATACAATCCAACTAAAATGATATCATGCGAGTAGATGAAGGACGCAAGGAATGCGCCAATGTAGGTATCTCATATTGACACACATTAACGGTTAATGTAGCGGAATACAACATACTGATATACAATCCAACTAAAATTATATAATGTGAGTAGACGAAGGACGCAAGGAATGCACTAATGTAGGTATCTCATTAACGCTTAGTGTAGCGGAATACAACAATCATGTAACAATCATGTACAATTCAACTAAAATGATATCATAAGTAGATGAAGAACACAAGAATAAACTAATTAAGGTATCTCATATTGACATACATTAACGCTTAATGTAGAGGAATGCAACATCTTTATATACAATCCAACTAAAATGATATCATGCGAGTAGATGAAGGACGCAAGGAATGCGCCAATGTAGGTATCTCATATTGACACACATTAACGGTTAATGTAGCGGAATGCAACATACTCATATACGAGTATAATCCGACATGAACGTAACCGCACGTTCCAGCATGACTCCGTACCATTTTGGTATTCGAGTGCATCATAAAACCCTAACCGCAAATTTCCATATGTTAAAATATCAGACCGCTAATAAAGTATCGGCGTGACTCTCAATAACAACAGTGTGAAATGATTGTGATCAAGAGTCCTTCCGCCATTTGACAACCTGCCTTTCTCCTCTCTTGTCTCATCGTTGATCAAGTCTTCACATATGTAATGGTGAACGTAAATGCACATCGAAACTTATCGATGGTTTCTACAAATATTTACTTTTTTTCCTATTCTTCGAAACTTTCTTATATAAAATACTTTCACATACTCGTATGTACTATTCAGTATCATACAGTCAGCTTTCTAAGTTTACTAATTTTGTTGCGCATTATTGATCGTAGGTTTATCTATACTACAGTTATTTTAAGTTATCTATATCATATATTATTTATAGTTAAGGCATTAACATTGTAGAGATTTAAAGACGTTGTAATTTGTTTTATCAAACACTGATTATTCCACTTTATGTAACGGTATTACCCTACCGCTTTCAAGGTTTTCACCTCATCATCAGAGGAGCACAAAGAAGACAGCCTCTTGTTTGTACTCCCCTGGTGATGAGGTGAAAGTCTTGAAACCAGCAGGGTATACTGTTACATAAAGTGGAACAGACAGTGTTTGATAAAACAAATAACAATTATCTATATTTGTTTTATAATTCTGTTGCTCACTTATACTCGTAGATTGTTGATAAATTTATACCACAGATATTTTATTAATAAGATAGTTTAGAGAGGAGATAAAGGGAACTGGAGAGCACGTATAATTATTTTTCTTTATTTTGGAAACAAATGAAATTTTGAATCGAAATATGTACAAGTTGTACTTATAACCCCTCCAAACAGAGTTTCTAGATCTATTTTCTAAATAGTTTAAATATATATACATAATATGTATTATGACATTTTTCTTAAATGGAATTGAAGTTGGTACAATTACATGTATATGGTACATACCATAATATCATATCTCTATCAGGGTAGGCAGAGAGAAGGAAACACAAGACTTTCCTATCACGACACACATATTTCGCCTCTTTCACATCCATACATGGCGTAATGGTATATAAGCAGTTAATGTTTTAGAAATGTACAATACTTAGTATTTCTGACTAAAAACCATAAATAACGATAGTCATAAATTCCATACAAACGTTCAATACCTGAAAAAAATATTTACATCACATAAGATGTTTTGATGATATCGTTTCTGATGTGATATATTTTTTGTAAATTATCAATTTTTTAATAACTGAGGAGTGCCATTTATTAACCCGTTGATATGTTAAAAGTACAAGTTTTACAACTTACCTTGATGTAGAAGACGCGGAACGAATATTTGATAGTGAACGAATTGTCAGAATAACTTACCTAAAACAAAAGAGAAACACAAATTTATAATAATTATTATTAAAAAAAAAACAGAAATAAATACTCGTATATTTAATATTTCTTTGTACATATGTGTTTAAAAATATCTTTATTCCTTTAATCATGTTTGATTCCATAACCAAACGCTGTTGAACAAATGCACGTTCCAGATAATACGAAGAAAGAAATGTATAAAATTAATAATATCCAATTCTTCGATATTTTTGTTCATGCTTCGAAGAAGCTTTTTGTGCGTTTGGTTTATTGTATTTGATTTTCGGCAATCTGTTGTTTACTCTCCCCTTGAATAATTTAATAATGTGGGATGCGATGCCCCTTTTCAGAAACAATGGGAATGGTTTTATGTCAAAAATAATTTGCTTGTCTCTGGGTCTAACAAAGATTTGAGATATTTACTTGAAGTTTGAATATAGTCCAGGCGGGATTTCTGATTCTCACAAAAAACTTCTTATTTTTAAATATGTGTTCCACTCAAATACGGATGATTTGTGTCGACAAAATTTAAGTCATTTTGCAATTATTTGAGCAAAACTTAAAATTTATTTGTTTAAAAAAAGACTCCGTTTTGAATGAAGGGGATAAGGACAAATATATCAACATTACTCATTACATAATTCATTAGATAATTACATAATTCATTACATAATTACAACATTACATAATTACAACATTACATAATTCCTCAGATATCTATGGTACAGAACAAAGGGCGATTACCCAAAATATGCTCACCATGCCGAACTTCTCACGGTGTGTAACTATAGAAGCTTCGAAACAAGAAGGCAAGAATCCATTACGATATTCCTAATAAAGGTTTTCCAAGGTTCCTTTAACTGTCCCACGATTCTAGAAGCACTAAGTTTATATGTACCCAATAAATATAGCCGTGCAAGGAATCACCCTCTGTTCTACATACCAACTTACAGGACGAATATGATGGCTAAACACTCAGTCACGCGTGGTATAGAGATATTGAACCAACTGAATGACACGGTTGATATATTCTCGGTACCGACTAGCAGTATAAGAAGAATCCTGGCTGATATTATTCCTAACGAATAAGCTAACGCTAGAAGCAGACCCTCTTTGTGTAACAGGAGAAATCCATGCAAAGTGGATAAAAATTTTTTTACATCTTTTTAAGCACTAAGCCAAGTAAATGTGCATATCCGTAGTAAAAGGGGTTGAAAAAAATGAATTAGAAATGGAGGCTGCTATCCAAGTACTAAGTAACATATTTTAGTCACGATAGGGTGATCTAAAGGGAGAGAGAGCGTATTAGGAAAGCCGACATCACTTGATAATATTGTTGATTGGTGAACTACTGGTTCTTCTTACAATATCATAAAGCATTCTACATTTTTCAATTTATCAAATTGTTTAAAATAATATATAAAAACTCAGTAAAGTAAATAAAATTAGATCTTGAATCCGTTATCACAATCTTTCAATCAGATTTAAATCATTGATTCGAAGTGCGCTACTAGATATTGGAGTAGCATAAACATTATTGTTACTAGGGTTTCGAGAGAATAACAGTAACTTAAATCTTCTCTTTTTAAATTGATTCTGCTTTTATTTCCACTCGAACTTTTTTTTAATTTTTTTGAGACAGAAACGACGAAAGTTTTTTTTATACATACTCGTATAAGTTGAAAATAACACATTGATTGTGTAATGGCACGAAGAATACATAAATTCAAATGTTAATATAAAATAAAAAAATATATTTTATCACACGTTTATAGTGATATTTGAACTTTCATTCGTGATATTTGAGCAAAGTTTGCATAAAAACATTCCAATTTTCTAACCGCATTTCATTTCTAAAGGGCAATTCTCACGAACCCGACGAGACACAAAACAGCAATAAACATTTTTTCTAGTCGTCAGGGCACAATGGTGTCCAACATCTGCTTAACTGACCACACAGAGAGATATGCATTATGTAAAATTGACACATGTATTACGTATCTACAATATAAACTAAAACGTACTGTTCATAGTATTAAATAACGGATGACGTTTGTAGGAATATTTAATAATCCTTCCATTCCAAACATTGCATTTATGGTTAAATTGCATAATGCAATAAGTATTTTACTGTCTTATCTTCTTCTTCTTTTTATTTTAGGCCTGTTAGCCTGTTATGGTCCTGCATCATTGTTTCCCTCTTGTGAAGTCGACTGCCAGTTGTCTTTCCATCTTTTGGGAGGTCATCCTGGAGGTCTGCTTGCTTGGGGGATACTGTCCCTGACCATTCTTACGGCTCTTGGTTCCACCATTCTGGATACATGATCGTTTCAGAACCTTCTTCTCTGTCGTCCCCATCTGACAATATCTTCAACTTCGCACATCCTTCGGATTTCTGTGTTTCGTACTCTATCACGAAGGGTTTTGCCAGCGATACTCCTGAGTACTTACATCTCGCTGATTCGAAGGAGATTTTTGGTTCTGACAGTGTCGGCTCTTAATTACATTAATCAAAGTGGAATAACATTTCATCAATTCATGGGGAAAAGAACCTCACAAATATTTTCAACTTAATGTTTGACTTTGTTAAAATGCTACGAGCGCTTTTGCTTGTTTAAGGCTATGTACTAGGACAGGGATGGCGAACCTTTTTGAGACTGAGTGCCAAAAAATTTTTTTTTTCAATAAAATAATATGTCGCGTGCCACATGCCATGGAAATAAAAATGCATCAAATGTTTGTGTAACTTCAGATTTTTAATAAAAACAAAAATTAATACACCGAGGAAAATAATTAAGTACTTATTAATGGCGAACTAAGAGAAATAAATAAAAAAATAGACTTGAAAAAAATTGTGAACCTCAAAACTTATTAGTGAGATTTTTGTTGTTGGATGCTAGATGCCAAATATTTGATATCGGGTTCATAGCTGGAAGCTTTTAATAAAATACAAGCAGTAGTACTTTCGTCTGTAAGTCTACTTCTTATGTCTGATTTAATAAAGTTCATTGAAGAAAATAATGATTCACAGGAATACGTCGACGAAAAAATTGTTAATATGCCCATTGCTATTTTTTTAAGACAAGAAAAAGTTTCCGGGATAGATTGCCAAGTTGTAAGTACTTCATTTTCGGCATTCCTCTGGACTGGTCCAACGAATCGATCTCGCTCAATTTCTTCCAAAACAATTCTTAAGTCTTTAAATTTTTGTGTCCATATCGAACTCGACTGAAAATCTACCAATTCCATTTCAAAATCATCTAATTCCATGTATTCAAACATTGTTAAGTTTAATTGTTGATACTTATATGTGTCTGGATGGGTAATAAATTTTGTAGTTTTTTCAAGTTGTCGAAACTGAACAAACCTTCTTGAAAATTGTTCTATTGTTGCGTCTAAAGCATTTTCAAATGATTCTATTAATTTTCCTACGTCTGGCTTTTCATGGATTTCCAGATCCATCATGTATTTTTTTAGGTTGGGAAAGTACTTAAAATTTCTGGTCATTATATCACGCTTAAATATTTGTAACTTAGCTTCAAATGCTTTTATATTATCAAACATAACAGTAATTATTTTGCCACGGCCTTGTAATTTTATATTTAGATCATTCAAATGGGAGCAAAAATCAGTAAAGAACATCAATCTCGAAATCCACTCAACATCTGATAATTCTTCATACTGAATTATTTTCTGGTTACTTAAAAACATATAAATTTCATCAAAGCACTCGACGAAACGCTGAAGTACTTTGCCGCGACTAAGCCAACGAACGTTATTATACATCGTTAATCCATTATACATCGAATAGACCTCATTTAATAATGATTCAAATTTTCTTTTGCATAAAGGATGCGCAGCAATATAATTGACTATCTTAGTCACAAGTTTCATCACATCTTCAAAAGATTTAAGACCATCCTTTGCACACAGCGCTTCCTGGTGTATTATACAATGAAATGCTAACAGTGGATGGCCAACAAACTTTGTAAATAAATTGACGAATCCTGCTGTTTGGCCAATCATACTGGGTGCACCATCTGTACTTACTGAAACGATTTTCGACAAATTTATTTCTGCTCTAGAAAGAGCCTCTACAACTGCTTTGCAAACATCTGTGCCTTTAGTAGTTTCTGGTAAAGATACCAAACTTATTAATTCTTCCATTATTTTATTGCCAACAAAATATCGAACAAAAATGGCTAATCGAGCCGAGAGAGTGACATCAGTGCTTTCATCAAGACAAATAGAAATCCAATCACATAATTTTATATCTGTTTTTTGTTGATATGTTACATTTTTACCCATCTTCAAGATTCAGAAAAAAAAATACACCTCAAGGGACTAGCACCGCGCGGGAAGCATTAAACAATGCGATTTATTTATGCATGAATGTCGTCATATCCTTCGTTTCTGAAATTATTTATGAACGAAGAAAATACACGTCGCTATTTAAATATTGTTTTAATACTATTTCTATAACTTTTTTTATTTTTTCTTATACACTTTTATTTTTTCTCCTCATTCGCGTGCCACGCAAAATCGTCTCGCGTGCCACCTGTGGCACGCGTGCCATAGGTTCGCCATCCCTGTACTAGGAAATAATTATACCTCCACTTTCAAACTTCGTGATTAAGACTTTTTTTCTGAACTTCCTGAGCAAACCATCAATTTAGGAGTGCTTGTTAAACGCTCTCCTTTAATACGAAAATCTCAAATATTCCAAAAAAAAAGATTATCGTGGATATTTTCAGGTAGTTTCAAAATTACTTACACTTATTGAATGCAGTAAAAGAGCAATAGAATAGGATTTTTTTTCAGTTTAATATTAGGTCCTTACATATGAAATTGGCGTTTTGTTTGGGAGGAACATAAAGTTGTTTTTTTTTAATATAATATATTTATTTAATCAAAGTATGTACCATTGCTATCTATGCACTTTTGCCATCTCATAGGTAGTTCATCGATCCCTTTACTAAAAAAACCATTCGGACGGGAATCAATAAAATCTTTGAAGTCGGTTTGGACTGCCCCATCGGAGTTGAATTTTTTCCCTTGCAAGAAGTTATCCAAATTTCGAAAAAAATAGTAATCTGTTGGGGCAAGGTCCGGAGAGTACGGTGGATGTCTTAGACATTCCAATTGAAGCTCTTCTAATTTGGTAGCCGTCTGTTGTGCAGTGTGTGGTCTAGCGTTATCATGAAGCAGCAGTGGCCTAGAGCGATTAACCAGCCTCGGTTGTTTAGCAGCTAGCTTTTCCATCATGGTTTGCAGTTGCTGACAATAGACATCTGCCGTAATCGTCTGGCCAGATTTAAGAAAGCTGTAGTGAACGACACCAGCACTAATCCACCAAACGCTCACAAGTAACTTTTTTGGAGTCAATTTTCGCTTGGGGCATGGTTTGGCTGGTTCGGCAGGGTTCAGCCATTGCGATGAGCGCTTCCGATTATCATACAGGATCCACTTTTCATCACAGGTAATGATTCGATTCAAAATCCCTTCATTATTGTGCCGGTTGAGTAATGCAACGCAGCAGTCAACGCGCGTTTGTTGATTTGCTTCACTCAATTCGTGAGGTACCCACCTTTCAAGCTTTTTCACCTTCCCAATTTGCTTCAAGTGGATTAAAACAGTTTTATCACTAACACCGCAGCCTGCAGCTAACTCGGACGTGGTTTGCGATGGATCCGCTTCCACAATAGCCTTCAATTCTTCATTATCAACTTTGGTCTCTGGCCGTCCACGGGGGTTGTTCTGCAGGTCGAAATTTCCAGAACGAAAACGTTGGAACCAAAAACGCACTGTGTTTTCTTTTGCGGCACCGTCGCCATACACATCATTAATCCTTCGAGCCGTTTCTGCAGCACTGGTGCCACGGTGGAACTCGTACTCGTAAATAACGCGATATTTCAAGTTTTCCATTTTGTAAACTGAGTGACGCAAAGAAAAAAAACAATTGAGGAAAAAACAAATGAATTATAATTTTCGAAACACAAATACTTGAGTAAATAGCTGTATAAATTTGAATTTGGAATTCCTAACCAAAGAGAAGATATTTGAGATCAAAGTTGCCAGTACGGCAAAACGCCAATTTCATATGTAAGGACCTAATATTTACTTGGTAAAATTTTAAGTATACTCGTATATGAAAAAAACAGGAGTGAAATGTATAAGAATATTATATTATATAAATATTTGTATAATTTTGATTTATTTTCAAACCAGCTTAAAACTGAGAACTGATTAATGTATTGTGTCCAGACTCTACAAAAGTTATTTGATTCAAATTATCCGCTGTGCAAAATGGCTGATCATCGATCACGACCTTGTGGCAGATGATCGATAAAACCCTTGTAAAGTTCCGAGAGCTATAAATTTACTTTGCCGAAGAACTTAAAATTGCCCTTAAAAATATATATATATATATATTAACTTCGCCACTTTTCTTGAAGACAAAGATATTATTTAAAAAACGGTTTTTATCAAGGAAATAAATTATTTAATATTACGAATATTGGCGTACGCTTATACTCGAATGATCACGTTTGTGCATTTTATTATTTTGGGTGCTTAAAACAAAACCTCGCCATAATCATAAATACTTTAGATTTAATTGAAACTGCTTTAGTTCAATCAAAAATTCAATTAAAAAGCTGTTTCTATAAACAATTAATTTAATCAATCAACGTTTTTTTAATACATTGGGGAAGTGAATTCTTGAATTAAAAATCCTAACAAATCGTCCTGAGCAGATTATTGAGGATCGAAAGATATAAACATATATACCATCACGATATTTCCCTGTTGGGGTATGCAGAAAGGGCAGGGCACCAGACTTTCCTATTTTGACACATATCTTTAGCCTTTCCACACCCATACATCTTGTTATACAACTTCTACGATTTCTGACTTTCTACGTTTCTTTCTTTTATAAAATCATTAATTTGATCCAACCATACTTTCCTTGGTCTTCCTCTCATACACCTTCCACTAACATTAGCATTATATATATTTGTTTTGTTAGCCTTTTCTAATTCATTCGTTCCACATGCCCAAACAATCTCAGTATGGTCCATTTAATCTTTCTCAACACATCAGTCTTGAGTTTAGAGTCATCCCTGATTCTGTATTCTCTCCTACAGTGACACTCCATGTATTTTTCTCAATGCACGCATTTCCACAGCTTTTATTCAGCACCTCTTAGTTATCTACTACGTCCACGTTTCACTTTCATACAACAATCAATGTTGCCACATAAATATTATTGTGGATTATCCTTTTAGCAGATTTTGGTACTGATTGGTTCAAGTATATATATGTTTTAGTGCCTCATTGACTTTGTTTCCTGTCGCTACACACCATTCGATATCCCTCATAACTCATCCATTCTCTCAGAATATACTACCTCAATAGCAGAATTCCTTAACTTATTCCAATCTTTGACTATTCACCCTTATATCTCATTTACTTTTTATTTTCATACGTTTGTACAACCATTCATTGTCAGATTTTTCTCTTCGTATCTCTCATACAATTTACTTTTCGAATTCTGCAATTCATCTTCACTCTCCGCCAATACAATTCGCATTCGTTCATTTGTATGTAGTTTGACATTTTTATGCCATCAATTGACCTGTGGAGTGACATAACGCATCCCTGCTTAACCATTCACTCTAATACATACTCTACTTTCGGCGTTTAATGTCACAATAACACGTATTGATTTACATTCAACACCATATTCATTCAATATTTTTCAAAGCTCATCTCGTGTCACGTGGTCATGTGCCCTTTTCAAGTTCTCAAACACACAATATCCTTTTTATGTCTTGATGGTTTATTTTGCACCTAAAATATTGACTTTAAATATTTTAATGATTGAAATATCAAATTCAAATCTTTTTTATGGTTAATACGTTGATTTCAAATGTTTTTTAAGTAGTCATTAAAATTCACTTTGAGAGCGATCATGCCATTTTTGTTCGATTACGATTTTAAACAAAATTATTTTTCAAATTTTAATGCGGATTCGAATCTCCTAATTGCCCAACGAAACCTCGTAAATGTCCCATTGAAAAGCCAATTTGTGTTGTAAGACAAAGTGCGAACCTCTACGGGGTTAATAGTCACATCTCATCCCCGCCCTCTGACCTTCGTGATACAAGCGGATCGATTCGAGAAACTTCTAGATTAAGAACGAGTTGTTGAAGGGAATTCATTTGAAACCTTAACGGTTCTTGTGCAGGAAGGGTGGCTCTTTAAAAAATAGAATGGCAGTTTATTTATTTCAGAAAAAAAATACGACAATATCAAAACTAATTTTAGTATCTAACGCTGTTATGAATAAAATTCTTCGATAAATGGTTATAAGCATAATATTTTAGATTTAAATTAATAGCTATCATAAAAAAAGATTAGTAATATATTTGATGGATTGGTCTGTCTGCAAATCAGTACTCCAGGAGAACCTGGAAGCTTTCAGGAAAGTTATAAAAGCCTTTGTTAAAGTTTATTGAGACGCTCTTGGCTAAACTCCCTTAAGAATGAGCTAGCATTATTTAAGTTATCAAATCAAGATGATCTGCAAATTATTTTTTAGGCTAAGATTCTTCATCAAAGTTTAGATATTGAAATTTAATGCTATTATAAAGATCGTAGGGTTGTAAATGGACTATTTATAAGTCGAGAAATCCTCAGAAGTTTTAGAGGAGCTTATTGGAAACTTATTCAAAACAAATAAAAGGGGTTGTAAAGGGGTTTCGACACTATGCAAAAGAGTTTAGTATATCGTGAGTGCATACCATAAAATCGTGCTATTTACTTGTATCAGATATACGAGTAATAAGGGAAATATCGGATCTGCCAATGACCTAACTGTGCGAGTCATCCAAATACCAAAGTTATACTTCTTTTCTTTAAACCTTTTATTTGGTTCTTTACTTAATTCATGCCAAAGCTTAGTTCTTCAATAAAATGAGATAAAAAACAATTCTCTTAAAAAAACATTTATCATCTTTTTAATTTAGTTTGAATCTTAATTCATATATTTTTGTAAGTTAATAATTTATTTAGCGGGAGACTAAAAACTTTTCTAAGGCTTTTCATTTTTTTTCGTAAGGCTAACGTAGAGTTAAGTTTTATAACAATAGAATTTAATGGGCTAAAATGGTGACCCTAATTGGAAAAGATCTTAACGCGGAACTTTTGACTGTTTGCAGGACCGCAGTTTATAACACGATTTCAAATTATTTTTATGGAACATTTGCGAGTTTTATGACTAAAGATACAATCGAAACACGCGCCTTCTTAAAGGAGTAACCAGTTGCATACATAATACGTTTTCTGATCTGCTTTAAGATATTCAAATAAGTTTTCTGTATTTTTTTGCTGCAAATGAGATTAATATGGTGATTTGTGAAGTTGTTAATACAAGCGTTTCTATCTCAAAGAGGGCGGTTTATCTTAAAATAGTTATGACTTATAAATATGTGATGAAGAATTTTATTGGATATTACAATTTCAATTTTGAATATTTTAAAAACGAGTTGTCAGATGAGTTGAAATCAAAAGCTAAAAGGATTAAATAAATATTATAGAAAAAAAACAAAGAATATTATTTAAATTCAGGTTTTAATTTTAATTAAAATCGGAAACCAAAATTTAACATGCCGAATATATTTAAATATTTTTTTATTCGAGTACACCATCAATAATTGCTTATAAAGTTCTCAATTTTTGCAGAAATTATAAATAAGCGTTATACACAGAATCTTTTGTTCATATAAGAGCTTAAGAGTATATTAGACTAGAGTTTTTTATAACCTAAGATATATAGACTTAACTACATCTATTAGTTTAATATGGTTGGTCTCTTAGCGAGAAGTCTTCAGGTAAGTCTTAAAAAACGAACTTAAGTGATTGCTTTTGTACAAAGTACATAACTCTCTTTCTCCACATATTTTCAGTCTGCGTTGTGACTATCCTATTATCACATAAGTCGTATAATTTTATTATACTTTGGTTGTATACAGTACAACCTGGCGGGATTATTGTCATGTAGCAATCTATTTCAACAAACCAGAATGATATTTAAACAAACAAATAAAGTGAAAAGAGACGAATGTTTTTTTTTTAATCTGAATCTGGAGTTCAACTGAAAGCAAACCCATAACCCTGGAATGGAAAACAGTCATCTTACCAAATAATAATATTTAATTATTTATATTTTGTTTTATAAGTGAAATGTGCGATTTGAGCAGAGGTAAACAATAGATAGGTACATACGATGGACACCAAAAATGTGCATTAATCAGAACTTGTACGAGTATTGCAAACTAAATTATCTGGTTCGGACGACCTCGAAAAGTAAAATTATCTAGCAGTGTCGATTATTTGAAAGTACTAAATTACGGCTTAAAATCCATCACTCACCAATGCAAAAGCTCATTTAATTTTAGTCTTACCATGTATGCGAAATAATTATTCAAATAAGTTAGACAATTTAAATATCCGGTTTGAGAAATTTAATGTTTTGAAAGTGGAGAAAAAAATGTGGGAATTATAATTTTATACCCAAGTTCGTTTAAATAGCTCAGGCAGCACTTTTTCGAAATTTATTATTGACGAAATAGAAAATACATATGACAATTTATTCCCTCTACATTTATTACCATATCCTTATACGCATTTTAACACATACTGCCTCCAAACTAAAAGGGTAAGTAAAAAAAAGTCAAGTTTTCATTTGATTCTTTTATACAGAAGTGTTTAATAAAATACGAGTACAATTGAAAATTGTTTTTCTTAGCATTTATATAAAACTAACTGTAACTGTGCAGTTTTGTGTAAATGTAAGAGCTGCTTTATTAATCAGAAATTTACATATACTCGATACTGTGTAATTCGAAGAAGTATAAAATAAAATCAAAAATTTATAAATAAAACCGATATTTTATTGAAAATCTTTATAGTGTTATAATATATAAAAAAGTCGAATTGAAAAAAAATCTTAATCCTCCTAGTTCTATCCCACTACGTGGGGTAGGTTTTTCGAGTCCTCTCTCTTCCAAGTTACTTGTTGTGAACAAAAACCCTTCCAGTGTTCGTATACTCTCCTTCCCCCCATTCATTCACGCATAACAATAAGTAAATTTTTGTCACAATAGCATGCTCGAAAATAATTATATTATGATAAAGTTTTTTCACTCATAGCTTTATGCCTATTTTTATACTTAATGTAAAAAATATTTGAGATTTATATTAAGAATGTTTGCCTTAAATTATTTTTAATTTGTCGGTGGTGGCCTGGGTTTATAACAGGTATAAAATGATAAATTAATATTGTTATTATTATCTATCACTATAATTTAATAATTAAAAAAACATAAATAATTTTCTAAGTTTTTTAGGAATCGATTATTTAAATGTATATTTCAACTATGTTTATGGGATATATGAAACAAGGTACTTATATATAATGTATGTGAATTGATTTTAATATGAAGATTTGCAGAAGATTTGTGAAGTGTCGCAGTGTGAAAACAATGATTTCATCGATTGATGTAAGCTGACTTTCTTACAGACAGTCAAGAAGATTAATGTAACTATGTAACCATTGGGTCTTCTGAAACAAGTCTTAATAAATATGTGACATGGAAATAAAGTAAAACAAAAACTTAGTCTTATTTTAAAGAAAAACAAATAGTTGAGGCTGGTGAGAAGTAGTACGAGTTTTTTTATATTATTTATTCGTGTTTATACATTTTGTGTAAATGTTGAAAACAACATCTCCGTTTTTAACTTCAAAGATAAAAATAAAAAACATATTTTTGACTTTGAAGACGCACAATTTAAATCAGAACTAACAGTTATTAAGCATAAAAACACACATTCTAAGGGGTTATAACTCTTGTAGTACCTTAGAAGTCTAGCCTACTTTTTAAAGTTAGTATAAAACTGAACGGCTATACATTTTGTACACCAAATATGTATGAGTCTATTGTTGATCGTAGACCAAGATGTTTGTATAGTTTAATCCCAATTAGCAAAAATCGTGCTAAAAGTTGCGGCCTATAGTATCATATTTTCTACATCAATTGAATGTTGAATACATTTCTATAAGTTTATTAACCAAATATAATCATCAGTACTTTCCCTTATATTATAATGACGTTATCAGTTTGATCTAGATTGTTATATTACGAAACGATACTTTCATTTCCAATAGCCTCTTTCAAAAGCTATTCATCCATATTTTATTTTGTGTGTCTTCACTTGTATTTCAACCTTAGTATTATTTGTCCATTGCTCGATGTCATAAATCTAGTCGATTTCAGTTTCAGTTCCTTTGTACCTTCAGTTTTCTACGAATGATAAACTTTACTAAAATTATATAAACCCTGTTGACTAATGCATGTAGGTATGTAAATTGAATTCCGTTAAAAATACCACATGGATATTCAAGATGCTCAAGTTGCATTGGAATAACAATAGATGTTTTGGCGCCAAGCGGTTTCAATTGCACATTTAGTGGCAATATGGCGCCAATTCGTTTCGAAAAATATTGTCCTGTACTTCAAATTCGAAACAAAACAATGCGATTTATTTCTCATTGTTTTTGTGCAATATGGAAATAATTAAAATGTTGTGCTGTGAAAACGGCAACATACTCAACAATCGATTTATTATTATTGTACTATACGCGGAACTCTCAAGAAGATGCGGAACTCTCAAGAAGTATGTCGACATAACATACTTACGTCTTCTTAGAGTTTATACATCAGAAACATTTAAAAAAAATCAGGACGTTCGTATTATTTTGGGAAAAGAAAGTACGTTAAATGATCTGCTTGAATTTGAGAGATGAAAGAAAAAAATATAAAAGCATATGGTAACATTATTCACAAAGATTTGAAATATTAAAGAAAGTGTATGAAGTTTTGAATGACAGCATGGCAAAAAAAACGTGTCAAAACAATAATGAATTCTTCAACTAAGAACTTAAGGCGTCAACTTTCTTTTTTGCTTTAAAAAAATATTTTTTTACTTAGCATCGAAGTCAATTTAATGATATCCATCTGTATAGTATAATAATGTTAAAGAATAAAGAAATAAAAGTGACGTGGCGATTTTAGATTATTTTAATCAACCATTTGTAAGTTAGTTGTGTTGTATAGAACAACTTATTTTTGAATAAAATACTTCAGAAATAGCCTGAGAATCAGCCTTTTTTATAACTACCGGGAATCTAATTTGAAGCCCCCTCGTAGAAGTCATGCGATCTATCAATTAGGTCACGGAGGTATACCACACGTAAGTGATCTTATTTCGAAAAATATATGCAGTCACGTGAATCTTATAACCCACAAACCATTCTTAGAAAATGTGTAACAAGAATTGGAAATTTTCCATAATATTTTATCGATGAAATCAGCTTCTTTTTATAGGTATGTTACATAGAATGCATTGTGTATTATATACAGTTTATTGAATTTCCAATGCCATTTTACAAGAATTTACAGTTATTATGTAATTTTTTTAATTACATTTTTTCGTAAGCATCGTGAATATGAAATATTGGCTTTGTTTTAAAAAAATCAAATTAATATAATCTTTCACAAGGTTTTCTGTGTTACTAATTTTATAAAACAAAAACGGAAATATAATATTTACACAAAGCAGTTTTTTTATTTCTTTCTGTTTAAATCTTTATATTGCAAGTGTATTTAGGCAATGTTTTTTCTTTAAAAAAAAAAACAATATTTTCCCCTTCTTCAACATTATTTTTACGATCATTTATACCTCACACGAAAAGCAAGCGACACAATGCAATAAATAATTGATTTTAATGTATTCAAATAATTGTATTCTATTTTGATTCACAGAATAGAAAAAAGATCGATTTGATTAATTATAAATTGATTAAGATTGAAGGATTTTATTGAGATTTCAGGAAAAAAAAACAATATAATTAAGCATATAGGCTCAAACCCTGCGTCGTATATGTTGTTTTTATAAATTGTTTATATTATATTGTATATGTAAAGTCATGTTTAAAAAATCTTAGATTTTTATATTTGACTTATTTATACAAAAATATAGCAAATATGTTTTTGAAAAGGTTTGAAAAAAATCAGGATTTATTCATAGTGTCTAATCTATTTTTTTCCTTTTTGAAAAATAAAACTTTTGAGTATTTCAAATGTGTGTTAAATTTATTACATATACAATTAATCATTTTAAATTCAGTCAGCCAGTGTGTAAAATAGTGCGCAAATGACATTTTATAATTTAACAGATTAAAATTAATAAGTTCATGCTTTAAAAAATGTATTTAAACACGGTGAGTTCGATTTCACCATCACCTACGCTGTAATAGGGCACAACACAATCTCCCATCTAGTACGATCTACACTACAAAATTTAAATCATTATTTATTACAATGTATATAGTTTTGTCTTTATTTTTCCAAATACGTTGTCATTTTTTATGTAAGGGTCTTGGATACCATTAGCCTCGACCTGTCTTATGTTTGACAACTAGATTTTATATTCATGCGTACTCAAAACTGTTATTTAAGTATTACAATTGAAACTATTTTTAATGTTACATATAAGACCATACATTTTAATAAATAAATATATAAATTACTGCAACGTCACTTAGTGACTAAGAAGGAACTCCTCCAGTGGCGACCCACCGCCGTGTGTCGGCACAGGAGGAGTTCTGTTGGGCAGTGTGAAAAGAATGGTAGCGACGATGGGAGAGGAAAAATGATAATATTCAACCCCAATCGATTTACTATAAATGATTTCTAACATATTGCGATTGTGTTTTGAAAACATAGCAAAAATCTTAGTATTAAAATATTCGCCTTATGTATGTATTACGAGAGGATTGCTTTTATTTTTTTTTCAGGAATGCTTCCAAATTGTTTTATTTAATTTGACGTTTTGATCTTTATCGTATATTTCCATTGGGGAAATATATTATGAAATTCACAAAATCAAAAATGTTATTAATTTTTATTAGACCTCACATTTTTTGTGTGTTTTGAAAAAAAGTGAACCTATACAAGTTATTTTTGTACAGTTTCATGAAAATTTAAATTTTATTTTGTACATGTCTAGCGATTTTTTTTAACTAGATTCACGTAGATTTATATTTTCTCATGTATTGTAAATTTACATTGAGTTCCAAACAAGAGATGAATTTTCATTTATTACATTCCATTGATCGACCAAATAAAAACGTGTTAAAAAATAGTCAGCATAGACTTTATAAAGAAAAAAAATCTTGTTAGTCCTTTATGTGTAAATATTTTATAATTTCAAGTACACCCCTGGTAGTTATTAAATAAACCCCGTGTCTTATCGGGCAGGGATCTGCGCTCATTAATAATTTCACTCGAGATCGTGGCGGAACCCTTTGGCGGAATTGCGACTCAAAAAGAAGACGTCTCGCCACGTCACTGAGATTAAACTCCTTTAAGGCCGAGATTAAAAAGTTTCGTTCAAGTTTATTATGCACTTTCACAGTTGGACGCATAGTATCGTGCTCAACTCTAACTAGAACAACTATTTTTTTTTCAAGAATGACGCTGTTTGCGAATGTATATGCCTAAAACTAACGAATACAGTTAACAGATAATAAAACATGTCGAAAATTAACACATTGTACGTTTGAGAGAGAATCACAAAAAAATATTAAATTTCTCTGAAAATCTACATTTCACACAAATTTCCTTCCTTAACCTTAAACAAATTCCTTTCCTCTTTGTCTACTATAGTTTAGAGATAAGTCATTTATTTATTTTTTCACTTGAATTTAAATGAATGTTAGTTTTTTGCAAAATCTGTCATGGATCAAAATAGTTTAATGTATTTTAGTTGAGCTGGTTGATTGGAACAAATTACTGTACAACAATAAGCATGCCAGATGAAACGTGTCATGTATAACTTTGTACATAAAATAATTAAATAGGTATTCAATACGTTTTCTTTTTGTGTATTAATGATCTAGAAGATTCAATGCCAACAGCAGCACAATCATTCATATCTCTCGATCTTCCCAACCTCACATCGTAGCATATTTACGAGAGTTTATTTTGGTTAAGTTCATCAATAAATGTATACAATAGTCTCATTTCTTGTGCGGTAAATTTGTATGAACGCATGAGAACGAATTACGAGTAATAGGCTAATATAAATATTCTTAATCCAAAGGCTCAATCGAGGTTCTAGATAGTGTTGTTGCTCGCTTTTTTCTACCGGTCACACTTTTCAATATGTCGATATGCTGAGGATTATTAAAGGGTTACAGCATTTTGTGTTAATCTGTCATCCCATTGCATATTTCGGTGATCAAGTGGTCTTACTTTTACTTTCTGATTCACATTCATTTAAAAGTCTTCAAAGTATACTTGATGACTAAACTGTCAGTTTTCAAATGTTTCTAAATCAAAAGTAATTTACAGTATTGTTAAATTAGAAAGAAACATTCAATGGAAAATTGTCATTTTTTATTTGGAAGATATCTTGGGAAAATTTAATGGATTCAACGAAAAAAATGCGCGTTTTCGAGTTAAACGAAGTTAATAATTTAATTTAAATATATTAGGCAAAATTCGCGAATATTTCGTGTAAACAAGCGATTTAACCACCTTTTTTTTAATAAAATGAAGCAAAGGTTCATAATTGTTTAATCATGCTTGATCGTGAAAATGTAAAGCACAGCACAGCAGGGAATATCTGAAAAATCTTGGTTTTGTTATTTATATTCGTGAAATCCCGTATGGGATTATCATTATTTTTGCATAAAATAGCACGCGTTCTAGCTTTTTTTGGTTCTTGGTAGTAAGGCGGTTTGCAAAAATATTATTCAGCAGCTGAAATATATATTTTTCAGTTTTTGAAATCTATTTTTTCCAAATAATTATTTACGAGAATTAATGTTACAAATAGAAAATTAAAAGATATAGAAGAGGATATAATAATTTTGGTCTTAAGTCGAGTAATATAAAAAATATATGTTATAGATTAAGAAGCTTTAAATTTAGAATACTTCTGTTAATATACGAAAAATATACACCTTAAGGTCCTCCTTCATACTAAATTAGCTTTAAATAAAATTTAAAAAATATATATTCACGTGAATTTAACAAATTGTCCACTTATCGAGAATTTAAATAAGGTTATATATATGAAATTTATTGAGTTCACGCATGCATACGATCACGCTACGTTCCTTTTGGAATACGCAGAGAGAACATATATTTACGCATTTTTATAAATACACATGTCTCGTTTCTTCTACATCTATATATCTCGTTTAACACAACTTTGTGTTTCGAATACTTTTTCTTCCCCTTAGTTAAAATTTCTTGTAATGTATCCGTCAACTCTTTTCACATCTTACCTTTTTTTAAGTCTTTTTTAACGTTTCTCTCAGTGCGGCCAAACGAACTCAAAATCAACCATCGTTAATTCTACCTATAATTTCTTACTCAATTAAACACAGTGTTACCATATGTTCTACTCAAGGCATGCATTTCCACACTCTTTTTCATTGTTTGGATTAAAAATAATAAAAGAAAATATATTTCAATTAGTTTATGAATAGTATGTTAAGTTGTGTTTAAAAATGTGAGACGTGCATTCAATGTTGACTAGATAGTAGTTTAGAGAATTCTGCGTTCGCCATTTTTTAGCGGTCATTCGCCTGTTTGCAAAAAAGCACTGACATTTACAAACAAGAAACTTCAATTAACCGATTCGTGCCTTAGCCAATGTATTCCAGGTATGCACTCGTGTTCTATTCAATATCGGAAGAGGTAAATCTATTTACTGATAAGAATATCGCAGGTGCACAAAAGCTCAACTGTTATGTATTTCAATATCAATTCTTAAGTAGTATAACTTGAAGCATAATAAATTTTCTAACTTAAATACTAACTTATTGATATTAAAGAGTTAAACATAGCTTATCTAAAAACAAAAAAAATATATGTTCAAATTGAATGTAATTTAAAAGAACCAAATGTGATGTACATTAGATTGTGTAGTAATGTTAAAAATACATTAAATCCAACGACTGCTAAATTATGTCCCATGAAGAAGAGCACGCTGAAGTGATATTAGGGCACATAAAATTTATCAAATATAATATATCTGACGAAAAATATCTACACGAGTAAGAGGCATGCTAAATGAAAAATAATTTGAATAATTTGGTTGGATCAAAGAATAAAGATTTGAAACAAAAAAAACAATAAGTTATTGCTGAAACTGAAATATCTTTACAAGCATCTTTATAGGTGTAGATAGGGTGAAAAGTAGAGTGAATAAAAAACATTTAACTTAATGAAGTTCATCAAAAATCTAAATTATTTCAACAAACTAATTTAAATGTTTTTCAGGGTTGTTGCCGTGTTGAGTACGCTTAAACTGGAGCCAACGTTTCGAGGACGTTTCAGTTTTCATCCTCTGGGCGATGTCAAAAATCAATATAGAATATATAAAAAAAATAACACCATCAATCAGTCAGCTCAATACGGCAACAATTCCTAAAAATATTTTAAACAAAGGAAAAACAACCATGAAAATCTTTACAATTAAATTAATAACGTTTGTATAAAAAATGAAATCAAATTTCAAAGAAGGCTGAACGTATTTGAGCTTATAAGTAAATTAACATATTCGTGATTAATGTGATAACTGAAAAAAGGAATTGAAATATTTGTTGACAGGTGAGTTGTGATTCAACAAAAGTTGAACCGGTCGATTGTGTTATGTATATAATAAATAATGTTTATATTTTATAACGACTACTTAAAGATTTTTTTTATTTTATGGCGCCTGTGAATAAAAACAAAGACCACAAATAGATTGCTCGAATGATTGGAGTAATGGATTTGCCGACCTTGTTCCTTGCAATAACTATAAAATGGCTATTTATTGCTATCTAATTGGCCGTGAAACCATCACTGCAGTTTGTATTCAAACACTATTTTACACTGCCCTTGATATTTGCCCCGATAAAATTGAACATCAAATCATATCACAGCAACTGAGGTACTTCTTGAAATATATTTGAAAAATATTTTTAAATTTACACTTTTGAAATATGTTTTCGTTTCTGTCATGTTGAAACCACTGTCAAAGGTTTTTATACAGAAGTGCAATTCTTTTTCCAAACTCAATAAGATAAATTTATACAATCAAATTATTTGTAGTCGTTTCTAATACTCTCTTTATGTTAAATGATTATCATTGGTATGATTTATTATACAACTTAAATGAGATCATATTATACAGCTTTCGTGGCCCAGTTGAGATGTCTTTATTTGTTGCCAATCAGATTTTTTTAATGAGTTCCAGTCTGGTTTTCACTTTAGGCTTTTGCCACATCACAATAAGTCCTGCAGCTATATACAACGAATGTGTAATGCAGCACAATGAAATGTTTGTAAATATAACTCTAATGACCAAGGATCGAAATTAAACCAGGCCAGAGCTTGCTGAGAATAGATCTCTAGGTGTTAATAGACTAAGTAAGGGCGCTAACTGAGAATCAAATTCTATTGAAAGTGTTAAATATGTAAACAGACATTCATTCTTTAAAAATGCTCAACTTTAAAATTCAAATAACAAAATTATGTATAAGCTTAACGTAATCAATTATATTAACTATTATTTCTCAACAGATCAAATATTTCAAATCTTTAGTCAAGTTTTTAAGGTCTTGATAATCCAGCTTTTATTTGGATGATTCCAGTTAATATAAAGACATTTTACTAAAAATACTTGTTTACATGTAAAAACTTGTTTACATGTAAAAACTCGTGTTTAATTTAAACATATAAAACTCTTGTATCATATAATAATATACATATAATAATTACCCTATCCGTTCCATCAGGAATACGAGAAAACCATAAAACGCCTCCATCCAAGTTGGCTCACAACCCCGACACAACACATCCTTCCGAGTAAGGGCGAGACTGTGAATCTTTCTTTCATAACATTAGTGTATGGTGTATAACATAGGCGTCCGATGAACACACATGTGTATAATATATTTTAGGCTGTAAAATGAAACAGAGTTTATACCAATTTTTAATAAGCATTAATTACACACTGACTTCGAGACAAACTGACCAGGAAATTAAAACGTACTAAAGATACATTTGTGTAAACTTTATTTAATTCATACGCTTTTTAAACAAATGAACACAATAAACTTACACATTTGTTATTATGATGTTTAATCTGATATGTATATTAACATGCATTGTTCCGCGGTGAAACTTCTATTTGAAATATAAATTGAGCTAATAGACATTTTTTATTAAGTGTTACTTTTGATACATGTCTATTTCGAGACGAACTGACGAGTAAATGAAAACATACTAAAAAAATATTTATGTGAACTTAACTTAACTCTTAAATCTTTTTCTTTATAAATCAAAACAAATACATACACTGAACTTATATAAATATTTTTTTATTTGATATATTGATATTGTGTTATTCTTTTATTATTATACCGTGGCAGAATTTTCAATAGAATTTTGACGGTTGTTTAGTTGTATATAATTATATAAAAATAAATACTTTTTCTGGTAATTTGATGTGAATATATTAAATAAATTATCATTTTGAAACTGTACAAAAATTCTTTACTTGTAGCCCGAAGCGACGTGTTTTAGTCTCTAAAATTTAAACACGCACGTAAGTGCATTTTATTATATTATTAACATCTTAAACGGCTGCCAGTCATTTTTATTCAAGTAATTGATAATGTCAATAGTGCATTCAAAAGGCGTAGAGCAATCATAAACTTTTCAAAATACCGCACCATAAAGCACTGGATTTTTAACATCAATTAATGTTACCAGTTATGTTGATTAGAATTGACGGCAATAGAGATATCTGTCGGGACTTGGAATCTGACAGATATTTGTTTTGTTATATACCAGACCGGATATCGATAGATTTTAAAATTTAATTTAGTAATTAAAGGCGATATCAAGAGTTGTATTTATGATCAATTAATTATATTTGAAGGTAGAAAGCTTGAAATCGGACATCGATATAACTAAATAATGTATATACAATTATTTTATTTCTGAGTAATCAATGTTTTGATTGTGAAATAAGCAAACTATTGTTAAATACACTTAAAATAAACAATAAAATAACATTATTTTTTTGTTAATATAATATAAAGTTATAATGTCAAAATGACAGTTTATAAAGCGCTGTTTAGAGAGCAAACTTTCTTCAACAGCGCTCTGATTCCGGGATTGAAGCTATTGAAAGGACATGAAGGTGGGAGCTGCGGTCATTATAATGGGTACTTCCCCGCATCTACATATGTTTATTCTTATGCTAATGCGTTCCAGCATTTGCCTATTAAGGTATCAATTTTCTTTTCTCTATCGCTTCTTGGTCAGAAAATAATGTTTATTTGACAGTTCTAAATACACATATAAGATTAAAATAAAAATATATAATTCACTGCAAGTTATAATCAAGTTTATAGTTTGAATATAATTTTATTTTTCTATTCACTATTGTTATGTCACAGACGAACGAATCTACGAGTATTTCTTCAACTTTCAACAAAAGTGAATTAAATTACGTTTAAAGCTTAATATCTCCAAAGTTGTAAATATTTTCGTATTTATTTAACATAATATTTCTACTTGATGTAGTTTTTTTATGTTTTCTTACAAAAAAACAGCTTGTTTTTAAAATACTTAAAAAGCGCCACCTAAATGGACAAATTTATCCTTAAATAAATCCTTTAAAAGATCCATAAAAATATTTATTTGTCAGTTTCAGATATTTGGTTTCTTCACAAACTAATGTTAAAATACACTTAAAAATAAATTTGTGTATAAAATCATAAACAAAAGTCCTTAAATTGTTGAATATGATTCAATTTGTTTTAAGCTAATTTTGTTTTGCGTGAAGAGAAATTCAAATGAAACAAATTATTTTACAGCTCACACCAGTATTACGAAGCTGAAATTCAAATTTGATTAAATTATGTTTCATCTTATTTCTATGTGACCAAGGAAACATTATTTTTCATGGCGTGTAAAAGAGAAAATGAATAAATAAACGACTTAATGGAATGGCTTTTTAATTTTCCTTCAATTCTCACTTCATGAAATTAAAATCATATCTTAACTCATTTCAGAATAACCGCTTTGACTTACATTTTGATTCAATCCTGATCCTACGATTATGATGACATTTTTATTTGATTTTCATATTTTACACTACAAAATTATCTTTTTTACGTAGTTTGTGAATTGAAAATTATGAATTGAATAGTTTTTATGAAACTTTTGCTGAAAAATACTTTTTGTTGTTTTCTTTTTAGTATTAATGCAATATGGAAAACGTAAAACAATTTGAATATATTTAAAATTTAGAATTTTATAAAAAAATATATGATTTTAAAAAGGAAAAGTTTTTATTTATTTAGGTTGCACTGCAAAAATGTACACTTTAAAAACATTTAACATTGCTTGCCGTTAATGAGAAACGACTATCGTTTCTAATTTCAGAAGAAATATTTCCTACAAAATTTGTATAATCTAACCTAATAAGTCCTTTTAATTTAAGATATTGTTTTTCACAAATATAATGTTTTCTCGGATAATGAAATCGAACTTGTGCAAATAATTTCACACTTGAAGATAATTTACTCTCTAAACGGTGCTATTTTACGAGTAATTGTCCTTTTACGAATATTATTAATGCTGATTTATTTTTACACAATTTACCATATGCTTAAAATATTTATAATGGTTATGACATCGGATTAAAGCAAAATTAATGGAAAGTGTTTTTTATTAACTTTTTTAATACATGTTCATGAAAAAAATGAGTAGTACAATTTGGTTGATCTATTTCCTGAAACCCGCAGGCTTGAAATATATCATATTATATTCAGACACATAAGTATGCAAATTACGCATAAAATTGATAGGCTGTGAACACGTTAGTGTACTTAATGTAGTGAAATATGCAATCAGTTTAAGCGTATGAAAATGAATTCCAATTTGTAACCATAAAGTTTTTTCCAAATATTGAATTGATATTTGCATTACACGTTGTACATAGTAAAAATTGGCAGGTTAAATGCACTGTGGCAACCAACAAGAAAGGTATTAAATAAACTTTAAGTGAAAACTAGACTGGAATCCTTTTTAAAAAGAATTAGATACCAAGAAGAATTGAATCCACAACTTCCGCCATGGAAGACAGACGTTTTACCAACTAGTTCACGGAGGACGTCAATATTTCAGTAAATTATCTTGATTATTAATGATTTCAACTTATATAAAAAAAAATTGTACCTACATGGTAATGCATGACTGCAGTGAAATAAAAAATCATAAACTAACTATACCGAAATACATTAGACCTGGGACTGTTAAGCTGTTAAAATCACTTGGAATCTTTGTTAAATTTTGCGTACCGTTAGGAGTTAAACTTGAAACCCCGGGGTGGTAACATATACTGGCGTATTTTTTTAATTTCCACATTTTACGGATTTCTTAATTTAAATTGTGGATTTCATTAATGTTTATTCATATGGAAGAACACTAGGGAACTTTTTCTCATAGTATAAGACAAACCTGAGAATATATCCACAGTGTCAGTCAATTTGCTCAACACCTCTACATTATGTATTATATACAATTTAGCCAAGATATTGGTTCTGTAAGTTAGTAAATATAATAAGTACGATAATAAAGATATACTCTCATCAACATTGGCACGGAAGTTTCTCGGCTAGGTGGGATTTTGTACTGAAATTATATTTAAGCAAGATATTCTATTATATTTAAGCACGGTATTCTATTATATTTAAGCAAGGTATACTCTTTATAAAAAAATTCATATTACTTTCGCCAGTATATTTATGTATGTTTTCATTAACTATCTCGCCAGTATCTTTCTGGGAGTCGACGTGACACAGTAAACAAGAAATCTGTCCACAAATAATTTTGCTTTATAAATTATTACTGTATATACATATAAACCAAAGATAAACTAACAAAATTTAAAAAAAAACGTGAAATCCACTAATAAGTTATTTGCTTAAGCATTTGAGATGCTCAACCGTTTTTTCTAACTCATCAGAGATCTGAAATGTTTTCGAAAAACCTTCATGGTTTTCGTTTTTTAGCCGTGTTCCTTTTAGTGCGCCATTTTTTATTCTTATTAATTAATATTTTTCAATTATTTTTCCAACTTTGTTAGACTTTATTTAATTAGCCTGAAAAATATTAAACGACTGTTATTTATACTTAGTAAATATTTCATAGAATGAGCGCTTCTCTTGAGTTTCATTCAGTACTTATTTGAGAGTTTGCAGACTTTTTATATTTAGGGTTATTATCGTTATGTTATGTCAGAAGATAAAATATTTATTTATCAAATAATAATTAAAAGTTATGGTACTTCGTCTTTGGTACTAAGAGAAATTATGAGAGAGCGATTTAAGGCGTCCAACTAAATGAACATAAAATTAAGTTCATATTTAAAAAAAAATTGGTACTGGAAATGATTTAGTTGTTTGTTGCAATGTTTTTTATTTACAAACATACCATTTCACGGTTTCACTTTTAGGGGAAAAGAGCGCCACACTTTATTATTACAACATTTTGTCTTTACCTCTCCTTTACCATACAGTTCCTTCTATTTCTCTTAGGAACCATCTTTTTTTTCGAAATTAAATAAATTTTGTCCAACTTCACATTTTCGGTATCTACGTCTCTTAGACTTTCAAGTCACGATCGTAATAAAGATTTGTTTTTGTACTAAGAGTTAGCAAAAAATATACGGTTAGATCTCCCCTTTTCGAAACCACACTTGTACTCGTAGACTGTAGTATTAAGAATATGTATTCTGTACAGATGAGGACCAATTGAACATGCAAACCATATTTTTTTAATTCATATGTATTTTTTTATGAAAATTTACGTCTGAAACCATCGTTAAGGTTAAATGACGGTCTGAACATTATGGAGTTCAACCCATTTACCTGGTGTTGATGTTTTTATAGGTTGAGATTTATTTAAGTTTCATACTAATCTAATGCAAAGAGGTGAAATGTATTTTAGATTAAAAGTGTTTTTAAAAACCTTCCGAATTAATTAACTAAAATACGAGTAGTAAATAAATAAAAAAACAATTCAATAAAATAAATAAAACACTTAATATTTATTTTGCATTCACCAGTGTTTTATTTATGTTCACTGCCGATTTCAAAGACCTCCGTCTTATTTGTCAAGTGAAGATAAGCTATTAAAAACATTTTATTAAAAAAAATGAACATGACACCACAAACAAACCTCTTGTCTAAGATTCAAGAAATACCTTCAAATAAGCTCGTAACAAAGCGTTTTGAGTCATCAAAGCATGATATGAGACGTAGCGTAATGTAACATATTATTTATTTTTATTAAATATGTTATAATAAGATCCGCTTAATTAATTCGATTTAATCAATGTACGTATCAGGTTTCGTTTAATTTACATACACGATTAATATAATTACTTCGTGTGAAGTATTTGATCTTGAATTACATTACTCCCACACGTTTCAGACCATCCTTTGATTATTCTTATTCAATGAGCTAAAATATATACATATAATAACGCGCTTAACATTGAAGCTGTCGACTTTAAAACAATAATAATAACAACAATAAACAAATTGTTTATAGTTAAGGCATTAACGTTGTGGATGTTTAAAGACATTTTAATTTATTTTTATCAAACACTGTTTATTCCACTTTTTGTAACGGTATAACCCTACCGGTTTCAAGGCTTTCACCTCATCTTCAGGGGAGCACAAAGTCTTGTTTGTCTGGGTTGAGGTCTTCCACTAGGATACTTATTTAACACTTTTATTGCAATACAATCTGGCGGGCTTATTACCAGGCGGCAATCTCTTCCAACCAACCAGACAAAAGTAAATGAAGCAAGTTACGTGGTCGCATAAATCATTCAAATGACTATCCATCCCCACGAAATCCATAAACATATACGCGAGAACATGCTCACGAACCCCACAAAGACGGACAATCACCTGAACATTATTTTTCATATAAAGCGAGATATCATCAATCAAAAGGAAAGGAAAGGATGGTGGAGAGGAAAGGAAAAGAAAAATCAGGAATGAAACACGTTATTTTACTGACTAGAAATTAAGAGTTTTTTCAGTCGCTTCTTAAAGCATGCCAAGGACGGAGCGTTATATCGTTACAAAAAATGAAATAAACAGTGTTTGATTAAACAAATTACAATAATAATAAACACTTATACAAATATATTGTCTTGAAATGAAATATGTGTTTAAGGTGTTTTGTTATAAATGAATAAGTTTTTTTTAACAAATATACGAAATCATTGTAGACTTACATTTTCGTAAAAATCTGTAAAATAATTAATCGATCTCCGAGTGGACTAGGGAGCATGGCTTACTGATTACTCCTACGAAGTCTCGAGCGATCCTTCTTGGCAGTCTTCTCAGTAAATTCAACACTGACTTACTTCCTCCAATATTACTTGATGGCTCTATCATACCATTACATAAAACTGTTAAAAACCTAGGAGTGCTAATGGATAACACTCTCTCATTGCGAGATCCAATAAATGAGGTAAGCCGAAGGTTCTTCTTGCGCCTTCATTCCCTTCAATTGTTACAAAGATTCCTGCCTACTAAAACCAAAAGTTTACTCGTGCAATCTCTGCTCTTTCCGATTCTGGACTATGCGGACGTCTGTTACTTGGCTATTACAGAGGAACAGCTGGACAAATTACAGCGTCTTTAAAATGTTTGTCTAAGATTTATTTTTAACCTAAGAGAAAGTACGATCATATCACTTCATACCAGAAGGCATTGAACTGGTTGAACGTTAGAAATGGACGCGCAAATTCACATACTCTCTCTATCGTGTAATATCTTAATCTGACCCGCCGCCCCCTCTTATCTCGCCGAAAATTATCAGCGTCTTTCCGATCATGGACTAGTGCTACGCTCAAACAGAAATTGTTCACCGGCCTTTATCCATTTACATTACCATGCCATCAGCATACAGCAATCCGCATACGTTCTCTATACTCGCATTAAAAATATAATGTATTGTTATACGTTTTTACTCGACAAATTATTCTGATTTTTGAATCTGAGAAGTAGACATTTTGCTAAATCACATAGAAGCAAAAATAAATTTTATTAAAGGGATTAAAATATAAATTTCTTTAACAGTGAAGGACATACACCACTTGTCATCTGTTGCAAGAATGCTTACATTCACATATGAAATTTTCTGATTAGAACGTATGATTGAGACATGATCGATGAATCCCTGCGCCAGATGCTGCATCAGCAAAGGTTTGATCGATCGTTGGTAGTAGGTGATAAATTATTACTCTCAAATTAACATGATTGATCGAAGAGCATTTAACGAATGCATTCGCTAGGTCCAGAAGTCAGCTTGGTAAAATGATATTGACCCTTACTGCCCTGTGATGTGTAACTAGTACAAATTGCTTCTAAAAACTTTAATATCTCTATAAATATAATAAATACTAGGTTCAGATTTTAGGTATACCTCCGTAATACATTTACGCATTGAATGAAAAAAATAATATTAATAATAATTAACACTTATCGGTCACATCAGAGATATTTTGTGAAAATCGGGAATAAATTCACCAATACAATCAAACGTGTGCCAGTGTGTGACGTAGGTATATTCATTCTGAAACACCGCTATGGGTGAGGAAGCGATGCTATTCACGTCTCACTCTCACTCTATTTCGATTATAGGAACGCAAGAAATATAATCTCAGTTCGCTCGCTTCTCTCGCTCAGTAGCTCGCGGGCTTTCGTTCGAGGTGGTTGCTTCGCTCGTTTTGTGAACGTCGGCCGATGTTTTTTATCATCTTTTCCGCAACAAAATTTCAATTACTATCACTTTTGACTTCAAATTTAATTAATTTAAGCGATTGGCTATGAATATTCTTATTTGTCCGATTTTAAATCGCTAGTTGTATATATTTCTGACCATAAGGCTCTTTAGGCGGATTCATTGTTTTTTATAAGTTATATACATTTTGGCTTTAAATATTTTACTAGCGATCAATAATTGATCAAGAAAAATATTTTATATTACTGCATATATTAAACAAAAACTACTCTCTTATTTGTTTGGGGAATGTTGTACTCGTATGCATGGATAGAAAACTTTAAGGAGACCTTTCACTCCTCATACCTGCAACGGCCACGACGTGATGATATGTATGCACTTTGTTGTTCCATTCACTAAACTTTGTAACCAACACATAAGGTTGAAACATGTATCGCGGTGATAAAATGTTATCAGGGAAATAACAAATAATGCATTGTTAAATGTTCCAATGAAGAGTTTCACAAAGCTGAAACGAAACGTAATTAATTTTCTGATCCATTCAAGTCATTGATACACATATATTTCCGTAAGTTGAGGAACAATGTTTCAAACTGACATGTATTTTACTGATAACAATCTCTGTGGGCTTGTTGGTAAGATGCATGTTTCCAACGGGGGTCGCGGATTCGATTCCTCTTGGAGCTTATATATTCCAGTCTAGTTTTCACTCAAGGTCTCTTTAAAATATTTCTGGTTGATTGGAAGAGATTTTTTTATGGCAATTAGTCCAATAAATTATTATGTAAGATAAAAATACAATAAATAACATACGACTATGTAATTCCTTCTGTGTTAAAAGGCTGAGAATCAATTTCTTAGTTTCATATTTAGAGAAGAATAGAATGATATAAAAATTAAGTTAGAGCGTTTATCGCCAAGGGTTCATTTTCGTTCCTTTGATGAAAATATATTTTTTCCGAAAGTTCTGGTGGTATGTTAGAAAACGGTGTTAAAATAATGTAAGACAAAACAATAATAAAAAGCTGTAACGACGTTATTCCCTCGTCAAATAGTGGAAAAAATATATATTGATATAATTTGTTAAAGAAAATAACATTTTCTCTGAAAATATTGTTTTCAATTAGTTTTTTATAGAGTTTTAGAAAAGATTTAGAGGAAAGGTTGAATTAAATTATTTCTTTAAAACTATTTGAACAATGTATTGCTAAACGGCAATCTCTTTCAGTCAACAATATAAGGGTGACTCGGATTTACAATATATAACTTACGCAATCTGATGTTCCGAGGACTTTCTTTACAGAAGATATTACACAAATAAAAAAAATCCCTTGCGGTACTGGCTGCATGAATGAGGTAGAGCTCGTCTGTTTTGTATTGTATTACACTTTCGTTGTATACAGTACAACCTGGCGGGCTTATTGCTATGTGGTAATATCTTCCAACTAACTAGAAAGATGTTAAAGAAGTCTTAAGTGAAAATTAAACTGAAGTCTTTTATAAAAAAATGGGTTCTAACAGGAATCGAGCCCGCAACTTTCAGACAAGCGCCTTACCAACTAGCTTACGGGGATCATCTGTCAGTGAAAGAAAAATATATCTTTCATTTTATGGTACCCTTAATGTACTTCATAATTTCTCTCGAACAAAACTTCATCTTTTTGTTGGAAACATTTTATTATACGTTGGTTGTAAATAAATAACTAAGTTATACTTCATTAATCTTAAGTTACTTATAAATATATACATTGTCCAGATATAACAAATTGAAACAATCGTAACAGTAAGAAGAATTAATTGCAATATATGAAAATATTTACAACCCTTTATATTTTTCGTTTGTCTTAGAACATGTATTTATTTACACGCCGGACAGTGCAAAAAAATTCTATTCGATAGTTCAATTTCACTTTTATTATTCCCTATTATATACTCGTACATAAATTAAATATCGAATAACTTCGATTGAGTAACTGGCGGTTTAAAATACTTTTTGAGGAATACCCTAGTGGCCTGGAAATAACTCTAAGGATGACCCATCCTTAATGTTTCATCCAAGTAACTCAAAGGACCTAAACGTAGAAAGGAGCTTCCAGAATAAGCCATCTTGCAATTTGCTTCTTCCTTACTAACGAAAAATACTACGAGTACTTGAAAAATATAGATCTCGCATTTTTCTTGTCCCGGGACCCCACGGAATAAAATTATGTATATTGTTTGTTATTTCACTGCCTCGGTAATATTATTTTATAAACACGCTGATATTACTATGTTTTTATAGTATTTGCATGTTTATGGTTTATAAAATTAATGCTTGTATATAAAAATATTCTAGATGTAAGCCTTCAACATGGGTAATTTGTATTCTAAGAAATAAAAAAACATCTCTAGTGATAGTTCAACGCCCTGCTGATGCGACCACCATGGTAGATTTTTTGTTGACATTTACATGCTGATGCTCATAATTGTTGTATTAATGATGAATGACAAGATTCGAGAATAAATTGTTCCATCTTGGGATATACCATATAAGAATACTTCAAATATTTCTCGTTTGTCTAAAGAACACATTTATAATAATACTCATAGTTTTTCCTCTAAGAATTAGAAATGCAAATGTATGCGAACTTTATCTTATGAAACTGATTTAAATTCTTAGAAATGTAACAATTTATATTTTCATGTAACTAAACCTTGAAAATATTATACGTATTTATCTTACTCATTCGTTTAATAATTCTTGGAAAATTTGATTTTATCATTTCAAAGAATGATATGTTATTTAAAAAAATAATTAACAAAGTTGAATTTTTTTCATGAATAGTTAGACCAGTAAAAAAGACGAAAGTAAAAAAAGACATTCTGTCCATTTTCATAGTTAAAATGTACAATTATATTTTTTCATGGAATTCGTTCCTCTGAATTCTAATCATAATTTCAGTTATTAATGCACTAGAAAAAAAGGATCCATTATTATGGTATGTTCCATAGAATTCTTAAATAGTTTACACAAAGGTTTATAGGAGGTTCATTTATTAAACAAGGCCTATTCTTATCTTGTGCAATCCTCCTGATAAAAACATCATTTCAAGATAAAGAGAAAAAACCCAACCGAAAAGATTTTTAGTTTTTCATGATTTTGTAAATATTTTCATAAAAAACTCAAAAACGTTCAGCAA
Organism: Odontocerum albicorne; assembly: GCA_949825065.1. NCBI lineage: Eukaryota > Metazoa > Arthropoda > Insecta > Trichoptera > Odontoceridae > Odontocerum > Odontocerum albicorne. The sequence goes on along the minus strand of OX463838.1, from coordinate 52,129,670 downwards.
GAATAAAGTTTTAAATTTATCAAAAAAGGGTTAATAGAATAAAAAATATTCAATTGTTTCCATATTATTACAATTACTGTTCTCATCTTGTGCAATCCTCCTGATATAAACATCATTTCAAGATGAAGAGAAAAATCCAACCGAAAAGATTTTTTAGTTTTTCATGATTTTGTAAATATTTTCATAAAAAACTCAAAAACGTTCAGCAAGAATAAAGTTTTAAATTTATCAAAAAAAGGGTTAATAGAATAAAAAATATTCAATTGTTTCCATATTATTACAATTACTGTTCTCATCTTGTGCAATCCTCCTGATATAAACATCATTTCAAGATGAAGAGAAAAATCCAACCGAAAAGATTTTTTAGTTTTTCATGATTTTGTAAATATTTTCATAAAAAACTCAAAAACGTTCAGCAAGAATAAAGTTTTAAATTTATCAAAAAAAGGGTTAATAGAATAAAAAATATTCAATTGTTTCCATATTATTACAATTACTGTTCTCATCTTGTGCAATCCTCCTGATATAAACATCATTTCAAGATGAAGAGAAAAATCCAACCGAAAAGATTTTTTAGTTTTTCATGATTTTGTAAATATTTTCATAAAAAAACTCGAAAACGTTCAGCCAGAATAAAGTTTTAAATTTATCAAAAAAGGGTTAATAGAATCAAGAATATTCAATTGTTTTCATTTTGAATAAATCAAGTCATTTGTTTAGAATAAAGAACAGTAGTCAGCTAAAAAAGATCCTAGAAAATGTGTATAATATCTATGTTTATTATTTTATTGGACACCATAATAATATATATATATTTGAATGACTTACCGCCCCATTTCAGTCAATAATGTTAGTTTAAAGCGGATCTTCTTTGGTAGCCTTAAAATAACAAAAGAGTCAAAGGTTTATATTTTTGTTTGTTATATACTCGTATGTTTTTCATATTACGTTTTGGGTAAAAATGTTCATCTCGTTCGCATTAGAAATGCGCGAATATTATTATCATTTTACATGAGGTAGTTTGTATTTCCAATATGTGCGATGACGAACTGTGATGTCTATTGGCTAGAATATCTCCATTGAATCTTTTGAATCTGTGTCTTCGATTTTCATCTTTATTGAATACATTGATTGTTCCAAATCGATCCAATATGATGGGGTATTATGAAAAGGCTTTTACCGTTGTTGGTCCTGTGGCATGGACTAGTATGTCTCTAAGTATAACCAATATGGGTGGCGTATGCAGCTTTTGGAAGAACTTGACGACAACGCTTTTTGGGAGGTCCTATTACAATTTATGATTTTGTGAAAACTATACCATACACAACATACACTAAACTCTGCTAAAATCCGAATGTGATATTATCATATATCGGGAGATATACAAAGGTTTTTTTTAAGGTCGTTCTCTTGGTGAATGTTCTTACCAAATATGTTTTCCTAAACATACGACTACATAATATAGATGCGAGGAAATACCTAATACAATGGTTACAGCCACCACCTTCCTATCCTCACATTCAACTTTTATATATATATATATATATATATATATATATATATATATATATATATATATATATATATATATATATATATATATATATATATATATATATATATATATATATATATATATATATATATATATATATATATATATATATATATATATATATATATATATATATATATATATATATATATATATATATATATATATATATATATATATTTGTTTTGTAATATTTTTAATATATCAATAATACGACCTCAGTAGCCTAGTTGGTATGACGCTTGTCTCCCAGCCCGGAGGTTGCGGGTTCGATTCCTGTTGGAACTGAGATTTTTTTTTAAAAAGGATACAAATTATTATTTTATTATTATTATAAAGGTTTGATTGCAAGGGCAAAATACTGAACTATCTCCAAGCCTCTTCATATAATCAATTCGTATGTGATTATTGTATTATAAAAATCAATGAAAAATATATGAAACGAAGTAATTATGTTAAACATTTAATTAATGTGACTGATCTTTTACTGTAACAAAAAAAAAACAATAATAAATAACGAAAAATAACCCAGAGAAGCCGATTTTTATATCTTAATAAATTTATAAAACAATATATTAAAAAAAAAACAAATGTTAAAAATTTTAAAACCTGCTACGTGAATCAAAAGTGTTGGTAAACTCGAAATAAATTAAAGTTTGCACAATGTGAGTTAGGGATAATGATGTCTTAAATCTCACGAGTTGACATATCTCCGTGTAATTAAGGTGGCCATAACTCAAGCCGTGACAAGAAGAAAAACTACGTGTCACTATCATTCTGGTCCGCAGCTAACTTCATTCATAAAACCATATTTCATCTGACCTTGTCGCTATTCGGCGGGTTTATTTAATCGAGCAGAGACAACACGTATAAATTAAGCTTTTGTTAGGTATACAATTATTAATCATGGCATTCATGAATCATTCTTTTTGTTTTTACTGAAAATTATATGGTTTAGAAGTTATCATAATTTTAGAAACAATCTCACTTTTTCTTGGAAAAAAAAATGAGTAGAAACATGTCAAAACATAAAGTAGTCGATTTTTTTGTAATTCTTTTAAAGCGAGAAAATTCAAATCTAGTCAGTTTTTTTGAATAAGGAGGTGAAATTTAGTTACTACTTCTCTCAAACTTACTAATTCATCTTAAATTTTAATATTCTGTATAAAATTACACCGTACGTAAGTTTTTTTTTTGGAAAAGAATAATTTACATATTTTTTTAAACTTTTACTCCTGTCATTTATTTAACACTTTCATGCAAATATGGTACATCTGGCGGATTTATATATTTAAACCAATTTCTTTTTACTAACCATATTTTATTTTATAATTATAAAAGGAAACTATTTCCCTATCTTAAACATATTTTGATTTTTGAAATTAACATTTTAAATTAGAATAAATTATAAATCTCAAGGAAAATAGGGATAAGGGTTGAAATTGTCGTTGTAAGTTGTTAAGAACGAGGAATATTCTGAGACAAATTGTACTTTTACAGTTTTTTTCTTGGATATCGATGTTTTTGTCGTTTTTATTTGTTATTTAATATGTAGATTGTGTAGCGGGAAAAATATTAAAAAAATAAAGTTTTGTAATTTCTTAAATTTTAATTAAAAAGATAATAATTAATCTCAAGATCTCTTTTTTTATATCGTATCACCATTATTTTAACTTTGCGTGATCATGATATGTTTCCATACTATTTCATTGTTAGAATTGTGCATTCTTCACAAAACTATGCTGATGATAGTAACATTATATCTAAGTGAAACGATATACTGATGAAGCTTCTCTAATAAATTTCACTCTGTGGCTATGAAATCCGATCCTCCTGTGTCGACTCGACAGTGTGCATGTACAGAATCTACAGGAGTTTCACTAAGTCTGATTTACTAATAGTCGCTTTCTAGACAATCTGCTTAATGAGTAGTGCTTCTTCCAATTTTGGCTAGCTTCTTCCAATTCAGGATATCTGGGTCGAAATCGTAGGTCGAAATAAATAGCTGTTCATTAACATACCTTACCACTTGTTAGTAATCTGTTTTATAATCTAGTTATTTATTCAACTGATATTAATGCTATAAAAAAAATCAATTTCAAACAACAAGATATTCACAGAAACGTGGGAAACTCATTAAAAAAAGTACACAAAACGTATGTTTTGTTCTACGAAAATATTTTCCAACGTTTAAATACTCGTACACTTAGTTTGTCTTGTAGATTTAAATACTCGTACACTTAGTTTGTCTTGTAGATTTAAATACTCGTACACTTAGTTTGTCTTGTAGATTTAAATACTCGTACACTTAGTTTGTCTTGTAGATTTAAATACTCGTACACTTAGTTTGTCTTGTAGATTTTTTCATGCTGTGTAAAAATCATAAAAAAATATTCTGTAATCAAGTTGATTAGACGCCTGTCTTTCAAGATGTAGTTGTGGGTTCGATTCCGTTGTTATCCAGGTTTTTTTAAAAGAGTACAAGCTGTTTAGACGCCTGTAATTCAAGCTGTAGTTGTGGGTTCGATTCCGTTACCCAGGTTTTTTAAAAAGAGTACAAGCCTGGTTTTCAATTAATACATTCTTAACACCTTTTTCGTTGGTTGAAAGATATTATTGTCATATAGTAAGAAATTCGCCAGGTTGTATTGTATACAACGATGGTGTTTATCTTGTTGATATTTTCACGTTCTGTGAAAATCATTGAGTTATGTTTATTTTAAGTGCTTTCATCGTATCATTTGAAAATCTCAATAAACATGTGCAAGATGATGATGATATCGAGAGTTTTCTTGTTTTGATTACAATTATCTTTAACTTCACCACTAATTGTTGTATCGAATGAAAAAATAATTTCGAGATGTTTATTGTCTTAAATTGATTACATGTACATACTTTACGTTAAATTGATTACATGTACATACTTTACGTTAAATTGATTACACGTACATACTTTACGTTTATTGTTATTTCCCTCTGCGCTTATTGAAGCTTAATAAAAAATGTTGGTCAAGGAAATAGAGCACGTGCTGTTACTCAAGTAATTAAGGATTTAAATGATTCACTATACAAGTATAACAGAATTCCCTTCAACTCGTGGATTATGTTCTTTTCTTCTTTAGTGTTGAAAACTTTGTAGGGATTTGTGCGCATTTTGTTTCGTAACAAATTCATTTCATCTTTTAATTATTAACCCCTTAACCGAGAAGATAGTATAAAAGATAAATATTCTGTTTTATTTTAATATGTACTCAAGAGGTTCTCATTAAAATAAAAATTTTAAATGGCACTTACTGTTGGGATTACTGTAGTAATTTACAATTGTTGTTTTGGTTTTTAAAGAGTGGGTATTTTTTGTACTAGTTAGTGCTTTTTAGCTTACAAATACTGTTTAATACAATTTCAATATAAGACTACATATCTTCAAACTGTAATTTTTTAAATTTTAAATCTTTTTTTACTTAAGGTGCATACAAATCGTAAGTTGCAACTTGTGAAATATTCACGGAAGTAAAACAAATTCAATATTTATGAAAATATATATTCATAAATGTAAAATTTGTTTATTCTCGTATATATATCATTTATACACCGTCCCCTTTAACACCGGTTCAAAAATTGTTAGCTAGGTATTTAAAATTCGTTCAGTATCACGGACCCACCGAGATTCAAATTTCGAATTACTTTCGGAGAGAATGCAAGTATTCCTCTCTCGCTCTCTTGTATTCAAAATTCAATTCTAGTATTCTTTCTTTGACGACAACCATCGTATGGGCTTTGGCCCATTTATACTCGTACTATGATTCAATAAGCATTTAATTTTCGTATGAATTTCATAAATACTTTGAGTGCCACACAAAATTTACTATTCAGAATGTTTTCACGAATATAACACAAAAGATAAAGAAATAGATTTTTTACTTACACATATAAACTTGACGTCGCTTTATAAACGATATATTATAATTCCTACGCATATTAACAGATTGATTCATTAAATAAAAAAGCAAAGAATTTCTTAATTTGTTATTAATAAATTGTTACTTTTTTGACAATTTACTTTGTAAAAGTATTTTTAATTCTTTATGATTTAATTCATCGATATATACAACACATAAATTAAAAAATCATTCGACATGATTTCATTTGATTGTTGTATTGCTGTGCAAGTAAGTCATGAAGATAAACTCTTTGAGTAAATAAAATTAAATTATCTAAAATTCGTATAAATTCTTAGTAAGGTAATTTTATATACTATTCGAAAAAGTTCACTTGCCCGAAATTCCACATCAAACGTATTCAGGGAGTATCGGGTTTTTAAAGTAGTTAGTTTATCTTTCAAATCCATTACCTGGAACTATTATAAAAAAAAAAAATACAAACCCAACATACACAAAACACATACATACGGGTGTGTTTTATGTTCCAGGCCGATGTTTTTTTAGTAAAATTTAAATGAAACAATTTTATAATTTATATTTCATTGATTGATTATATGGTCTTTACCATTATGTATGGAATATAATGTCGAGCAAGTAGCCGCCTCTGGCCGTGGCGCAAACGCGAGCTCTTTCAAGCATATTTTTCATGACATTCTTTCAGACTTCTGTCGTTATTTTAGCAATTTCTTTTCGAATGCTTGGCACATGATTTAAACAAAAAAAAAACCTTCAATTTTCTTCGCGTATTTGCAATTGAACAATTATTTAAATAAAAGGTTTTGATACCTTCAACACGTTATTGCGAAGTTATATGGTCCATAACAAATTGTTATTGACCACTCTCTACGGCTGCCAAATATAAACTGCCAAATGATAGCCTAATCAAAATGGCGGCCAAATAAAATCGGCCTGGAACATAAAACGCACCTGTATATCATATATACCATCCCTAGATCCATATAAATCGATCATCCACTTTCAATTACTTGTTTTTTGGTGTTGGTTGTTTAGTTTTTTATATAACGTATAAATACAATTACTCGTCATATTAATAAATAAATACATATAAACTGAAAAAAATACTGTTTCATATTATTTGACATTTATTTTAATCTATTAAAATTTTCCCTCTGATTAAAAACAGATGAAAAATATAAACAGAATAAGCATACGTCTCTTCTATTTAAATTAAAATGCATTTCAATTTGCCGGGCTGTAATGTTGTCATCCGCAATGCAACAACTGCAGAACGGCCGCTATAAATACGAATAGACGACGGGAATGTGACATTGCAACGAGTCCAGATGTTTCAGCGTTCACATTCCTCAAGGTCGCATCATTTCGAAGAAGGCCGAACGGCTTGCGTAATATTCCCAATTATTATTAAGGTGACATCCCCTTCAAATTTATTTATGCGAATTTTATTGCACGATGAAGAGTGTATCGTTAGTAAATTACCAATTTAAAAACGCATTTCGTTCAATTTTATAGCGAATTTGTTCATAATTTTATTTGACGACCTGCAATGAAATCACGCCAAAGAATTTTATACCGCAATGAAAGGTTCAAATTCGAATTTTGTTAAGGTATTTAAAATTAACATTTTTCAACTCATATTATTTATTATTAATTAAATTTTAAAATGGGATATCATTAAGACTAAATGTCAAAGATGGACAAGAAAATGCTCTTAGAGTTGACTTTTCTTCTTGAAGTATCGTCTCCTGATGGAAGTTGGCCATCATCACGGCAATCGTTATCTTATTAACTGTAGCCGGGAACAACTCGGTAGAACTGACCCAAACCACTCCCATAAGTTCTTAAGCCAAGAGATCTGGCGTCGATTTCTGCCTCGTTTGACATTTATTTTCTTATGAATGGTGAGAGAGTTGACAGACAATTAAAATATACAAGTTCAAATAAATTTTCTGTTGACAAAAATTATGTGTGTTTTAATGTAAATATTAGTAAAATATAATCACGAAAATAGTAAAAAATTATATTGCAAAACTGTACGCATTTCTTAATAATTTTTAATAAGGGTTTTCTGCTAGAACAATATAACGAGAAATACTGGATTGTCCGTAAAGTTATTTCGTATATTTTTGGTTAAATTCAAACTCAACATTTTTCTATTTTGATGTTACTTGCTCATGGGCGTTGGTTTTCGATATTTTCCGTATCGTATAGAACGCTGCTTATTCTCGATCAAAGTCTTGATTTGGTCGTTATGAGTGCTAATCGGCTTTCTAGAGCGGACACCATCTTCGAATGTTGAATCACCATTAAGATTGTTTAAACTACATTTAACACACACTGCATCATACACGATTGGTTGTATCGGTATTTATCTATTTTTAAGTACCTAACTTAATTTAATAAATACATTATTTGACTATTTTGTTATTTTCGGCTGTAAAAGAAATGCTTCCTATAGAATGATGCAATTCGATCGAGATAAATAGTCAAGAATCTATAGGATACCATAAAAAAGGAAATGTCTTTTCCTTTTACACAGAGGCGAAACCTATCTGATTTTTCGGATTAGATATATCTTGAATATTATACGAGTATGTATGTATATGTCGAAATAAAAATGTGTATTGGAACGAATGTGATACGGGTAGTGTCCACTTAATAAAAATATGTAAGAATGAAAAAACATCACAAACGAGCAAGATTTGCAATTGTTGCATTCTATGGGGTTCGTTTAAGACTCTTACAATATTTATCATTTTGAAAACGTCACCTAGTGTAGCTTACGAAATGTTTATTTCATTTGTTTAAATATTTTTACTTTTGATTAACAAATTTAAATGAAGTGTTGACAGGTTTAAACAACGTTTAACATTTTTGTATGTTAATGAAGCATTTTGTTATCCACTATAAAAGGATCTTCAACAAAAAAGTTATATCAGGAGTAGCCAAACAGATATTTGTCGGACAAGTAGGTTGAGAAGTCAATTAAGTAGCATATAACAAGTCTTCAGTTTTTTGTTGAAATGAACCTTTTTTGCAATGGGGTTTCTGCGCCAATAACTTTCATTACTTCACTGGTGAGAATCTGGAGGCTTTTAAGATGAATGATAAAAAATATTAAATGTAAACAAAAAAAATCACTGGAACGTAACGACACCATACAAAAAAATATCATCATCATCATCACAAGTGTTTTGATGCGATTCTAAGGTCATAATTTGATATTTTTAAAGGTCGGTAGAATAATTGGAAGATCTTATCTTTAATGAAATCATATAAATTTGTGAAATTGGACCAGGGATGCGGCTTGTATTAATTATCATCGGTTATACATAAGAAAATAAAGCTTTTATTCGTTTTTCACTTTATGAATGAAAAAAGCTGATGAAAAGTTTGCATTATATACTACTGTATTCGCGTCATGGTTAAATCTTGCATAAAATGAACTTGCGGTATATACATAATATATGCGGTATATACATAATATTGCGGTATATACATAATATTGCGGTATATACGGTATATACACAAGATGTACATCTTGACAGGTTTATTGATAAGTATCCATCTTTCTAATCAACCACAACCACGTGTTAAAGGATCTTTAAGTGAAAACCAGACTGGATCGAATTTTAAAATAAAACTGGGTTATAACGGGAATCGAACACATAACCTCCAGGTAGGAAAAGCGTCTTGTCAACTACATCACGGAGGGCGTCATTGAAAAAAAAAAAGAATTTCTCATTTGAAACAAGTCATTAAAAAATACGATAGAATTTCATTACATAATTAAAAAGATTATCGATCTCTGATAATATAAGGTCTTGAATTAAAAAAAATATATTTCTCGTTACGTACTAATATATCTATTATTTTCATTAGCTGTCATGTTGTATTGGTTTTTGTTCGCCCATACAAATCGGATTTAAAATTATAATACCCCTTTATTAGCTTTGAACTTGTTCAATATATAATTGATGGACTTTTAAGATTCGACAACATCGAAAACTACCGTGAGTGCCAAAAATAGAAGTCATATAATTATATTTTCGACAGACAACATGCAATGATAATAACTTGTAAACGTATGTGATTTATGATATTTTTTGTCCATCAAAAATGAAGGCGTGAAGGTCAAGTAATAATTTGCATTCATATATTCAGAGTGACTTTGCAAAACATTATGGAATTAGAGATTATAAAACATACCTAGAATAAAATGAAAGTTCATTGAACTGAATATCTATCGGTACTAAAAAGAGTTAATTTGGAATTGTTCTTTTTTTCGTCCTTCGTGACTGCTATTAAACGTATCTATTCCATAAGTGATTGAATTGTGCATAGATTTTTTGTTAATTTGTTGGATATGGATAAATAAATTATTGTACGAGGCATATCCAGAAAGTAAGTGTACTGAATTTGTAGGTTACAATTTTTTTTATTTAAACAAAAAAATTACGTGGTTACCGTAGTGCATATGTAAGCTATTTTTCGACATAGTCGCCATTCCTCTCAATGCAGGTGGTGAAGCGGGATATCAACTTTTTGATGCCTTCCTCGAAGTAGTTTCCCGCCAACCCCTCCGTCCACTTCTCCACCTCCTCCTTTACCTCCTCGTCGGTTGAAAACCTTTTTCCACCCATGTGCAGCTTCAGGAAGGTAAAGAAATAGTAATCTGAAGGTGCTAGGTCAGGGGAATGCGCGGGATGGTTCAGGACATCCCATTTAAACGAGGCGAGCAGTTCCTTCGTGGCGTTGGCCGTGTGTGGTCTTGCATTGTCGTGCAGCAGGCAGACTCCCTTTGTCAGCATGCCTCTCCTCTTGTTCTGAATCGCCCTCCGCAATTTTTTTAGGGTCTCACAGTATCTTGCAGAGTTGGTGGTCTCCTCTTGAGGCATATATTCAATTAAAATTATGCCTTGACAGTCCCAAAACACGGATGCCATGATTTTCTTGGCTGAAATTGTGGTTTTGAACTTTTTGGCGGAGGGTGCAGAGGTGTGACGCTACTGTTGAGACTGCATTTTGGTTTCAGGCGTGTAGTGTGCAGCCCAAGTTTCATCTCCAGTAACGATGGAGCGGAGAAATTCATCTCCATGGAGTTTGCAGCGCCTCAAAAACTCTTGCCTTTTTACAAAATTTCGCACTTGGCGGGAGATTGGTTTGACATTTTTCACGAAACGTATTGTCGCGTCGACACTTCTCAACATACTGACCTCGAACCGGTCTCGTTGTGGAGGGGAAGGGTCAGGCTACACGGAAGTGTAGCCAACATGTCGAAAATAAAATCCATCCGGTCGTGAGAGCCTCAGTACACTTACTTTCTGGATACGCCTCGTAGATATTAAAATACACAAATACAACGATCTAGATTTTCTTTATCCCCATGTTACTCAAAGCAGTGTATGCACCACGTCATGTGACCTTTTATAGAACACCAACTACGAGTAGTTAGTTAATTTGTGCCCTGTTATTCATTTGCAGCAAAAATTGATAATTGTTAGTGATAAATGTTACAAGTGTTATAACGAAATGTTACAAGTGTTATAACGAAATAAATTTAGAGATGTTTTCGCCGCATCGAGTGAATGCGTTACAAAAGATATTAGCGGACAGTACAGTACACCCAAGCCTTGCTTTACAGAACCTCTTTTAATGAAATTGAAAAACAATCAACAAATTCGCTTCGTGGAAAAAATCGATATCCGGAATATTTGAGAATTGGAATTCAAAATCGATATCCGGAATATTTGAGAATTGAAATTCAAAATCGATATCCGGAATATTTGAGAATTGGAATTCAAAATCGATATCTGGAATATTTGAGAATTGAAATTCAAAATCGATATTCGGAATATTTGAGAATTGGAATTCAAAAAAGTTTTGCGCGAAATGGAACAAGGTCATCCTTTAAGCGATAAAATAAAGGTTTCTCAAGAATTACCATTAATGAATTAGGCCAATGCTTTTAAAATTTTGAAAACGATATTAAAATCCTAATCGAAAATGGCCCCGATGAAGAGAGTAGTTAAAAGTATTAAGAAAAAATTATGAGATTATATTTAATTATAATGAGTCAAGAGAAAATATGCAAACATTGGATTGGTATTTCCGCCAAGAACCTTTTTTCCAATCGATAAAATCTGATAGGCAATCTTCTTATTCTTTTTTTATAAGCGCTGTAATTCTTTACGTATGTATTTCATAAATATAATATGTACGTTTTCTCTTTTCCACATATTTCAGAATATAATCTAAACTTTTTCAAATATTTAATTGATTTTTTTCTACATGCATATTTAAAGTGTATTTATATGGAAAAACTTAATTCGATCTACGGACAACTCTTCAGGAACGTATCTCTTCCGTAAAGCGAGGTATACGTGTATACGTATGTAAACGAAGAAAACAGTAGAAATGGATTTGAAGAATTTTAACTAAGTGAAAAATTAAAATATATGAGATACTGAAAAGTGTATATATTGAGATATAAACATATGGACGATGTAAAAACAGAATGTGAATAGAAATGTGTGGATATCTGCCCTCCCTGCCTATCCCAAAAGGGACTTGGCATAAGAGTATCTGTGTTTAAACTTCAAATATGATGATCGTATATCTCAATTTTTAACAATTCTTTGCTTAGCATAATTTAATGTTTTGAATTTAATGAAAAACTGGTAACGAATATTGTATAATAACTGAGTATAAAGCTAAGTAAACAAAATACAAAATTTGGGTAGCGGCTAAATAACAAGAACAAAAAAAAAGACAAATGGTAAGGAAAACAGGGCTCAGGGTGCAATATGTTGTATGAGAGCTTTCAAATAAATACATTATTTTCCAGTTTGGGTAGTCCAATAAACGCAGTTATATGACGTCGTTTCTGGATAAACTCCTCTGGTTTAAGTGCAGAGTCAATTGATTACATTATGTTCCTAATGTTATCAGAAACCTCAGGGAACTATGCTTGACTGCATCTCAGGGTTCATTATTTGTGATGTGTCACCTAAACTTGAAGGCTGAGGACTGAGCAATGAACTAGTCAATCGAATCAAAACAGGCCTAATAAGTTTTCCAAAAGGGCAGTCTTTGTAGCTGGGCCTCTTCAGTGGAATAGTCTGCTTTTAGTACTACAGTGGTGGTGATTTATAATAGTTTTCAGCTCCGTATAGACCCGTATAAAGAAATATTTCAAAATTGAGTACACAAATATTCATCCAGGCGCCCTTGGAGTGATTCATTATCACTAAACGGCGCATATGTGCATGACTTTTCATCCAGGTGCCCTTGAAAAGATTCACTATCACTAAACAGCGCTCAAAATTAAGTCTGAAGTTCACAATTATTCATCCAGACGCCTTTGGAGTGATTCACTATGATTTAACGGCGCCAAATACTTAATATCTCCAAAACCCTCAATTGTATGGTTAAAACGCGCATTGAATCTATCGTGCAAAATATAAACTAAATAGTTATTAGATCCCATGATATTTTGTGTTTATGATAGTTTACTCTAAATGCATTTTTTTAAATGTACATATTCACAGATACCTCCTGGTTTGCGGAATAGATTATCTCATTCAACTTCCGTTGATTCAGTGGCATAAAAATAACCGAAAACGGAATAAGCGAACGCTCGGCATAAATAACTAATGTGCAATACTCTATATTTACTCTGTGACATGTACGAATGCAACGGTTCTTAAAATAAAATTATTGCCTTGAGTTGATTATTTAATGCAAATTTTATTAATTTATTCTGTAGCATACTTCTATTGTTATCTTCAAAGTAAATAACTTTCACCTCTTTGAAATAATGATAACGAACATTATTTTCATGATAACGACTAACAGTGAAAGTACAATGTTGTTCACGAATCTTCAGTTTTATAAGTATGATAATGTTAACATTGGTGGCGTGGAGTTATATAAAGCATGCTTGGTTACTATTCAGTTGTCCTGTGTTTAGTGGGTCGTCCTTTTTTATTTGGGTACCAGTGAGAATCGAAACCCAGCCTCCAGGCTGGAAGATATGTATCTAATCAGCATCTAACGAATGTCATCGCGTATATATCATAATCATCACCATCAAGGCAGGTCGCTATTGGAGTATGATTTCTTTCCAAACTTCTCATGCCTTTAATTCTATTCGTATAAATATTTTTTTGTTAATCTTTCATCATTCATTATCTCTACGTGTGCGAACAACTAAATGCTCATTTCGACACGTATTCACCTTAAACAACGTGTTCCTAAGAAACGCGGATGAAAATGAAACACTTTTACTAAATATTCATGACGGAAACCAGGTTACGGTTATAAGTGCATTTTCATTGCGCAAGGAAGCAAGCGTCTCTTTTTTAATTTCTGAGTTAACATTTTGAGAATTTTATATGGATAAATTTACTCCTTAAATGAAAATGCACACTAAAACTAAAACTTATGTTGTATTTATCCATTACGAAATAAAATTGCAAATTAATATTAAGTTTTGTGTTGTGAAGGTATCAAGTTTATAAAACTTATTTTTTATGTATTTGCTTTAGTTTTTTCAACCTACGCCGTTTTCGTCAGATGTAGGTAGAAAATAAAAAGAATATAGTATATTTTTAGAGTAATTGATATTTAAAGATGAGGTATTTGGTAAAAAATGAGGTTGGATTGATAAAAAATGATGTTGCTATTTCGACAGCGAACAATTCGATTGCTCCCAGTTTATCTTATTATGAACTACTTTATAATTTATGTTTCATACAACTCATTCAAATTATTTATGAATTTAGTAGGTTGAAATTATACTGGTATTTAATTCAAAATAATTAAAAGGTTTCTAAATAGAACTTAAAACTGTTTTGAAACGGGTTAATTCATATTATTATAACAAACCTGCAATTACTTAAGTACATAAAAGAAAATACCAAGCACAATAATATGAAAGAGTTTTCTGAGAAGTAATTTAATATGTAAAGACGCTTGAGTTACAACCTTATTTGGGAAAGGGAACATCCCACATTGTTTGTTTTGCGTCGTCAGTCTGGGTCACCTCTGTACCTCTTGACGTTTCTGGAATGATGCACTGTGCTTCAAACACCGAGTAGTCATTTCAGAACAGAAGGCGTAGAATCGTTTTAACTCCTACATGTAGATTGACGTAAAAATGTATCAATTCTCCACTGAACAAAAATATTACACATTTTCATCGTAAATATGCAAATTTTAGAGATAACGTGTTTTTGGTTTGCTTTGATTATATCGTATTTAGATCAATGGATTTAGAATTTAAATATTGGATTTAGTAATGATGCGAATATCCTTTTATTTGAAAAAAGTATTTAATTTCCCAGACTTAATTTTATGATATTTGCTTGTTTTGAATTACATAAGTAATTGCGTATTTGTGTGTTTTATAATAACAGAGTCGATATAACACAATTTCGAAGATTGTGTTCATTGAATGTATTTATTTAACACTAATACAAAATGGTTGAGAGTTACAAAATACGAGTAATTCGTGCAAGTTTACTCAAAAATCGTTTTTGAAACAACTGTCAATTAAAAATAACATTGTAAATGTTCATGCTTTGACTTTTTTTAAAGAACGATAAATTGTATCGTTTATGAGAAAATATTTAAAAAGTTAACGTTGTATAGAAGAATAACGAAATATATAAATATCATCAACTTGATGGACCAACAAACAGGCTCCTCTGTGACAGCAGCACTTTGAGATGAGCTTGGTATGATATAGTTACCATAGACGGCAAAAATTACCGTACACAGAATTGGGAGAACAAATCAGATAATTAACTTATCTCAGTCATTGAAAGAAATCAGAAACTTTTTTCGCTTTGTTGTGTAAATTTTAACTTATATGTATATATTAATGAAAAAAATCCAATGTGCCTATTATTTATTACTGGATTCTTTCGACATGATAAAGGTTTCACATGAGAGGAAGTGACCTGATGATTTGAGGAATTTCCATAAACAGGATATAATAATAAAGAAATGACCATTTGTTTATAATACACATTCCCCCACTTAGTAAGACTCGTACATAGCTAAGAAATATACTAAATAAATACAAGCGTTACCATTTTACATGAATCACTAACATTCAATCTTCCTGTGCGTTAAGTGCGGTGCTGATTAACACAATTAACAGAAAACATAATTAATTGTCGAGTTTTGTGTTGCATCGGTAAGGATATCAATTTATTTCTTAAATTTTACTCTGAAATTTTATTCTAACCCGCGTTCAGTTTTTATTCGTATTTTTTATTTAAAAGTTTTTTTTGTTAATTTTTCTTATGTTTTCTTGTGTTGTGAAGTGTTCAAACAAAATTTCAAACATTTAAGTTTGAAAAACTGATACGGTGATAAAATCGTGCTTTGTTTAATAAATTTTAAAAAAATCCATCGGATTGGAACCAAAAAAATATTAAAATAAATAATCTGTTACAAACAAAAACAATCTAAAAATAATCGAGTGACAGCTGTGATATTGGAAAAATAAAGATACTTTGACACATGTTTTGAATATAGTTTTTTAGTATTATTGAGTTTGTAAATATCATTATTGATACGATGCTTAGTTGTATTGATACTTAGTAATGCAAGGAATTCTATATTCAAATTGTGTACACAACATTCTTATTTTTCCAATCTTATTTTACAGCTTTCATTTCTTGATATGATTATAAAATATAAAAAAAAAACAAATGCAAATAATGTGTTTATTAAGACGAGTTGACTTTACTATTGGACAAAATAATAATATCATATACTTTCAAATTTAATTTAAAAAATGCTTTCGAAATATTTCAATTTTTTATTTGCTTTCAGCATTATTAACGAGTTGTTTCTAGTGAATAAATAATTTCCTAACGTTTTGATTTTTTATATCGATATACTGTAGTATCCTTAACAATAATTTATTGTTTTTTTTTATTTACTCTTTAAAAAGGCAATGTTTAATTTTATGGTTTGAATTTATTGTTATAAAAAGGCAATGTTTAATTTTATGGTTTGAATTTATTGTTATAAAAAGGCAATGTTTAATTTTATGGTTTGAATTTATTGTTATAAAAATGCAATGTTTAATTTTATGGTTTGAATTTATTGTTATAAAAAGGCAATGTTTAATTTTATGGTTTGAATTTATTGTTATAAAAAGGCAATGTTTAATTTTATGGTTTGAATTTATTGTTATAAAAATTTAACGAGATTTTTACTGAGCATTTTATGTATTATTTACATTTTTTCTGGAATGATGCACTGTGTTTCAAACACCGAGCAGTCATGTCAGAACATAAGGCGTAGAATCGTTATAACTCCTATATCCAGATTGACTTAAAAATGTATCGATTCTCCGCTTTGTGTAAAAGTATTACACATTTTAATTGTAAATATGCTGATTTTAGAGATAAATTGTTTTTGATTTGCTTTGATTATAGCGTATTTATAATAGATCAATGGATTAAGAATTTAAATATCGGATTTAGAAAAGGTGATGTGAATTTGTTCAAGGAATTTGTTTATTTAACACTACTACAAAATAGTTAGAAAGTAAATCGCGAAATTTTATTCAAATATCGTATTCATAACAACTGTCAATAAAAAAGAACATTGTATATATTATATTTAAAAGATCGATACATTTTATCGTTAATGAGAAAATATTTAAAAAATTAGCATTGTGTCGATATACTGTAGTATCTTTAACAATAATTTGGTATTTTTATTTACACTTTAAAATGGCAATATTTAATTTTATGATTTGAATTAACTGTTATAAAACTGTATGCATTATAAAATTATTTAAACCTTTTAGACAATCAGTTGCGTATTTTTTGTCTACCATAGAAGAATTCTTTCTCTAGATTTTACACATTTAATATGTTTGCATATTTATCGTTTATTTAATTTTCCAATGTCAGACACAATATTAATTCAATCAGAAAGTTTATAACGAATTTATTTTTAAATATTTATATTTTACCGAGTTCCTCTCAACGGTGATAAAAAAATACAGGATCGTGTTAATTGTGTCAACGGTATCAGAGCAAGTATATTAACTAGGTTAGCTCATTATCTCATATTTATGTGAACTTTTAAAATTGGTAAAATCAAAAGTAAAAAAACATTCATCAAATTAAATTGTCTCTTTTCTGTTTCAGAAAAAAAAATGGCTGTCAGTAGGATAGTGTTAGTGGTGGCCCTCCTAGCGATTTCTTGGGAAGTAGCGGAATCCTGTTCCTGTATACGGCAACACCCCCAAACGCAATACTGCGATTCGGATTTTGGTGAGATTTCTTACATAATTTTAAGATAAAAAGTTTTCCATATTTTTTTGTGGCAGCCCTGATAAATGTGATGGCCACATTTTCTGAATTATATCACGGTACCTTGCATCGGTTATCTTCGCTACTATTGGCTACTCTAACTTTTTGGCATCCAGAGTACAATACGTCGATTGCACTTTTTTCACAAAAAGTTTGGCCTTAAGTCAAATCATAAGACATCTTTAATAAAAGCCTCGCAATTTGATGAAAAATCTTCTACCATGTGTGACAAAAGTCTTTATGTCTGTGTCACGACGCTCCTATTCTAACTTCGTTGTGGTCTGGGTCTGACCTTTAGTTTTTTCACGATGTTGAAATAAATATCTCCAAAACATACACATTACTAATATTAATATAAATGTTACAGAATAAACATAGCGATAGGAAAAAAGTAATGGGGCACTAAAGCACATATAACTTAATTCATTTTGATACTGTCAAACATAATAGTATAAAAATAGGCTAACATGGGGGTGTTATATGTGATAAGGGAATTAGTGATGATGTTTTAAGTAAAATGAAGCAGATATGGTTTGGTAATGTAGAACGAATGAACGAAAAAAAGCCTGACAAAACAAATACATATAGTATAAAGAACAAATTTGTCATTTGTTTAGTAAAACACTGTTTATTCCACTAAATATTACGGCAAAGCCCTACCGGTCTCAAGGTTTTCACCTCATCATCAGGGGACCACAAACTGCTAGCTTGATTGTACTCCCCTGATGATGAGGTGAACACCTTGAAACTGATAGGATTATACCGTTATATAAAGTGGAATAACCAATGTTTTACTAAATAAATTACAATGTCTTTGAACCTTCACAGTATTCACGTTTTAAACATATATAATATACAAATTTTAGAGGCAGGCGTAGTAGAGAAAGACCCGTCGGTCTTCCGTTGGTATAGTTGAATCAAGTAAATAATAGTTAAATATAAAAAGTCAGAGAAATCGTACGATTTGTATAAGGTTAATAGATTTAGAACTGAAATATGTGTAATGCGATAGGAAATCTTGTCACTCTATTTTTTCTGCCTATCCCGAGAGGGAAACAGCGTGCTGGTATGTATGTTACAGAATTAAAAGTGCATATAGGTAATAGTACAAGAATATAAAATAAACTTGTAATTTTTTTGCAGGTCAAATAAACATATTAAATGTATTGAGATCTTAATAAAATTTTATTATAATTTTTATATAATTTATTTTTTTGCAGTTGTCGTCGCGACAGTGAAAAGGCAGTTAAACCCAACAGCTGACCTCAATTCTTACGAAAATGTGTACAAAATTAAGATAAGGAAGGAATTTAAGGTAGGTTTTTTTTATAATTATGCATTTACTTAATACTTAAGTCTCCATATAATCTTGTCCAATGAAAAATGTGAAAAGTAAACAGCACTTTCTTAAGATATGGATATAGAACATGGCGACATCAAGACTAAAATACCAGTGTTGTAGACACGGCAAAAAAAATCGACGACTCGAATAATTTTAAATGTTTGACTCCAACTCCAATTATAGTATATTGATAACCATATGTTATATGTACTTAATTACGTGGCGTATATTGATAACCATATGTTATATGTACTTAATTACGTGGCGTATATTGATAACCATATGTTATATGTACTTAATTACGTGACGTAATTATTTAAATGTCGTTTTTTTTGAGAAATGAGAAGCGTATTCTGCGATGATAATCTAAACTTAAAACTTCGACAACGGTAAGTCATATGCTACGTTTGGTCAGTGTTATTGCATGGAGTCGAATCATGGACCCTCAAAGTTGGTAGTATGAACCGACTGGAATCATTCGAAATGTGGATGCATCGGAGAATGCTACGGATACCCTGGACGAATATGGTCAACAACAAAAGGGTTCTTCAAAGATCCAAAGTTGATAGAGAGTTGCTGACTAATATTAAAATTCGAAAGGTGTCCTACTTGGGTCATGTACTTTTAGAGGAGCAAAGTACAAATTACTGCACCTGATCATCCAAGGCAAAATAGAAGGCCGAAGAGGTCTTGGCAGGAGGCAAATCTCCTGGCTCCGCAATATACGTGTTTGGACTGGCATAAGGGGCGTTGGAGATCTTTTTCGGGTTGCCGGGGACAAAGATGTCTACTCTCAGGTGATATTCAACGTTGGGGGGACCTGACATGACACTGGGAAGAAGAAGAAGGTTTTTTTCTGGTAATATTGTCTACGGAGATTGTTCATCATAATACATGCTATTTGTAGTAGATGGTACATACGAGTAGCTCTTAATTTCATCATGAAGCCAATACGTTTTTTAAAAATGTAAATTTTTTTAAGGAGTCGGATTTAGAATAACTTCTCCCGATTTTGACTCTAATTTCGACTCCACAAAACATCAACCGATTCCACGACTCCGACTCCTGACTCCAACTCCTGACTCCAACTCTTGACTCCAACTCCTGACTCCAACTCTTGACTCCGACTACGATTCTACAGCTCTACAAAATAGTACATAGAAAACCATTATTGTGTGTAATTATTTTTTTTACACTTACGTTGTATACATTATAACATGATTGACTGATTGCCGTATGTCAAGCACTTCCAACAAACCTGAGAGGTGTTAAGTGAAAATCAGACTTAAATGCTTATTTAAAATATCTGGGTTCCAACGGTAATTGAACCCGCAACTCCCGGGCTGAAAGACCGACGTCTTACTTACAAGGCCATATAAGTCGCCTTCTTCATGTCGTCCTTTACTATCCATGCTGCCAGACTTTGGAACCAGTTACTGTCTGCCATATGACCTCCACCCTCGTTAGCTTGTTTCAAACACTGACTAAAAAAATATAACATCTTTCTTCAATGACATTATGTGTTTCTTCGTAATTCCTATTTTCTTGTTCTATCCTATTTCCCTTCTCATTTTCAAATATTTTGTTAACAATTTTATTTTTATTGCTTTGTAAATAAAATTGTTTTTATAAATATTCTTTCTTTGCACAATATATAGTACAACTTAGCGGGTTTAACGCCACATGACAATCTCTTCGTTATGGAGGCTTTATGTGGAAATCTAACTAAAACTGATTTTACAAAAAATGTACCAATGGCAATGCAAGTTCAAATCCGGAGATTGCAGGATAAATTCTATACTTTTAAACGGGTTAAAACCCGCATTACACCAACCAAGCTCTCGTTGATATGACGCCTGTCTAATTCGTTATTTACATACTTCACAATAAATTATCTAAATAAATAAATAAAGTGCCTCCGCATATCTCATGATGATAATCCGAATAACTGAGATACATTACCTCTTGCATTGTCCAACTGGTGTGCTGTGTTGATTGAGGACATCCTCTTAGTAATGGCTGTGTCTAGTTACAGAGTATCCTTGCTTATATCAAATTACTTTGGCTTCAATAAGTAGTGGCTTATATTGAGACATTATTCGGGATACCTTATTGCCTTTTTAATGCAAATGTTACAGATTTGGATGAATATCAATACTCGTAGAAAATTCTTTGTAATCTTTAAACTGTCAAATGAATATTTATGCCAAACCGATAAGGGAAACATTAATACATATTTTTTTAATAGTATAATCTACAAACAAGTTTTCTTAGATAGTTTAAAGCAGTGTTCCCCAACCGGTGGTCCGCGGCCCGGTGCCGGGCAAATTTCAAGAAATTCGCCATGCAAAAATATTAAATATAGGATTTTCATCCATGTCCTCAATAAAATCGAAACAACGGAATAGACTGGACGTGAATGCAGCACTTCGTCTGTCAGAGACAGCAATGCAGCCAATAATATCCAATATATTAGCAAAGATCAACAGCAGGTTTCGCATTAGTTTGTTGCAAAAACCCCCATGGTTTTTGTTCAATTTTAATTGTATCAGACAATGTAACAATTAAAATTGTTTAACTTTTATATGCATATTTGTCAATTATAGTTACATATGTCCATCTGTCACAATATAAGATTAAAAAAATATTAAATAGAAAAAAACATTTTTATTTCAGTATTGGTGGTCCGCGAATTTTTTTCCTTTTTTTACCGGTCCACAGGTCTAAAAAGGTTGGGGAACACTGGTTTAAAGTACACCGATGGATTCGTATAACTCGAACATACCATTTTTAAATAATTTCTGTCTCTTGAATAAAAATACTTTTAACATAAGCTTAACAATTTCTCATTCTGATTTTTATAAAATTTTTAAAATTCCCAACAAATTATCCCTTAAAGGGACTTAAAGTAAAAATAAGACGGACAACCATTTTTATCATATTTTTTTAGTAATAACGAGAATCTTACTTTTATATTAGAACATCTTACGAACCAAGCCACTGAGGTATTTTTTTATTTGATTAATAAAAAAGTTTTTTAATCTGACTTTCATTTCAAGCCTCTTTAACAATTTTATTTAATTATTTAATATGTTGTTTATAGTTAAGGCATTAACGTTGTGGAGTTTGAAAGACATTGTAATTTATTTTTGTCACACACTGTTTATTCCACTTTTTTGTGACGGTATAACCCTACCGGTTTCAAGGCTTTCACCTCATCTTCAGGGGAGCGCAAAAAAATATTTTATACTTTTATTGCAATTACAATCTGGTAGGTTTTCTTGTCAGGTGGCAATATCTTCCAGCCAACTAGACAAAATTAAATGAAGCAAGTTACATAGTCTTAAAAAAACATCAAATTAATGTCCATCCCCACGAAATCCACGAACACATATGTGAGTATATGCCCACAAACTCTACAAAGACGGATAATCTATCTGGTTGGTTGGAAAATGCATTACCTCTTACACGTTGTAATAAACCCGTCAGATTGTATGTATACAACGGAAGTGCAGTACAATAAAAAATCACTAATGTAAATATATAAGCGCGGAACACAGTTACATGCTATCATCACGCAATTTCCCTGTAGGGGTAGGCAGATAACAGAGCTCCAGACATTCCTATCTTGACACACATCCTTCACCTCTTCTACGACCGTACAAATCGTACAATTTCTCTTACATTTTATTTGCACAATTCTGTTAGGCAAATTTCATGATAATAAAAACACTAATTAATATTAAAAGCGACAGATTTTTTTAACTCCTACGGTTTCTATGCTTTTCTTGGTCTTCTTCCTCTACGTCTTCCAATCACATTTGCACTATATATTTGCTTTGTTAGTCTTTCTTCATTCATTCATTCTACAGGCCCAAACCATCTCAGAGTATTCCCTTTCACCTTCCTCAACATATCAGCCTAAAGTTAACATTCATCCCTAATCATTCTTTTTTTCTAATTTTGTCATACATTGTCACCTCATGTATTTTATTTTTACACAATTTATTCCGCCCTTTTCTGTCTTTTTCCACGTTTACATTTCAGTCCCATTTATCAAAGTTGGCACTTACATTTTAATGTGGATTATATAATCTCAACAGATTTTTGTACTCAATAAAATATTGTAATTTGTTTTATTGAACACTGTTTATTCCACTTTTTGTAACGGTATAACCCGACCGGTTTCAAGGCTTTCACCTCATCATCAGGTCTTGTTTGTGTTCCCCTGATGATGAGGCGAAAACCTTGAAACCGGTAGGGTTTTACCGTTACAAAAAGTGGAATTAACAGTTTTTAATAAAACAAATTACAATGTCTTTAAACCTCCACAATGTTAATGCCTTAACTATAAACAACAAATAAATTATAGTTTTCGGGATTTTAAAATAATTTCAGCATATAAAATACTACAAAATCGACATACTGAGTAATTGAGTCATAATAAAAACTCTAGACGATTTTATTGGGTTTTATTCCTTAGAAGTTTTTTTTCCGTGAAATAAAGTTTGGGCCATGTTACTTCCATCCATTACTTGACTCGATAAGATTACCTATAAAAGTTATTTATGTATCGATTTTTGGCCACGTGATCTCTTGTGGTCACCCCCAGAATAATAAAATATTCTCCCCCCCCCCCCCCCAGAGATTTGTAAGTTTCAGACCCAGAGTTACATTGATACGAAACATAGATATTTCCTCTTCAAGATTGTCTCTTGAATTATTAAGTAACGGGCCATCGTGAAACTTAGCAAAGCATGTTACAAAACTAATTTATTTTACTTTATGATAATAATAAAGAAATGTGTATTTTTTATTTGCGAAGTTTTGTAAAGGGGAGCGCTTTATTCCATGCAATTGAAATTTTTGAGAGCTACAATTTAACTAAAAATAATATAGAACATTATTTATGATCGGTATATTAGGTAGAGGAAATAAATTTATTGGTTGAATTTGATCACTTCTATGTATAAAAAATTATATTACTTTGAGATTGAGGCTTTATACTTCAGAAAGTCTAGGATGAGTCGTGCGGCGTTTAAAACGTCATGTCACAAAGGGATGGGGTAAAATCGTTTTTTTTTTACAAATCGATCGTTTTTTTATAAATCGAAAAATTGTTTTTCTCTAAACTGACGTTTTAATTCCTAACTTTCACTATACTGTCTTTCTAATATATGATATCTATCTTTATCTATCTTTAAATAGGTCAAGATCCACTATGAATTAATATTAATTACGAATATTTAGTTTTATGTATAAAAAATATCGAAAATCTTTTTATCGAATACCTCATCCCTAGCCAATGCGGACTAACGTAGTGACTTTTGACAAACGTCACCAAATATTGTTTGATTTTAACAAACTGCCACATTTTTTCGAATTTGTAACAAGATGTATTAATTTGTCATTATTGTTAGTTTTATGTAATGTATTTTACCTAAATAACGTGCTATTTATTAGAATCGAGGTTTATATAAAGGTTGATAGAATAATTAAAATTAATGAACGTCGTTACAAGGTTCTTTTGGGGCAAATTTGTGAACTGTCACAGGGACCATGCTAAATTTTCTCTAGTATATATAATTTTTTGCAATGAAGCAATTCAATTGAAGAAAATCTATTTATTTTTAATTAACTTGTAGCTCTCAATAATTTAAGCTCCTCATTTCACTTTAGTCACACAAGTCTTATAAAAATATTTATCATAAATAGAACCTTATATATGTGTTGATTACCATTCGTTCTGCCTCCGATAAGAAAGTTATTAATTCAGCAATACTTAGATCGAGTTGTTTCCCAACTCATTACATATCCGTTACCATCACCGATTAATTGAGTCTTACGTGGCCTAGTTAATAAGACGCTCGACTTCCATTAGAGATTTGGGGGAATTTCCCGGTGGTATCAACAAAAAATGTCCTAGTCTGGTGCAAGACTTACGTAGGAATTCTCGCAAGCGTTGCGGATGTTGTTGAAAATGTATTATAAAATATCACATTTCAATTCATTGCGAATATTAAGTGACTTAGAAAGTGCAAATATAAATTACTTGTCTGGACAAAAAAAATGCAATTTATTATAATTTATAGTTATGATTTAGAATGTTGATTTCTTTTAAATATGTTAGTTGGACATTATTTATAATTTGAGTATTTATTTTAATGCAAGGCTAATCAAAAGTTTTTTGAACTTCTTTGAATTCTAAAAAATAGCTTTATTATATGCGTAACTTTTCGAATTAATATTTTAACATGTACTTGTAGCATAGTAAATTGATTTAACCTTAATTAATTAAGAAATTTTAACTAAATTAATTAAGAAAACTAAATTAATTAAGAAAGAAATTCACATATAGTTTCCATTCTCAGAGGCGCTTTTTGTGTTTTCATATGACAAAACTTCGATTATTCAAGTCAAGGGTTATTTTATTTTAATCCGTTTTTATGCTGCAAACATATTTAATGTGACTTTAAGATGACGCAGCAGAGACATCTAGCGGTAAACATTCAAACTTTTATACTCGATCATTAACGATTCAATCACGAGTAAGATTGATAAACATGTTTTTATCACATTTCTCTACTATAACTCAATTTTCTATTCATGTTTTACATTTATTATTTATTTCATTACAGATGTCGCAAAAGGCAAGAGTAGCGCTGAAATCGGGCAGACTGATCACACCAAGTAATGACGGTCTCTGTGGAATATCGTTGGACATAGGCGAAACGTACCTACTAACCGGTGAGTAGTCACGACAGATATTTGATAATCATTGTCTGATATTTATTCATTTGATAGCAGACGGTTTGATTGCCATTCAAGAATGTCAACCGTTGAATCTATTTGAATTTGTAATTTTATTATTGGATCACGTTCACTTAGGGTCATCACACATTAAAATGTATTTGTTATAATTAAATTATTATATGAAACAAAGTTACTAGAGATAATAAATTATTTGTAAGCTCACTAACTAGAAGGCATTTTGAGATGGTTTTCACATAAGTGAGACCGAAGAAAGTATGGTTGATATTTTAAAAAGAAAAAATGTAAAAAGTCATAGAAACTGCAGGAACTTTATAATACTGTATCTTAAATAATGTAACATACAATATAATAAAGAAGGTCATACATGTATTTAAAGACAAATTTAATTGATATATTTCGAAGACGAACTTAGTAATGAAAAAAAAATTAATGGCAAAAATTATTATAAATAAAATCGATTGAATGCGCTTAAGTTTTATTTATTTTATACAGCCTTTTGACTTTCCTATCGTGACAAAAATCTTTCGTCTGTTCTACATTCGTACAATTTCTCATACATATCCTGCGTGTTTCTGACTTTTAACGTTTAGTTTACTACTTTCAAAATATCAATCACGTCTTCCACTCATATTTGCACTCTATAGTATATTTGTTTTGTTACTCTTATAATAAATTGTTGTAGAAAATCGATGTATTAAGAAAGTTGATATATTTTTTTTGTTTATAGAATTGACTAATACAAAAATAGACTTTACATTGTTGTCTTAAGTAAGTCAATTCAAAATCTTTTGATAAATTTGAGTTCGGGAAGCTCTGAACATTATTACGACTTTTCAGACGTGTGTCGAGATGCTATTATACTCGTATTTGTACAATGAGTACTTAGATTTAAGTCTTGTATTTCACTTAGAAACTTCAACTTAAGTTTTAGGACCATTTTGCTGTCATAATTTGTATGGATTGAAACACAAAACGTAGGCACTAATTGAGTTTAGAAATATCGATTCATGACTTTCGTTGGTATTAAGTTGTCAAGTCGGTTTTCAAATCCCAAAGCTTAATTACTATTTGAGACTTTGGACACCTGTAGAACATTTACTTATTATAGTTTTATTTATTTATTATTTTATGTATATTATAATGCATGGCACATCCGGCGGTTTTATTGCTATACACATATAGTAATTTGTTCCAATCAAAAAGCGTATGTTGGATAAAATCAATGGGAGATATCACAAACAAATAATATTGATTATTTGTAATTTATTTTTATCAAACACTGTTTATTCCACTTTTTATAACGGTATAACCCTACCGGTTTCAAGGCTTTCACCTCATCATCAGGGGAGCACACACAAGACTCCTCTTCTTGTCTTGTTGGTGCTCGCCTGATGATGAAGTGAAAGTCTTGAAACCGGTAGGGTTATACCGTTATAAAAAGTGGAATACACAGTGTTTGATAAAAACAAATTACAATGTCTTTAAACCTCCACAATGTTAATGCCTTAACTATGAATAATATAATATTGATTAAATTCAAGCATTTTTTTACTATCCTATTAATCAAGCCTGCACAAATCAAAATGGGATGATGACCATATTACTTGAAAGAAAGCTGCTGCGGGCCGCAAGAAAATAGGATAGGAATAAAATAGAGAATATTTCGTTTATAACACTATTATTTTATTACAATATTATAAATTGTGATTATAACCAGAAAATTTACTTATTTTTATAATAAATATAATAGTTATTGTACAATTATAATAAATACTAGAAATAAACACGGAACACAAAGGGATTGTTTTTCGAGTGCAAATATTAATTTAATGAGAGACATTACATCGTTTTTCAGCAACAAGTTTGTCAAATTCGGGAGACATATTTGAAGTAGTCACTTTTTTAAATATTTTTAATTATTTTACAATTGAAATAAATATTTATATTTATTTCTTGTATATTCTATTCATAATATTATGAACCTAAATAGAACTTAATATTATTTTTACATTCATATTGATTAATATTAAACATCGTTACAAAAGACTTCGCGGGCCGCAGAGTTAATGATGGTGGGCCGCATGCGGTCCGCGTGCCGTACTTTGTGCTCTAAACCAGTGTTCCCCAACCAGTGGTCCGCGGCCCGGTGCCGGGCCGCAGAGACTTTCCGCCGGGCCGCAAACAGTATGCCAAATTTCAAGAAATTCGCCATGCAAAAATATTAAATATAGGATTTTCATCCATGTCGTCAATAAAATCGAAACAAAGGAATAGACTGGACGTGAATGCAACACTTCGTCTGTCAGAGACAGCACTGCAGCCAAGAATATCCAATATATTAGCAAAGATGAAACAGCAGGTTTTCGCATTAGTTTGTTGCAAAAACCCTATGGTTTTTGTATCAGACAACGTTTCAATTAAAATTGTTTAACTGTTATATGTATATTTGTCAATTATAGTTACATATGTCCATCTGTCACAATATAAGATTAAAAAAATATTAAATTAAAAAAAAAAACATTTTTATTTCCGCATGAGTGGTCCGCGAAAAAAAATTCCTTTTTTTACCGGTCCACAGGTCTAAAAAGGTTGGGGAACACTGCTCTAAACAATTATAGCAGGACTAGAGAAACGGAATTTGATTAAGGAAAGTGGAAGGGAAACAAATGAAAATTATGATGAAAGGATATTCTGAGTTATATAATATTTTTCCAGTGTTCTCTTGAATGTTAGTAAGGATGGTGCACATCTGCTAACTCTTGGAAGTTTGTTATACACACACTAAGTAGTCCGTAAATGAAGATGTGTAAAATGAGGTGTAGTGTATTATTTGTTTGCAAAAAAAATTGATATCAATCAGATTATTTATGAAATAATAAAAAAAAATGATCAATAAATTTATATTAAGTGGAGCAAATATTTTAATGAATAGTGTAACTTTTTATCGTAGACCAACAATATTCAAAACAAATTGACGTACATCCCTATCTTTAGAAATGAACCAGGGTAACCTTTCACCGTAATTTAAGAAGAGTCAATTAACTCAACAAAATACATATTCTATTGGCGAGTCTTGAATCTTGATGCGAGCCTGTAATCTTTTTGAGTTTATCAAATGAATTATTCAATGTCAATTCACACAATGCAATTTAATTGATTTTAGCACTTGTAATTTCAGTAATATATTCAGAATCAAATTTGTTTCTTTCAAATTATCATTTAATTATAATATAAACAGAATCTAGTGTTTAATAAAAGATTATATTAAATTGAAATTTATAAAAGAACGAAACACTAAAAAGTAATTCGTAGACAATTTTTTCATTTTTATATTGTAATTAAAAAAAGCAATGTAAAAACATTTAAAAATTTGCAAGTTTTAGTTATTTGTTTTTGTTAAAAAAATACTTTTTATTGGATTGATAATTTGCACACGTATTAAAAAAAAACATAAAATACAGACCTGGGCCATATAAACTTTTAATGCTCTTTTGTCAGCTACTTCATGGGTTCATTTTTAATTATGAAATATTTTATCGTACTCTTTGAAATTCGGAAACCGAATATCGTTACTCCACTGATTTCCGCAGCTATTAACAATATACATATATTCATCCTTTAAAGCAGTGTTACTAAAACTTTCTCGTTCGGTGGACCGATATATATATTTTAGTGCCATCTATTGATATCATAAATTATTTAATATTTACAATTTTATTGGAAAGAAACAAAAATAACTGTACTTCGCATCATGATTGAAGCCAAAATTTAATATAAATATCTTTTCAGGTCGGGTGTTTAATCTGCAGGCGCATGTTAACCTGTGCAACTATTACCAACCTTGGAAAAACGTTACTCCTCGCCAGAGGAAGGGTTTCAGACTACTCTACAAGCAGGGCTGCCATTGCAGAGTGAGTTGTTTTACTGATATGAGCACTTTTGAATAAACTGGACCAAATTTAAGAGTATTAATAGCCATAACTGATTTTATTTAAACCGAGATGATTATGTAGAATTACCGTGTATTTTGATATACCACATCTAATTGATATTTATTTCGTTTATAGTCTTCTTAACTGTATAATTTACTTCTAAGTTAGCACTGTTGCTTAAGAGATAAGCTTGTATTATTTGATGTGGGTTATCCTCAAGGGAATCTCTCTGTAAGTTAAATCGTTGTTCCTACACTGTTCACAAATGAAAAGCTTTTCTAGATATACAGTGTCATAATACGTTTTGTTCGAGCTATTTAAAAAAAATTATAACATGTCATAATCAATTTTAAATACTTAAGACAAAACAGATTTTTTTCTTCGGCATTGAGTTACTACTAAAAACTAAGAAAAAAGTAGCTGTGCCATTAAATACGGAGAAAGTAATTTCTTACATGATACTAATGGATTCATGTCCATTTTGATTAGTTCGGTAACTTTTCGACCTTAAGGCTTGTTCGACTAGATTGGTTTTTATTAGATTGTCCCATATATGCGAATATTAAAAAATTATGTGTCCAAAAATAATAGATGTTTAGCTATTGTGTGCATTTAGATGTAACAAACTGTATTTTTAGATATGCTATTTGACGAATAGAAATTGGTTAATTTTGATCACATTTAAAATATGCAATATTTTTTCTTTATTTGATTATTTTTATTCAACCGATTTTTTTTATTCAATCAATCTTTTATAGAATAGATAAACCCAATATTTAAAGTAAAAAATGAATCACAAAATTTCTCGTTTCGTCTTTACACATACGAGTATAAAGGCCAATTATAAAAACAATTCTATTGAGGCGAAAAAACAAAGGAATGTTTTTTCAATTCAAAACAGTATCAATAACTGTAATTTAAAAAAATGCTTTTTGTATTAAAAGTAAATAATTATAATATCATACTTCCGATTATTGTTAATCTTGACCTACATTATAAGAAAAATAATGTTTATTTTTTTTCTAGATTCGTCTTTGCCACTCGCAAAATGGTTGCCCTGGCCGGAGAGCTAAAGACATCTGCAACTGGGAAAATCCTTTCAGCGACAAGTCCTGTCACGC
Organism: Odontocerum albicorne; assembly: GCA_949825065.1. Lineage (NCBI taxonomy): Eukaryota > Metazoa > Arthropoda > Insecta > Trichoptera > Odontoceridae > Odontocerum > Odontocerum albicorne. The sequence continues at coordinate 52,098,679 of OX463838.1, read as the reverse complement.
TTCTTTCGGAATATGCTTCATCAATAAGGACGGACTCTGCCACTGGGCAAAGTATGGCTTCATTTTTTTTATCTATATATTATTTAACAGAGATATATGTAGACATACATACGTATGTTGAGAGCATTCTGCAATGCTCATCCCTTAATATGAAATAAACTCCCTCCTATACTGAAAAGCGTTTAACCCTTTGCACTCCAGAGCTTTTGTTATGTGCCTGCCGCCAACTCGAAGCATTAAAAAAAAACATTTACGTTGAAATATAATTAAATTTATAAAAATAAAAAAACTTTTTTTTAAATTTTGTTATGGTAAAATAGGTATGTAAGGAATAGAATGGACGTGAAAATTGATTATTTGAAGTTTCTCATTGTATGGTATTTTATATAACAATCCCCAACGTGAAGTCCAGGTTTACGTTCGCAGGTTACGCAATATAATTTTGTTTCTTTTCTTCCACCAGGAATTTTTCTTTTGGAACATACTGCGCAGTCCTTCTTAGTTCCAGAACGTAGAATATGCAATTTTTTTATAAGTCGGTCTTTTGTAGGGAGAGTAGCAGAGCGTCGTCGAAATCGAGTATCTGCTCGATAATCTCCTGGTAATTGATCAACCAATAATTTTACAAACTTAGTAACTTATTATTATTTAATTGTACTAATATGATCCTTGGTTAAATAATATTGAAAACTGAAAAACCCAATATATTAAAAATGTTGAGAAATAAGACTTTATTTTATGGTCACATCGAATAATATGGCATACCATGCATGCCGCATCGATGGCTGCATTCGAGTGCAAAGGATTAAATTTTGATTATTTGCAATTTTGATGACTTTCAATCTTGTCAGTGCTCTTGACGTAGCTTTGTTATATAGGGTAGAATCTTTTGATTTTTTACCAAAAACTAATTTATATTTAAACTTTAAGTTATGTTTTTAGTTATAATATTAATTATATTTAATTTTTCTATTTTTCAGAGCTCCCCGGCTGTCTGAGTGTCTTCGGAACGAAAAATTAAGACAATTGACCTACGTGTGATATTTTTCTGTTTAACTTGAGCACAAACTAATTTTTTTCTGCAAATTTTTAATTCATTTTCCTAACTTGAAGATTACATTGGATAGATTTGAATCAAAATTTTCTAAATTACAGGAAAAATTCCTAACTTTTAATCATTCGTAATAGCTAAATATTATGTTATATTCGTTATGTATTACAAAAAAAAACTATCAATCAAGCTACTGCTGAATTCAACAATTTTATAGATTTATGTATGATATTCATCTCATTTATGGATCTATTAATGATAATTTTCTATTTTCAAAGAAACAGTTCAACAAAATTCTATGATATGTACGATTTCGATATAAGTTTGTCAATTTTTCATATTGTAAATAACAATTAAAGTAATAATTTTATGTATGATACTCAATCAATGTTACTTTGGTGATTTCCATTCTAATTTTAAGAGAAAAAAATAGTTTTTATGCGTGTATTTTTTGGAAATATTTATTATTTATAAATTAACCTATGTGGATAGGAAAGCCATTTAATTAAAATATTTAAAATAAGTTCCCATTTATTGTATTTAAATCTTTATTGATTGAAGAGTGAATATCACAAACTTTCACAGAATTCATAAATAAGCCCATACTCATACATCTTATATTTTTCATAAAAAAATAACATTTTTTTGTATTGAGCTACCAAAGGCATTGATTTGAAAAACGCGAAGTTCAAATTTTATATAAACTTTTTAAAATGATTCCTACATCAAATGAATTTACTCGTAAGTATGTATTTTTGTGATATCTGCTTCTCAGTTTTCTATGTATCTTTTTTTTTTTAATTTGTTTTGTACTTTTTTTCATTTAATATTAATATGGCGGCTGTTTCTGTTATTTAAGGTTTTATTGTTATTGATTAATTGTATTGTTGTTTCCGTTAAAATAAGTTATTTAAATTTATTCTTACTAAGATTTTGTAAATTTAAACTAAAAATAAGTACCTGTAACTATTATTATAGTAATTTATCGTAAACAAATATGATTCTTATCTTTTTGAACAGATTAAATTGATTGTAATATATTTTTATCAATCACTGTTTATTCTACTTTTTTGTAACGGTATATCCCTACTGGTTTCAAGGCTTTCACCTCATCTTCAGGGGAGCACAAACAAGTCTTGTTTGTGGTCCCCTGAAGAAAAGCCTTGAAACCGGTAGGGTTATACCGTTACAAAGAAGTGGAATAAACAGTGATTGATAAAAATAAATTACAATGTCTTTAAACCTCATAAACAACAGGTGAAATTGAATTTTCTTTCCTGTTAATGTATTTTTATTGTTGTCATAAAAAGAGTAATCGATATTTATGCATTGATTACTAACAAACAACAAATAATGAAAGCAGATTTATATTAATGTACTCGTATTTATTAATCTCACGATTATTTTCGGTAAATAAAAGGGAAATAATTTACTACTTGAAAATTTTTAATAACTACTCGTGAAGGAACAAAAACGGATAAAAGCAAATTTAGAGGAATTATTTTATCATTTTGGAGAATATTGGTAATGATAAATTGGAAAAAAATAATAGAAAGATGGTAAATAATTCTTTTTATCATAAGTTGTTTCGATAAATATTAACGGAAGTAAACAACTGAACGTAGATTTTATCAAAATCTTACTTTAAATTTAATAAAAATCAAATAACAAAATTTTGATAAAATATTAAGTATTTGTCCAGTGACTTTTTTAAAAGTTTTTACTTTTCAATGCTTTAACTTGAACACACATTGTTTTAATATAAATATGATTTATTTATTTTAGTAGTTACTTTTCTGAGATGAATTTATAAAAATATTCTTTCAGTTTATTGACAAAAAAGTGTTTAAATTCATACGGCATTTTCATGTTTTGATTGTGACTTGAGAGCTATAAAAACAGAAGAATTTTATTTCTCAACTACGAGTATATCGTATTCCAGGCCCTGTGTTGTTTCAAAATTCTTTCAAAACACAAAAAAAAATCTTATAGATCTTTAAAGAAATTTCTAGATAACATGTTTTTTTATGGTGGGATATAAAGTATGGTCTTTTGTCATGTAGTACCCATATTTTATTCTTGGACAAAACGTTGTCTTTTATTTATTTAAAACTATGCCATTAAGCGTAGTCTTTAAATTATTTATTAAATTATATTTATAATATATAGTAAAAGTGTTGTTCTAAAACCGTTTTAAATATATCTCAAACAATTTCATAGAAATTACCAATCATATCTATTGGACGTAATAAAAGTTCGTCTCTTAAATTAAACAAAAATCAGGACTGCGAAAAAACGAACTTAGCATTTTTTTTTGTTTGAAACATACTTTATCACGAATAATAATGAAACAAAGATTTCAATTATTTAAACATAGATTTTCTTTATCAAAAATAAATAGCTTATGTATGTGACAAGAACATGAAAGTCATACACTTTGTTGAGAAACTTTCGTTAATTTAAAAGAAAAATACGTTCAATAATTATTATATTCAAACACTGAAAGTTGACAATAAAATGTAACTATAACAAAAATTTTATGAAGAGAAAATATCTTATTTCGTCAAAAAAAAAAAAAAAATATATATATATAAATAAATATATATATATATATATATATATATATATATATATATATATATATATATATATATATATATATATATATATATATATATATATATATATATATATATATATATATATATATATATATATATATATATATATATATATATATATATATATATATATATATATATATATATATATATATATATATATATATATATATATATATATATATATATATATATATATATATATATATATATATATATATATATATATATATATATATATATATATATATATATATATATATATATATATATATATATATGTGATTTTTTGTTTGGTTATAGCGAAGGGTTATATATGTTTATTTTAGGTTTTCAGTTACTTCGCGAACTGTAAATATGGATTCTGACATCAGATCTACCTGGAGATCCATCAGCAGCTTCCTTACAGCATTTTTCATTTTTTGGCCTGGATGACTCTTTAGTAACATAAAGAGTCATCCAGGCCAAAAAATGAAAAATGCTGTAAGGAAGCTGCTGATGGATCTCCAGGTAGATCTGATGTCAGAATCCATATTTACAGTTCGCGAAGTAACTGAAAACCTAAAATAAACATATATAACCCTTCGCTATAACCAAACAAAAAATCACATATTACCCTCTACAGAAGTGTAATGGGCTTTGTCAAAAGCCAAAAAAAATATCCGGCTTGTATAACAAACAATGATGAGGTATTGACAGAACAAAGAGGTTTCCTCAACATCTGTTAATAAAAAATCTTACCATTGTTCGTCAACAAATGACATAAAGACTAAAAACCATCTTGTCTGCACTAAGAATAAAAACATTTAAATGATGTATAGAGATGAATCTATGGTATAATGAGGAATGTTGCCTAGGCATAAAGTGAGCACTTAACTCAGCCTTCAAAGGTGGTCATAAGCCCACAAAATACCAATTAAAATAGATACCGTCTCCTGTATATCCAAAACAAAGAACTATGTTACTAAAGAGTCAACCAGGCCAAAAAATGAAAAATGCTGTAAGGAAGCTGCTGATGGATCTCCAGGTAGATCTGATGTCAGAATCCATATTTACAGTTCGCGAAGTAACTGAAAACCTAAAATAAACATATATATATATATATATATATATATATATATATATATATATATATATATATATATATATATATATATATATATATATATATATATATATATATATATATATATATATATATATATATATATATATATATATATATATATATATATATATATATATATATATATATATATATATATATATATATATATATATATATATATATATATATATATATATATATATATATATATATATATATATATATATATATATATATATATATATATATATATATATATATATATATATATATATATATATATATATATATATATATATATATATATATATATATATATATGTGTGTGTTTATATTTATTATTATGTTATCAAGTATGACGCTTAAGTTAAGAATTCTAGATTTTATTTTGTGTATGATATATGTTCGATTTATGTTTCATATTTATTATTAACAAACCCATATTTTAAATGAAATGGAAAATAAACGTTTTTTAAAATTTTGTGGTTTTATTTTAAATGGCGTATTAACACTTCATTATTTTTATATTACGTATTATATATGCCCTTAGTAAGATACAGGCAAATGCCTAGTTCACTGGGGACACAAGTGAAAGGCAACACACCCAGAGCCATATGCATTAATTGTCCACTTTAAATAACCTATTTTCTAGTTGTACTTTGTCTTTTTTTTCCCTCATAATTTGTGTATTCATACAATTGTCCAATAAATAAATAAAATAATAAAATCCCCTTATTTATTGGAAAAGTACTTCTTTGAAAGATTAGCACATTAATATGCATATTTGAGTAATTAAAAGTTAGATATATTTTTCAATATTTCAGGCTTTGTTAAACGTAAGACACGAAATAATGATCGATTTTACATTTTATTAAAATTTCAGTATTAATTTATTTTTTCAAAGCAAGGAAGCACGAAATTTCCGTATTCAGCAAAACTAAAAATTTATTCTTTCTTTCAAATTTTTTTATTGAGAATGAATAAAAATGGTCCTATACGAATACACATTCGTAAAATGCTCTTGAAACTAAATAAAACACTCAAAGGGTTCTTATTAAAATTTTCAATGAGGTTTATTTCCATTTACAAATAAAAGCCAGGCCTTTTCTCTATTGTTTCATGACACTAATATTTTATGCCGCCAGATCACGGGGTACCTTAAGTCAGACCCATAAAATAAGGTGCACATCCTCACTGGATTTGTAATAAAAAAATCAGGAGATACATACCAACCAATGCTAAGAGATTCAACCAATTTTTTGACTCCAGACATCCTTCGCATAACCGCTAGCTCCCACCCCCTAGGCTGAAATCCAGGAACGGTTTGAATAAGCCCATTAAGCTTTGAGATCTACTGTAAGTAGGATGAACGAGTGGGGACGAACATCAGGCACCTGCGGTTGAATGTACCTGGCTCAAAACTGCCTTAAAATATCTGGAAATCTCTTAACAAGCTCGAATACTACGTGATGGATCGACATTCCGTTTCTGCGGCGGAGAGCGGTCCATGCGACATTTGCTACTCTGATGAAGATTTGATCCATGGAACGCCATCATTGCTGAGTTTCGTAGTCGAGGATCCCCTCGCCAATCTAACGTCAATTCAATTGGAAAGCGAAGCTGTGGCGTGAAGTTTTGTTTATTTCTTTTTCCCCTTCTTTTAGTGAATGGGCTGTTACACACTCGCAAACTCACCAGCCATACCCCAGTACTATATCCAATGGAAAACCGATTCGATCACACATCGGAGCACACCGGTGTGTGTTTTTTTTTTCAAGAATAAATATGACCACAGTCACAGGTAGCCTAATGCCTCCAAATACTAGGCGGAAAAATGCTGTCATTCGAGGAGAGTAGCACAGCGCGGGGTTCAAATCGACGACCTTCCGCACATGAACTCAATACATGGACACCCAGTGCTGTGAACGTGGCATAATTCCGGGTGGAAATAATTTAGTGTCGTTGATACAAAAAAAATAAATTGTGAAAATTTAATATACGAGTATAATATAAAAGTTTTGAAATTAATTATACATATAAAGTGACATTTATTATGTAATAAATGTTGTGAAATTAATTACAATATATAATTAATGTTTTTATATTAATTATACATACTCGTATACCTTTTTCTTTGCCGAATCCTTCATATCTATTGGAATAAGAATATCACAAATATCTCGGTTCCGCAGCACTCCAACTGTAAACACGTCGAGGATATGGTTATAAAGGTGAAATTGCGGTGAATCGGACATGTGATACGCATACGTTTTACATGGGGAAGTATGGGAAATCAGGGTTAGTGTGAAACAGTCAGCATGCTGCAAACATGCATCAGCATTTCCAGGTGACTCAGCAGAATCAACATATCTGTGGCTACTGCACGAGGGAGTGCGCATCTAAGGTCGGGTCATTTATTCACTGAAAGTTGCATGATTAACGTGGAGGGGCAATTTGAGATTGACGTTGGAATTGTGAAGGGATCCTCGACTACGAGGCCTTGAATGATGATGACGAAATTCAAAAACACAATGAATCGTTCGCCATTAAGGTTATGTTTTTACAGAATAATTTTAAATCAGCCTAATCGAGCTTATACTATATTACCACAAAACGAAATACGTTATTTCACAGTAGTTTTCTGTACATGGAAAAAAACTACACATAACTTAACACGTTCAGTGCTAAAAACGCCAATAGGCGTTGATATTGTGGCGGTCGTCGCACATTCAGTCGCACACTCGGAACACTGTGGGCATTCATACACACGGTCAATGACCGATGAAGTGACCTTTGCATTCCTCGACAAATCTAAATAAACAAGTCCAAAGTTCACACGCCGGCCATTCGACCCATAGCCCGGAGCGGACCGCATTCCATACTAGAGCGAGAACGCATCACGCTGTCTCGCCAGTTCCGTAAATAAATTGTCACCTACAAACGACATTAATCGTTTTACTAATGCAGAAACGAGACGAAGGATATCTTGCTCGCATTCCCGCACACACGCGGAAATAGTATAAATACCTACGTTTACTAATAAAAACTCTTCTTCCGCATTGCGATCCAAAACGTGTTTTATTTATCAACAAATCATCATCATCTCTTCCTTTAAGGACTAGCTCCTAAAATATAAACTTTGCTAGGTGTTAAAAATACCTATCGTCGTTCTATTCCCAATTTATTTGGGTGAATTATAAAACAAATGAGTTCAGAGTGGCCTTGTGGTACTATAAAATTTGTAAGGGTTATATGGCAATGAATTATACTTGCTTTTTTAATTTTTTAACAGCACAGTAAATATAAAACAAATTATTCAGCAGTCAATGTGTTAAGGGGTTAAAACCATTGTAATAACCGTTTTTTTTTGCTTATTTATTAGGTTAAAAATACCCTTTAAAGAAAAATAAACGAAACACATTTTTTATGACAAGCGTTAAAATGTCAAGTTATCTTAAAAACCGGCCTCACTTTTGCACTTAGCGCAAATATCTTTTTTTTTCTTTTTTATGGTACACAAATAATGAAAAATATGTAATATACTATATTTTATATTAAAAGGTGACTCACCATATCTGTGTAACTCGGAAAGAATGTCTGCTCGATGAGGGGGAAATTCTCTTTTCCAAGTCTTCTTTGAAGTTGTAGAAGATGTGCAAATACCCATGGTTTATCCTTTGAAAAAAAAATAACAATGAATTAGAATCAATTTTTTTAAACATTTGTGTTAATCTTCGTTTCGATTTTGGTTTACAAGTAACTACTGATCACACATAATTTTTATATTAACTGAAGAAAACTTTACAAAAGAGGCTTTGATGAAATATAAGGCTTTCACGAAATTCAAAGCCTTCTTTAAGAAGATTTTTTTCCCTTGGAGATAATCACAACTACAGACTATTCCGTTGAAAAAGGATATCAGTTAGAACTAAGTATTGATATCATAACCGCCCTGGATCATTTCACCTTAATATAATCTCCTGATAGGAGGTAGAAACACGTGTTGTAGTAATTAATGTAATTAGTGGAAAAACACAGTAATTAATATAAAATATTCTTAAACGTAGCTCCACAAATTCAAAATCTATTTCCATAGGGAAATTAAAACAGACCTATGGTATATGCTGGTTCCTCGACCCGGAGGTTGCGGGTTCGATTCTCGTTGAAACCCAGAGTTTTTAAAAAGGATCCTAGTTGGTTTTTCGCTTAAAGCCTCTTTTACATTTCTCTGGTTGATTGAAAGATATTACCACATGGCACTACTTCTGCCAGGTTGTACTGTTTACAACGAAACTGCAATACAAATATGATTTTTTGCCAAATTGTGAAGAAATTCTACACAAGTCTAAATACAGTAACTGGCATTTATAAATAAATCAGTTCATCAATGATTTGATTAAGCAAAACAGGTCTGTCAATTCTTATTTCATCGTGTAGATTGAAAAGTATTAAGTCGAAAATGGTTATTATTTGTGTTAAATAATATTGTAAAGATAAATAAAATATTTAATTAATTTAGGTTTACAAAATATCCAACATAACTTGCATATTTACACATGTGTATGTAGAAATGATATCAAACAGAGAAAAAACTTTTGTTAGAAAAGTATTTACAACTAATAAATAATTTTAATTGTATGTTTTGACTTTTACCTACCAAGATTATCTTGATTCGTACTGTTATAATTTAACTTCGATAATAATCGTTTTAATATGGAAAGTCGAAGCTTGAATTAGTTTGAAACTACACGCGTTCTTACCGCTTCTCTGTAATTTACATTTATAGCATGCGACATGCAAAAAATAAATTAGACCCAGTTTTGCCTTGTCATTTGCCATGCGACCATTCAAAAAAGTTTACTTTTATGGTGTGAACTGATTTTCATACAACGTGAAAAAAAAGTTAAAAGGGTTGTTTTAAAAAAGTTTTAATTAAGTCTGTGAGAAGTTGTATAGTCAGATATGAGCAAAAAAATCCAAACGCCTTGTTAATTGAATAGCTGGGTTTTATGCGAAATATTGAAGGCGTTAATAAAGGAAATTAATAGGAATAATAAAATGACAATTTATATAGCACCGTTTACAGAACGAATTTTCCTCAAAGGCGCTCTAACACTATGATTGACAGATTAAAAATATTACAAAAAAAAGTTTAAGTGTAAGGATATGTTTTAATATAGTATTACACTTTCGTTGTATACAGTACGACCTGGTGGGCTTACTGGCATGTGGAAATCTCTTCCAACCAACCAGAAATATATTAAAGAGGTCTTTAGTGAAAACCAAAATGAAATCCTTTTAAAAAAAATTGGGTTCCAGCGAGATTTGAGCCGGCAACCTCCGGGCTGGCAGACAGGTGGCTTACCAACTAATCCACGGAGGTCTTCGTAGGTTGTAGTTAGGTCTTCGTAGGTTGTAGTTAAAATCAACCCCTTTGCGACGATTGATGTATGTATATTATTAATTAAGATTTACCTGTATTGTGACGAAATATTAATTTATTTTAAAATAAATTATTTTCTTATCCCAAAATTAATTTCCGCTACACATGATTCTATCTTCTATTCTGAGGGTTTCTTCAAGAGGTTTGTGTAATAACCAAGTACGAGTAGGTATTTAGTGGAGTAACCAAGTAATATATTGTTAAAAAATCTAATATGGAGTTCCACAAAGTTAAAGCCGAAAACTTGGATAACATATAGATTCTTTAAGTCGATCCGTGCAAGGGGACACCAAGTTTAAATAAATAAAAAAAAACTTTGTCATACACCAAACCTCGTAAAGAAGGCGCCAATTAAGCAATTTTCTCCGAAAGAAGTTGTTTGTGTGATCTTACTTAGTATTTTCGAGATGGAGAATACACAAACTATCATTAACCATAAAAACATAAAAATACCCTTAAATTTGTCTTACTTGGAAGTTGTAGATGGCATTGAGGGAATTGATGGAAGGCACTCCACCGAATTTGAGTCCCAAAAGAAGCGAACGGAATTCCTCTCCGGCGTCTCTCAAGTTTTGACGAACGAGCACAAAGTCCGGCCTGAAAGAATATTTTTTTTCGTTCATACATTTAATCCCCTTACGAAGAATATTTTCTTATTATAGTGGGATAGTGAGGAATAAATAGATTCTATGTCTGTGTTTATTAGTGACATTATGCATGTATTACTCTTTCATTGAATTAAATTCAACATAACCGGTTTATAAGCAATGTTTGGGTAAACATGACCGAAAAATGCTCTTAATTATTACCTTTTACAATAATATACATTTAATACGTTTAGAATAAAATAAGTTATGAATATTTGGTATTTATGCTGCTTTCTGTGAAATGCGAATCTAAATTAAATAAATGGAGCACATTATGTTATATACTCGTAATATCAACAGTAGCTAAAAAAACACTACAAAATTGTATGTTGGTGCCCGTCTTGATGTATGTAAGGGGAACTTAGACCAATCAAAAGAAGGATAAGATTAAGATTGATGCTATGGAGATGCGTGAATGAAGGAAAATGTATAAAGTGTCAATGTTAGAAAGAAGGTGTAATGTAGACATCAGAAATGCATGGAAAAGTTGGATGTTTTAAGTTAGATGAAGAAAGGAGCTTTAAGATAGTTAGGATATGTAGATAGAATGAATGGTGAAAGAATTACCAAAGCGAGTTTACAAGTCGAAGTGTAAGGCGTGCGTGGAAAAGTTAGACCGAGGAAAACGTGGCTGGACTGGAGGAAAAATGGACCAGATTTTGAAAGGAGGTAAAGGGAAAAATAAGAATAATAGAATATTTTGACTGACGAGATGTATAAATGTGGAGGAGGCGAAAGTTGTGTGCTTGGATAGCATACTTTGGAGATCTGTTCTCTTTGCCTACCCTGTAAGAGAAACGGCGTGATGGTATATATGTTACTTGCATAAAGTGTTAAATAAAAAAATCCAATCACTTAAGGAATTTGTAAAACATACACTGCATTCACTTCTTATTTTGCATACATTTTTTATTGCCAAACTTTCAGTATATTCAATAACGAATTACATAAATTTAAATAACTAGTATTTAAGGTTTGAAAAAAGGGTTGCGAATTCAAATACCTTGGTTCTTTTTTTTAGTCCGGTTTTCATTTAAGGTTTATTCAAGATATTTTTTGTCGGAAGAGATTATTACATTGCAATAAACCCGTCAGACTGTACAATAAGATTAGTACAATAAAATATAATGTACATGCATTATTTTAACAATAAATAAATAGTTGTGATCAAAACAGGTTAGTAAGAAAAAAAATCGTGTATTAAGTAACAAAAAGAGATTAACGCGATTTTTCTGATAAGGATTAAATAATTTCATTAAAGGCAGTTTCAATTAATACAAATTAAAATCAAAGTAAATATTTTGATGTTTTTAGGATAAAAGCTTCGGAAATATACGAAGCTTAAAGATAAAACAGACACAAATTAATGGCATTATAGCAAAGTTTGCGTCAAAAGGGGAAACAAGTTTTGTTTTTGTTTTATTTTGTTTCGCTTATTTGTTTTCAAACTTTCCACCTAAACACTTCGAATTAGTGAGTCAATTCACAACGTTCTTATTTACCATTTCCTTCTCTAAAATAGCGAATACACATCTACATATATATCATCCCTCCGTATATCTTGCGAGGTAGGCAGACTCAATGTTTTCCATACTTTTCTATCCAAAAACAGAAATTTAGCCTCTTTCATATTCATCCATCACGTCATTCTTCTTTCAAAATCTGGTCCATTTTATACAGCCACGTTTTCCACGATTGACTTCTTCCACGCACAGCTTGGATTTTTGACTTGTTTAGTAGCTTAGTTATTCTTCCATAATTCATTTTCTCCACATGTCCAAACCACATTAGCACTCCTTTCGTCATCTTACGTAAAAAAACAACTTTATTTGGTACATATAGTGAATAAAAGTCTCATTTCAGGAAATGGTTTTACTTTGTAAATTTATCAAAAATATATGTTAGAGAATTATTTAGCGTTGCCTATCTACAATATTATAAAATGTTAAAAGCATAATGTTTGCTTCTTTTTAACTTTAATAGACAATTAAAATAATACCGTTATTATTATTTAATTCATTTTAAGTATTTGTAAATTTTATATGAATTTCTGTACAAGTAGGTTTTCAGTAGTCTAAGATAATGTATCGCATATACTCGTATGTGTATAATATTAATTTAAGTGTGACATCTGCGGTAGATTCCGAGAAAGGGTTACTAGATGCAAAGTGAATGTGTAAGTAAGGGTTTTATGAACGAAAGTTGCACTGAACGTCATTATGAGATATACAGGACTCACAACTTACACCAGTTTGTCCGAATATCAGGACTATGTCCTCAGGGCAGGACCTGATTTATAGGACTGATAGGGTTTCTTCCTACTGGAAATATATGGTAGGGATAGGGTTGCTTCCTACTGGAAAAATGTTGCTTCCTACTGGAAAAATGTAGCATTAATGATAATTCGAATATGGAAATGAATGATCTGTGGTAGAGTATATGCTTCAACGCTGGTCTTCCACCAGAAGTTTCATATAATACAGAGAAAAGATTCGTAATTCTGTTGAAATGGCCAGAGGATGCTTGACTTCGAAATCCAGCGACAAGGATGACTACGATAGAAAATATATTTAGTTATGAATGGAAATATAAAAAAAGGAATGTTAAATCGAACCTACCTGAAACATCTTGTGACTTTGGTTCCATTTCTGAAGACAGCCATAGAAACATTTGCTCCTTCAGCATTAGCAGTCAAAGACAGTTCCTGTGGAAAAAGAAAAGTTTTCTTCATTGACTATATATCTTTTAATTTAATTATTTAAAACGAAAATGACAATATGAATATTTTTTATGACAGGGACAATCCAATACGTCCAAATTTGAATTATTAATTATCTTTGATTGTGTTAAAAGGGCTATGGCGATATAATGTAAATGAAGTTAATTTTGATTACTTAATTTATTAAAAATTAAAGTAATTTTAACAAGTTTTTGATGTCTTTGAATGTTTAATGGTTACCAAATAAGCAGAAAATAACATAGTTGTGATTTTACTTAAGAATAGGTTGAAAATATAGAAGTTTGTAACTTTCAAACGGTGCTCAAGTTCGGGTGAAAGAGACAAGAAACTACTTCAACATGGCACCTTTCAATAAAGAAGCATTGCTTGTAAATTTTAAGTTAATAGCTCTTGAGGCTGCATCTGAAGCTCTTCAAAGGTTTCTTTCTTCAAAGACGACCTCCGTGGCCTGGTGGTAAGACGCTTGTCTGCCGATCCGGAGGTTGTGGGTTCGATCCCCGCTGGAATCCAGATTTTTTGAAATGGAATTTCAGTCTGGTTTTCACTTAGGGCCCATTTAAACAGCGTTCTGGTTGGTTGGAAGAGAATGCCACATGGCAATAAAGTTGCCAGGTGAAATAAAATAAAAAAAAGGTTTTCTAAATAGTTCAGAAGCTTATAATTCTAAAGAATATTAAGATTGATTGAAAATATAATAGAAGACATTATTTTTTATTGAAAAGGATAATGTACATGATATTCTTCGTTTTATTTTTTGGTACTCGTAAATCTAAGCACAAACCATATTAAATTCATTTTAAAGCTGTTAGCCTTAAACTGACGAAAGTTCACAAACAGATAAATAACATTATTTCACTTTCCGATAGAAGATAAGTTATTAATTTACTCTACCTACACCCCATTTTTACCAGCTTGATTGATAATCCATTTCTACTGGCTGATATTCAGTTTTACGTCCTTTCGAGATCATTAAAAGTTAATAGAGTATTTTATTTTAAGTATTTATTCCATCTTAATGCTATCGAACTTCATAAATCGGGCTTGCATTATATACTCGTACAATAGGAATGTTTTCACCGAGCATGGCCTCAGTGAGATACCAGCCGAAAAATCTTTGTATCTCACATAGATTTATTTCAGGTACATTAATTTTTGTTCAAACATAAAAAAAAATCAATGATAACAACGTGTAGACCAGGCATGACCAAATTACTATAATGGAATGCAATCGGCAAAATTCTTACTAAAGCATATATAAAGTTCTGGCAAAGTTTTTAGAATTTTACCATCAGTACAATTTCATAGAATGTATTAATTGCCTGTCTCTGCAAGCGCATCATTAGTAATGATTAACTATAATAGTAACGATTTGGAAGGCATCTTAAAGAATTGATAAAAAAAATACTACATTCATCAATACGACATTTCTTCAGTGAGATACAGGCAAAATCCTAGTTTACTGGGGATACGACAAATGAAAGGCGACAAATCCAGATCCATTGAAATAATGTATGTCTTAATTAATTTAACTGTTGTTTTTTCGCAAATGATGTGTATTTCTTGTCATGTGTAATAATAAATAAAATAAATAAATCAATGTCATGAATGAAGTTATTCATTTATATAATTATAATTTCTGATGTATAATATATACGAGTATATGAAACGTTATATTCAATTTAAGTATTTATATATTTTTTCCTCTGGCCCTTAATGGCTGACAGAGTATGGCGGGCCATATTCTGTCAGACAGAATATGGCCCACCTAAATAAAAGTTTAGCCATGTCTGGCAAATATATATTTATTACCTATCCCTTTCTTTCGATTTTCCGTTTTCTCTCCTACATTTTTTCCCTCTCGCTCTTTAAGCCTTGTTAAAACTGTTGTAATAAAATAATACAATTTACTTTTATTCTAAATTTTTATTCCTTGAAACTTATTGATATTATAAAAACTGTTTTATTTTTCAAATAAATACATAATTTTGTCAATGTCGTGTATGCTATCCTTTGTAATTATTTTGTGAAAGGAAACCACATGTGAATGTATTGATTTATTGCCTGTAAACTATTGCACTTCAGCAAATACACATTCTTGGCATATTCTAACTTCGCTAACCTATGGCAAGGAGATTAAACTTCCAAGATGGTGTGCATGTTCAATCTGCTGCCGCCTTCTATTAGACAGAGTTTAATTAGCACAATTTTGTATTGCTTATTAGCGTTATAAGAAGAATAAAGAAGCTTACTTATCAAAAAGTTTTTATCTTGAAAATAGGTAAATATAATCACATTTTATTAAAAAACAAAGATTTATATTTTATTTGGAGCTTTTTACAAGAATACATTTACGCCAAGAAGAGTCTCGGTAAGTTTAAATTCAACGAGAAATTTATGTTCGTAATTTTTTTTGAGAAAGGTTTGCCTCACCAAGTTTTATTCTCAATCTCTTAGCAAAATGTTTTTCGTGAGCTGAATAAATTAGATGACCTTTTTACGCACAAAAAATTCCAAATTTTTATTTTTATTCCGAAATCAAAGCTTCAAACAATCTTAACACTGCTTTTGTAAATCAAATATGCGCATCTAGAAAAATATTTTGTTTTGTAGTATAATTATGTTGATATATGATGGTTGCTTTCGAGATGTGGTGCTGAAGGCGGATGCTCCGTATTCCATGGACCACAAGGTGAACAAACGTTTCTATCATCTAAGAGTTGGAGACTACCGAGAGACTTTCGAGAACATGCTTAAAAATAGCCTTAACGTACTTTGGGTGTATAGCTAGAAAGAATTATGAAAGTCAGGATATCACGGGGACAGTTGGAAGAAGGTAAGCAAGAAGGTGTCCTGTGAGATGGATGACTCAAGACCAGGAGAGATGGCTGCAGGAGAGATGGTTGTGCTCCGAGTGTGAGATACTCGTCTATCAGAGAACCACGACGCTCAACATTACGCAAACGATAAAAAAAATCATTTCGTCGTGTACTCGTACAGTGCAACCTGGGAAATTTTTCGCCCTGCGACAATATCTTCAAGTCAACCAGAAAGGTTTTAAAAAAACCTTAAGGAGATTTTTTTTAAAAACCTTGTACCAACTAGAATCGAACCTGTAACCCCTGAGTAAGAAGATAAGCGTCTTATCAACTAGGTCTCGGAGGTCGGTCTTAGCTCATTAGACGACCTTTCATGACAAGAGAAATAGTTGTACTTATTTCAAGATATACGAGTATGTGTATATTATAAGGATTACAGCTTGAGTTGAGTTTGGAATGATAAGATTTCAAGATATATGTGTATATTATAAGGATTACAGTTGAGTTGAGTTTGGAATGATAATATTTCAAGATATATGTGTTTATTATAAGGATTACAGCTTGAGTTGAATTTGTGATGATAATAAAGATATTTTTTTCTTTATCTTTTTGACGGTGAGGTCACCGATTTTTAAATTATTCGATAGTGTTTATATCATAATAAAAAAAAATGTTTTGACAATGATTTACATTTGCAAATGATCTCAACTGATAATAAAAAAATCTAATATACTCGTATTAGGAATCGTAATGTTAAATTAATTCTAAAATGTATTTTTCATCCTTCAATTATCTTATAAAACTACTGCGGATTTAGTATTTTATTGATTATGAAACGTATTTGTTGGAAAAAATTGTAAAATAATAATCAATTATAATTTAGAAGGTACAGTACATACATACAGTACCCGGCGGTAAGTAATACACATCGGGCTTAAGAAAGAGACTGTCGGCCATAGTCGGCTAGATTCGGTTTTGTAGAGCCTCGTCTCTGACAACGACTGACAAATCTTGACGGAACACGTGTATGAATGACAGAGACGACGCTCTACAAAGCCGAAGTTAGCTGATTATGGCCGACAGTCTCTTTCTTAAGCCCGATATGTGTATTACTTACCGCCGGGTACTGTGCATGCATACTATCATGCCGTCTGCCTGTTGGGGTAAACAGAGACGACACTTTACTATATTGATATTTCGCCTCTTCCACATCCACACACCTTTTAGGATTTTCATACGTCTTACTTACTACCACGCCTCCACTCACATTTGCAAAGTATATTTTTTTAATTGGTCGGTCTTCATTCATTCGTTACATGCACCCAAACTATCTTAGAGTGCTCTTCTTCATCTTACTTAACACATCAGTCTTAAGTTCACATTCACTCTTTACCTCTTCATCACGTATTCCGTCACACACTGTTACCATATGTATACTTCTGAATGCACGCATTTCTACAGCATTCACTTGGCTCTTTTAGTCTTTTCCACGTACATATTTCACTCTCATATATCCAAGTTGGCACTAAAACACTATGGTGGACTATGATCTTAGCAGATTTTGATACAAATACAGTATATTTTTAAGTGCCCCGTTGACTTTGTTTTCTATCACTACACGTCGTTCGATATTTTAAGTAACTCTACCACCATCTGAGAAAGTTAAAAAACTCCATTTATTATTTTTGTAAAATGAATTTTACCATTTAAAAAAAAAATTCCATTTTGAATGCTATGATAAGCCTTTTCATAATACTTTCTTTCCGAATTTTTCTGGAAACCATAATTTCATGCTCGGCCTATCTCGATCCATTATCAGTTTCTTCTCATAGCAGACATTTTCTTTTTTACGTATAATAAATCCTTTGACTTTGTTTCAATCGATTATTGGAACCTTTTCTATAATAATTCGACATCTCTGAATTTTTTATTGAAATATACACTTTCACACAAAATTAAATTTTTGTTTGTTTTAAATAGTGGATTGACAAATAAAAAGGTACAATAAAATATAATTGCACTATTTATTATCGGTTTCGTCACGAGTATCTGTAGAATAGTAAATCGTATGATTGGTTCGATGAGCGAAACCTGTAAATTAGGCAAAAGTTAACATTTTATTCACTTTTTGATACATTTTAAAATTTCAATTGTTTTAGAGTTGTTGTTCTTCTATTTTTTTCCTATTGCATTCTAATTCAATAATTCTTTTTGACACTTGCAGTAGAATTAAGTGGTTCTTAAAAGTAAAAATGGTTTGCCTCGAGTACCAGCAATTAAAAGTGAAGAAGGTTTAAATTATTCTGGAGTTATGCTTGCAGAGTCATATGCAGAGTCATACGACATGCTATAGGTCAATAAAATACCAGGGGAGAGATATTTATACCACAACAATGTTCCTCGCATTAATTCAATAATATTGTATTAAAGTTTCATCGTGTATTGCAGAACCTGGCGGGGTTTTGTTTCTTATCGTTACAAGCCGTTCGACATCCCTCGTAACTTTACCATCATTTGAGAAAATTATATCTAAATAGCAGAACTCTTCGACTTGTTCTTATCTTTCAGTACTCACTCATACATCGCTTTAACTTTTATTTTTCTTCTTCCACTTTTCTATCACTATGCCTATGGATTTCGTAACATTGATTCTCAGATATTTCGTCTTACACATCTTACACAATTTACTTATCTAACTATGATCCTGTACTTCATTCTCATTCCCCGCTAACACTGTCATTAACAATCTATTATAAAAAAGTACAAACGAGGGATTTTTGGCCCTACTGTGTACAATATCCAATCCAATCAAACTGATAAGAGTTATACAGCTTTTTCAACTTGTTTATGTTTGATTGGTTTAATCAGTTTTAATTGCGCGATTTAAGTTTAAAATATTCATGGCTCGTTTAAATCGTCACAATTATAGGATAGTTTTTTTTTACATACATAAATGCATACCATCACGCTATTTCCTTGTTGCAGTTGGCTGAGAGGGCATATCATCAAACTTTATTCATGACATACTTCCTAGGCCTACTCCACATATATATATATATATATATATATATATATATATATATATATATATATATATATATATATATATATATATATATATATATATATATATATATATATATATATATATATATATATCTTCTATATCCATAGCCCTCCTTCTCATGTTTCTTACCTTTCTTTCATTCACTAGGTTCAACCATCTATTTCTTGGTCGTCCTGTACCAAAACTCTCATTTATGTTTCCATTATAATTTGTTATAATGCAAACATAAATGGATTATAACCGACTAAATGTGCTCTTTTTCAACCTTGATATCAGTTTTTAAACCACATTGAACCTTAATAAACACATTTCTAATTCTGCCATAGATTGACACACCGCATATTCTTCTCAGTTCATGCATTTTCACTACATTTACTCGGCTCTTTTCATTGATTTTCCACGTTTCACTCCCATCTATCGATGTAGGCACAAAGATGTTGTGAACCATCGTTTAGCAGATCTCGACATTGCTTGGTTTTTTATTTATTTTTTATTTTACTTATTTTACACATGACAAGAAATATACATTATTTGCGAAAAAAACTACATGTAATGGAATTTGGACACACAAATTTAATGGATCTGGGTTTGTTGCCTTTTATTTGTCGTGCCTCCAGCGTGAAAACATAAATCGATACTTCTTTCCGATTTTTGATTATATAAAAAATCATTGCACACCCTCTTCAACCTGACAAACAGTGACACTCAATTACATACATATATATCACGCGAATCAAACCCCTCACACTTCATCACTCCAGACAGACCAAAACGTTCATCTCACAATATACCGCACATAATCATAAAAAAAGCAAAAAATACCACACTAAAGAGCTAACACGCTAAAAAGGTTAAGATATAATATTTTATTTATCTTGATTTCAGAAATGGTTTAGCGTGATTTAATGAAGTATTTTTTACAAGTCTTATTTACATATTCAAAAAATTACTTTTCTCTCGTTATTTGCCTTCTATATCTGTTGTCTTTAGTCGAGATCTAAAATGAAATATGAACTCGCCTCACAAGCTATGCAAAAAAGTTATGCCAAAACCCCTCATAGCTTCAGGAAATTTTACATTAAAGTCTCGGAATGAAATGTGTCACATCCCCTTAGACTCGCTCCAATAAATATAAATATTTTCTGAAAAAGAAAAATGAAACCTGAAAACTTCTAAATGGAGTTTTCACACAACTTATTTGTAAAGATACCGTAAATATATCTCTCGTCGTGAGGTCAACTTTAAATAACGAAAAAATACTGTTTTTTCAAAGTTTTTTTAAAGATATAAAAATTTCCGACGGATATTATTTTCTTATGCGAAAACAATGATTAACATTCCTTTTTTTTTTTCGTTTGTTAAAATACAAAGGTAAATTCAAAAATAGCCCACTCCAGCAATTTTTTTTAATATGGAATAATAAATCATCTCAATACATATGGTATACATACAACCATACCATCATGCTGTTTCCCTATTTGGGTAGACAGAGAGGAAGGAGCGATACACATTTCCTTCGTTTCTTCCCCAAATCTATATATTTTCATTTATAGCTTTTGTTTCTTTTACTCTTTTCCTTTTCTTCTTTTACAATTTCATTAACTTGGTCTATCCATATATTTTTGGTCATCCTCTTCTACGACTTCCACTTATGCTTGCTTTTCAAATATTTTAAGTCAGTCTTTCGTCTCTCATTAACTCGACGTGTCTAAATCACCTATTTTTCACCCTAGTTAACACGTCTATTTTTAGATCACATTTATCCTTATTAATCACACTTATTATTCTATCATTCATCCCCGCCCCACATATTTTTTACAGTGCACGCATTTGCACTGCATTAACTTGGTTTCTTTTATTCCATTTCAACGTCTTACTCCCATACATCAATGTTAGCACTTATTTGTATTTGTCCGAACTATCGTTTTATTGCCCAATTAACTTTGTTTTCTATTGCAGCTTCTTATTTAATATTTCGTCCCACCTTTCCATTATCTGAGATTCTCAACTCGTTCTAATATTTCAATGTTTACTCAAATATCCCATTTCATTTTCTTCTCAAGTTTTTAACCTAGGTTTTAACATTCGTTCTTTGATCTTTTTCATCACATTTCACTTACAATTTAGGTGTGAGCTGTAATTTATTTTAATTCCTCGCTTACACTACCATGCCACCAGCATGCAACAGTCTAAAAACATTTCCAAATTTTGATTATTATATATAATATTACATATTCTTTCCTTATTTACATTATATTTTAATATTACATAATAATCATCGCTTTATTTACAAAATTATATACGTTTTTATCATAAATAGTTCTGTTTTTCAGTTTATCAATTATGTTCTTGTACTCTTAAGTTCGTTTTACATTTAAACATTGTACTCCATTCAAAATTGTAAATATTTTATTGCGTTTAATAATAATAAAAAATGCAACGGCATTCGGTCACTTTTTTATATTTTGTATGAAATTTCAGTCAATTAAACAATCTACTAAATAAATCTTTTTTTGTGCAAATTTTTTTATTATATAAATTTGAAAACACCTTTCCTGTGTTAATATAAAAATTATATTTTATTTTCATTTTTCAACACAAAAATGTAACGTACGCAAGCGTATTAAATTTACTATCCTTGAAAAGGGGTAGAAAACAGTTCTTCCATGAAAAATGTAATGGTTAGAATGATCACATTAAACACATGTTGCTGGAAAGGTGAAAGGGAGATCTAAATTGAAAAATTATCCAATGGGATCAAAATTGCTTGTGGTATTGAAAATAATTTGGTTCTACTTTGTTTTCGAAATATAACTTTGAGTTTGTGATACCATATTGGATCTTTCAAAACGTTGAACAACACATAATTATTACAAAAAACTTTGTTACGAAATCCCTTTAATTTATTTGTATTAAATTAAGTTATTTGTATTAAATTAATTATCTCACAGTCATGTTATTATACATTTGGAATACTTCGTTCCTGAGAGTTTGCTCCTTAAACGGTGCTATGTAAATTGTCCTTTTAATTACTTAAATATGCTTAAAAAAAATATTTTTTAAATATTTCGTCGTTTACATTATGTAACTCGGTAATCATGCACTCACTTCTACAATATTTTTATCGCAATTTGAGTTTAGAGCTGGTTTATCGAGGCCTTTTTCAAGCAAAATTAACGTATTTTCTTTTTCCTCAGGAAAGTGTTAAGGGTACAATATTAGGTATTCGTTAGGTAAACGATGTACGTATAATATTACTTTAGTGAAATTATTCAAATGCTTTTGTGTTTGATTCAGATCAGTACTTCCAATGTCTTCTTTAAATACAACTCCCACCACACATCCTTCACATGAATCGTATGCAAAATTAATTACGTATTAGAAAAAAATGTTTGCCTGGAGAAGAGTTTGGTAAAGAAGCTCAGAATTTGAGTTGTGAAAAACATCGTATAAGTAGAATTTAAAAAGAAAATTGTGATTACTTTACTTTATCTTGTCAATAAATTTAAAAACAATGCTATGTAAAAATATAATTTAAAAGAGTAAGAAATCTATATCTGAAATTATGATAGATTTTAAAAACGTAAAATATAACTTTTGCCACCCTTAAGAATTAAAAAAAAATACAGAGCAATCCTGAATACATTTTTTTTCAGATTAGCTTTCTGTTCTCAAATAATTTTATGAAATTAATTTAAACGTTTTGTTAAAATTCCGTGTGATACAATATTTTTCTAAAGAAGATACAAACATATATACATATCATCACGCCGTGTCCCTTGCAGGGTAGGCATAGAAAACGTATCTCCACAATTTCCATACAAATATACTCCTTTCGCCTCCTCCACATTCATACATCTCGTTATGCACAATCTTCTGTTATTAATACTTCTTACTTTACCTTCTTCCAAAAACTGATCCATTTGATCCAGCCACGTGTTCCTCGGTTTACCTCTTCCACGCACACCTTACACTTCTGACTTGTATACTCGCTTATTTATTCTTTCATCATTCACTCTTAAGAAAATGCATTAAAAATTATAAGTCAACAAATATTTTTAAGTAAATTATATACTACATGAAATGAAAATATCCAAGCAATGTTAAACAATCCTTTTGTTAAAAAAGGACACATTCGTCTTTATTTTAAAGTAAAAAACAACGAATACCGTAACTTAGTTAGTCATATGCTAGACTACCACCGGTGGTTTCAGGTTTATATCCTGATTATATTAAAAAAGGACTTGTTTCATAATATTAGCACGCGCCAAGTGCACACAAGTGAAAAAGTGTGTCAGTACTTTTGACCCTTTACGCGCGAAAGTGTTACTAATACGGGCAATGATGAACCGCGAGTTTTGTGCCTGTTTCAGTGTTTTTGAACCAGAATCTTGATTACTGGGGTCGAACACGATACGGTTTTCCGGCCACGCCTTTTACTTTGTCATTTATTATATATATACATATATATATATATATATATATACAGGGGCGGCTCGTCTTTAAGGGCAACCGGGGCACTGCCCCACACACATTTCTCCTAATCAAAAATTAATAATTAGCTGAAATGTTTTTGAAACGTGTATTTATTATTGGTATAATTGTAATTATTCTTAGTTTTTCGGAATATTATTTGCACGTAATGATTTAGTAATATTTGAATAAAAACTATATTAACTTATTACTGGTAAGTAGGTGTGAAATATATACGCGCACGAAGTACGAAATACGAAGCACACATACAACTAAACGAGTTATGGGCAGTTTACTATGTGCCCAGGCCGCTGCCTTCAGTTGAGCAGTCGCTCTTACGCGATCGAGTCGTGTTAGGGCAATCAGCGGAGGTAAAGAGAAAAGTTCCGTATTACCGTTTACAGAAGGTCGCTTTTCGTTTGCTGCGTAAAGGTCTATTTGGGGCAGAAGCAGGCCTGCCCTGCGCTGTACTGAGAGATGTTTATTTTTTTGTTTTTCATGTTCATGTATTATATTAATACAAACGATTTCCATTCGATTTTGTGAAAAATTAATATTTTTATAAAAAGAGTTTTGTTTATTTCATTTTTTATACATTAATAAAAATTATTTTCATTTGATTTTGTGAAAAATACATGTTTTTTTTATAATGATAGTTTTGTTAATGTTTATATGTAAATAAAAATTATTTTTGTTTAATTTCGCAATAAAAAATTTGATAATTCTTAGTATTTGCTTGGTTCGACCTCACTGCACTAAAAATGTATATAGTAAATTTTTTTTTGGAAAAAAAAATTGGGGGGGGGGGGGGAACTTCAGCCTCATCATGCCCCACCTGTGTTTAAAGTCACGAGCCGCCCCTGTATATATATATATACTATATATATATATATATATATATATATATATATATATATATATATATATATATAT
>OX463838.1:52023044-52073580 GCA_949825065.1 Odontocerum albicorne | reverse complement strand
TGGAGTATGTAATGATATTCGTATGTATGATATTTGTTTGTCAAAATGTATTTGTCATTATTATACTTCAAATGGTCGTCTTTCGATCCTTAGCAGGCATGTATGTATTAGATGTTAACATAAGTTGTGTCCGTTTTTTTTTCAAATTTAAAAATGAGCACCATATTATTCATGGGGTCTTCATGAATAATATGGTTTAAGCGGTCTTCATCGAATCTCACTGGTCGTCCGGAACGCTCCATGTCTTTCAGGTCGAAATTGCCGTCTTTGAAACGCAAAAACCATCAACGAGCTGTCCTTTCATTCATAGCATCTTCACCGTACACTTCGCAAATATCTCGAGCAGCTTTGGCAGCTTTATTCCCTCGATTGAACGCGAACAGAAGGAGGTGTCGAAAATGCTCACTTTCGTCTACTTGACGTTCCATTTTGAAGGCTTATAATCAAATAAAATAATACATGTAACGTAAAAGCAATCACAATATCTTGTAGAGCAGAAAATTTTCTTTCGAATGACGTATAACCTTTACCATTTTATTTTACTTTTGGTGTTAATTTTTAAATTGAAAAAAAAACGGATACAACGTATGTTAACACCCAATATTTCCAATTTTAAAACAGTTTCACATTCCCTTTTAAAAATTAGAAAATTTTAACTCAGAACGATTATGAAAAGGGACAAAAAAACTTTATTATAATAATTTATTATATTGTAATATATAACACTTCCGTTGTATATGGTACAACCTGACAGGGTTATTGCCATTTTTTAAATTCTTCCAATCAACAAGAAAAGCGTCAAAGGAGCTTAAAGTGAAGATTAGAGTAGAACTCTTTTTGAAAAAAAAAACGAGGAAACATTTTTATAAAGAATTTTTATTACATGTTCAGTGAGTTCATAATTATTTTTCGATGGAATACGATTTATAATATTGTTTTACACTTTCGGACTTTTGTTGTATGCAGAAAATCTAACAGTTTATTGTCACATGACAATCTCTTCGTACTAACAAGAAATATATTCGTATTATTAAGGCCTTACGGGAAAAGTAGACTAGAAACCTGCTTACAAAATAAGTACCAATAGAACTGTTACTTCATTGTTGTTTATAGTTAAGGCATTAACGTTGTGGAGGTTTAAAGACATTGAAATTTATTTTTATCAAACATTGTTTATTCCACTTTTTTGTGACGGTATAACTCTACCGGTTTCAAGGCTTTCACCTCATTTTCATTTCAAACAAGTCTTGTTTGCGCTCCCTTGAAGATGAGGTGAAAGCCTTGAAACCGGTAGAGTTATACCGTTACAAAAAAGTGGAATAAACAGTGTTTGATAAAAATAAATTACAATTTTACTTCATTAATTAAATAAATTATCATTCTAAGCGAGTTTACGTTACAATTAATAATTTCTTTTAAAGTATAGATTAAGGCTAAGATTAAGAAGGAATAAGATTAAGAAATATGAATATATCTGAATTGTCAACTCAATTTGAAAACTAGAATTTATTATAGAATGGAAATTTATATCATCATGAACAATGTAGAAACTTTTACAAGTTTCTGTAAATAAGTATAATATAATATAATGGATTTTGATTATTTTACGAGTAGGTATTTGTCAGTATTAAATTTATACAATGAAACTCGGTAGTTAAGTATAAAAATAACATAAAGGTTATGTAAAGCTTATCTTCAAAAAGTGAATTATATTGATATTGAAATAAAATACAAAGATAATTTGTGTAATCAGGTATAAAATTGCGTTTTTAGAGAAAATTTATAGAAATTTCTATAAAGCCACATGTTTTAGTTTTTTTATTAAGGGAATTAATCTACTTACATGAAATAAAAATATTAGTTTATATTTTACGAATTAAAATTCTAGAATAAAATTCAAGGAAATGTCAGTCAATAAATATAATAATTAAAATAAAAAATAACGTAAATATATTTTATGCTCCATCGTTAAGCACTTGAATCATTTCCTAAAGCATATTTTATAAATACTCATATTTATAAAAGTTTTTTGTCTGTGACGATGATAATAAATGCCACCTCTAATTTTAATGATCAGGAAAGGATAGCGTGTGACATTGGGAATTCCGCTAGTTTTACCGCTGTTCAAAGCTAATTATTCAGTAAATAGGCTTTATGACGTCAACTGGAAAATCATTAAGTGCCCTTGGATATAGGATGGACTTTCTGTGAAGATGAATATATTTTAATATTTTATTTATATATACTTTCGCATGAAACAACGGGTAAATTTATTACTTTACAGCATTTTATTCCAAAAACAAGCTTAAGGCCTGTTTATCATTTTAAATTTATGAAAAATTTATTTAAATTTATGAAGACTTAATTTGAATTAGAGTAAATGACAAATCTTCAAATAAAGGCATAGAAATAAAAGAAAGTAAAATAATTATAAAAAATACGGATTCAAGGAAAATATGATTAGTACTATATTCTGAGTTATATACTCGTAATAACTCAGACTTCCCGTCGATCTGCAGCTCAGCCTTCTTTATTGAGTGATATACTCACTGCCGTGGTCTACGATTAGCATTCACGCTAAGCAATCGGGCGCCCTAGGTTCGATTCCTGGCTGATTAACTTCCGAACTGGTTTTACTCTTAGACAATTTAACATCTTAATTCATGTTTTTCTGTAGCGTATATGCCGCTTAACATAAATTCTTATAGTGCTATTAAGCAACACAACAACACGCTCTATATAAAACTGCCTTACGAAAGTTTGCAGCAGATTAAACCTACCTATCGTCTTGGAAATTTAATCTCCTTACCATCGGAACTTTCGATTTGATCTGACAAAAACGTGTCCTTACTGAAATGCAACAGAATGCACACAATAAACAAATGCACGCTCTGACGTCTTGCACCCACGGGATGGTTGACAATCATATTCTATCACGAAGGAAAGCTTATCTAATCGCACTTGTAATATTTTTCCAGTTCTCTCTTGAACATCGTTAAGGACAATATACTAATACATCTAATAGCTTTTCATTGGATAGATAGCCTTAGTTAGGCTTGTTGTGTAGCCTTGTGAATATTTTTTCTCATTTTTTTGTTCCTGTTCTAGTTATGTCTTGTTCTTAGATAAAGTTTTTCTCATAATTTTAACATTATTAATCTATATTTTTTAAATAATTAGATTTATTTTCACATTTGATTTCATCCCTTGTATTGCCTAGTGGGGTGTAATATTGTGAAATGATCATCAATCGTTACGAAACTCCCTCAGTTAGGACGATTTCAGCGGGGCTAACACAAACAAAAGATTTGTGATCATTGTTGGTTCATTCAGTTAAAGAAGGCATTATTTAAGTAGGCGAAGAAAACCAAAGAGATGCAGCTAATTCGATTCGAAGTATCATCAGTTTAAGAGAAATTATCCCGGATAACTTAATAATATAAAACTTGCTATGTACCAGTCGAAAACAAAATGAGGTTTTGATATTTCTATAAAGATCAAATCGCGTGGAAGGCTATACAAATCTTCATTGTGTTGTTCTTACCCCACAAGCTTTATATGGTTCTTACCATATCTTTCTTCGACAAGCTGTGCAACCTTTGCATGCCGCTAGGAAACGCGCATGGTGGACAACTATTAACTACAGTGAAACCTCGATCGATCGTTTTCTCGTATGTATCATTAATTTCACCCAGTTCCAATTTTATTCCATATAAAACACGCAAAAATAGATCGCATCAATCGTTTCTCTACATAACATTTTACTGCAAATTTCTTTTTAATAATCGCAGCATTTCAAACTATTTTACTTGAGCAATCGTTTTTTTTCAAAATATTAAAGATTATTTGGTAGAAATATAAATTAGAAGTTTAAATTTATGTAATGGTTAAATTAAACAGTGATCGGAATATTCAAGATGCACGTGTTTCTACCACCCCCGCTTCCACCACCCACATTTAAGAGGATAGAGGGGGGACGCAAGATTTAAGGAGACAACAAAATAAGTTGAAGAAGAAATCCGCCCTCTGTTACGTTGTTTCCTGATATCCGTCGCATACTTTTTTATGGTATTTGAAAGATTTAAAGTGCTTTTATTAATATGTGTATACAATAAAGATGTCGAAAATAATGTCATTTGCAACACAGATTACTAGTTTCTTATGAAAATAAAATCGCAAAAAACAAATGTAGAAAGAAGACTTTTTTTATTAAATTTAAAAAAATAATTCTTCTTTTAGTTTTGGTGCAAAATTATAATTTTATTTTTATTTGCACACATTTATAAAATGCATGCAAATATTTTTTTGAATATTGAATACTTGGATGTAAAACTTTTTTTTTTCATATATGATATTTCCGTCATAATAGTTTTCCCGTATTTATCATTTAGTTTAATTCAAAAACGATACATATACGTTTTGCTGTATAGGGTTTGGTCTGAACGTCTCTCTTCTCGTAAATGTTGAATGCAGTACGTACTAGACAAAGTCCAAAATTTTCATATCACGACATACTTTATCTGCCTTATTCATATCTATATATATTCTCATAGAACTCCTTCTGTTTATTTTTCTCCTTACATTTCCTTATTTTAAAATTTCTTTCACATTAGTTCAATCATATTTTTATGAATTATAAATTTGTTAAGTTACTTTTTCGTGACCCATTTGGTCAACATGTACAAACCCCCTCAACGTACTTTTTTCGCCCTGCTTAAAACATATGTTTTTTGCTGATACTGATTCTTAATAATATCAGTTCTTATTCTGTCATACATCTCAAAATTACTTGGCTCTTTTAATTAATCGTAATTTGTTTATTCAAACACTGTTTATTCCCCTTTTTGTAACGGTATAACCCTACCGGTTTCAAGGCTTTCACCTCATCTTCAGGGCAGCACAAACAAGACACAAACAAGAGTCTTGTTTGTGCTCCCTTGAAGATGAGGGGAAAGCCTTGAAACCGGTAGGGTTATACCGTTACAAAAAGTGGAATAAACAGCGTTTGATAAAACAAATGACAACGACTTTAAACCTCCACAATGTTAATGCCTTAACAATAAATCAAATCTTTAAATTAATTTTTTGCATCTACGTTTCACTCTCATATATCAATTTTGGCACTAATATGCCATCATTTTACGAGATCTTGGTATTATTTAGTTTGAATATTATATATACGTCTTTTAGTGCCCCATTGACTTTGTCCAGGTCCCAAAAGTTAAATTAAATAACCAAATACCGCAAACCACATAATATAACCAAAATTTATAGTATAGTTACATTTAAATATACGTTGTAATTCATTTCAAAATATCCTTTTTCAATGTGATAGCTTTAAGTTTCGATTCTGAATTATACTTCGAATTAAAACAATTAATGTAAATCTATTTAACTGGTATATTATAGTACACGCATACGGATATATTTAGTCTTTCAGTTTTAAGATAAAGAAAATATGCTGATTTGTTAGTGAGTTTTGAGATTCCTACCTTGAATTCAGCCTGCTCGACTCTGATGTCCCAGTCATGATGCAGTCTCTTACCGCGGAAGTACTTGGACCAATCGGTGTGCTGGTCGTCCACCACTAGTAGGGTGACGCAGCGCTCCTTGTTGAAGGAGGGGCGCACTCCCGCTGCCACTGATGTTACGCTTCCTGGTAATAAAACATTGTTCGTATTAATGTCACAGTTCAACCCATAAACTACTTTTTTGACGTCCATAGCAATAATACTATATATTAAAGATGAACTTATGATGCAAAGATGTACTCATGAAAGGAGCAGAGGTCAAGCACACATTTAATGAAGTGACCTGCTGAAAAAGCAACAAATTTCCAATTTCATGAGATGCTTTAAAGGGCAAAAGATTACTTGTGCTGGAGAAGGGTGATTGATGAACACGATGATTACAATCATCTGGATTCTGAAAACATCGATGAAGAAGATTTTTGAGGCTTCACATTTTTGAATCCATAAACTATTCACATCGTAGCTAAAAAAAAACTTATTTCACCATCGATTTTTAAACATCGAGGTCTCACGTATTTAATATTACCAACATTATAAATTTTCCATTTTGGAAAATTTTCAAATGCAATTTTAATTCCTTATTCGTGTTGTTTGATATATTTAAGCCATGGGGACCAAACCTTATATGTTTGTATAATAATTTATAAAATGTTTCGACTTTAACTTTACGGCATTCCATGCTAGAATATTTAATTATGAATCCATTCTTTATTTCGCTAATAATATTAACATATTTAGCTCAGTTCGATCCCACCACCACCTACGATGTTATAAGGGACAAAATAAAATATTAATATCTCCTGCGACACGTGTTTCCACCTCCTTTCTGGCGTCTTTTTTCAGGCTACTTGAAGAGAGCCTCAACACAGAAAGTAGAAACACTAATCGCAAATAAATGTTATTAGTAGATAACAAGGTGATTTATTATAAAATATTCCGATATGACTGTTGACAACCGTGATCCATTTAATTCAAAAGGTGAAAACATTTTTAAAAATCAAAAATATTCCTCATTTATTTCATACATCAAATACAAAAAGGAATCTATCCCTTAAAATATTTTTTTAAATAATATAAAACAATTTAGCTAATTACCAAAAAAATATTCGTGGATTTTGCTTAATTCGATTCAGGGTGACGGATTTATTACTGTTCATACGTCGCGTGAGCTTAAAATATACGTAAAACGACTTGTTCAAAGCTTCGTCAGAAATTTACATTCGTAATTTATGCATGACAATAATTTACAATAACATTGAGTCGTTGAACTCAAAACCAAACGTTTAAAATTGTACATTAATATATTTATTTAATATTTTACCACGCGATAAACCAGTCCCTAGTAAATTAATATCGTTATCAGGTATCCTGTTTATAAAAGACGTCTGTGTGTTTAGTTTATTTTGTAAAGTTGTTGCATTTAAGTAGGCACAACATTTCAACGAAACTAACTCAAGTTTCCGATAGAAAGGAGATCAAATTTCCAAGACGATCGGCAAATTTAATTTGCTATAGCCTTTCTTTAGACAGAGTTTTGTACGACATTAGATGTTGCTTGTTTTGCTTAAAAGCGCTTCAAAAGTTTAAGATTAACAGCATATAAGCTACATAAATACATAAATTCTGATGTAAAACTGGTAAAGACGTGAAATCGAACCTGGAATACCCGCTTGTTTAACCTGAATGTGTACCGTTTGATCATGGACTACGATTTGTTTTACATATCGTGAGCACATTATGATCTAAATTGAGAAAAAAAAAATGCAAATAGTTTTTACCAAACTTAAGATTCAAATACAACTTCGGAAATTTCCTTCAGTTTGGATTATTTTTATTATTTTACCGAAAGGAATATTCATGAACGTCTTATGTTTTGCGATAAAATATTGACTTTGTAAATACGAAGAATCGCTCTGAATATTTTAATAAAAAGTTATAATATTCTTCAAAATTTTCGTATAAATATCATTTTAGATTCATAACGTCCGATAGTTTCATTATTTTTATTGTTATAAAACTCTTTGTTGAAAAATAAAAAAATAAATGTTTCAGTCTACTTTTTTGCCATTTTTAATCAAAAGTATTCTTCAGCATTATTACAGCCATAAAAACAACAATTTTTCTTTAGGCTTCTTGAACTTCTTTATGGTTAATTTGGAAGAGATTGTCTCGAGCCAATTTACCCTACAATTTGTACTGTATAAAAAAAACGATAATATATACGAAACGATACAATAAATTTAAAACAATTTAAATACCCTTATTTTCTGAAATTTGACATAAACATTTTTTTTATTTCATACTTCTAACTTCTGAAATTTATTTATCTTACCCGTAAACTTAAGTTTTTTTAACTGTCGGTTTATGACTTTTTAGGTGATCGGTCCTTAAGGGAAGAGATGATGAGGATGATTTGTTGATAAATAATAAAACACATTAGATAGAATTTTATAAGTAACGTAGGTATTTATATCATTTTAGAATGTGCGCGGGAATGCGCTCGCGGTATGCCTACGTCTCGTTTCTGTGAATGCAAAACGATTAATTGTTGTATGTAGGTATCATTCAAATACGGAACTGGCGAGACAGCCGTGGTGCGTTCTCTCTCTAGTATGGAATGCGGTCCGCTCGGCTATGGGTTGAATGACCGGCGTGTGACCTTCGGACTTGTTTATTTAGATTTATCGAGGAATGCGAAGGTCATTTCATCGGTCATTGACCGTATGTATGAACGCCCACAGTATTTCGAGTGGGCGACCGCCACAACTTAGACTTCTCATTTTTTAGATTTCTCAATATGAGGATTGAACTTTGTTTTTAAGATTTGTTTAAGAAGGAACAGTTCTCCACAATTTGAAACACGAATGAGTTTGTTTTATTCTAGAATTTAGATTGGTACAATAGGTTCCAAGTGGAAACAACGATTAGCAAATGATCGTCGAATGTTTGCAAACAATGTAATTAATACCCCGTAAAAATTACATTATAAAACGATTTTGTTGTTGTGTGTATTCAAAATCGTGAACAGTTTTATGTAATAATAATGTAATAATAATATTCTAATAACTATCAAATACCTTTCATAGTCTGTCAGGAACACATATATGCCACAATATAACCTTCCTCCTTGACCTAAATGGTAAAACGTCTGTTTTTCAACACAGGGATTGCGAGTTTGCACCCGATTCTTTTAAATAAAAATAAGGATGCAATCTGATTTTCACTCACGACCTTTTTAATCCGTCTGGTTGGTTGAAAGATTGTTACACGGTAAAAAAAAAACCACCAGGCTGTACTATATACAACGAAAGCGTAATATTTTTCCAATCTACTTTCATCCGTGTCGGTCTGAATCCAAGCATTCATTATTTTTTGACGTGAATATTTCAATAACAGAGGAACATTTCATAGTTGTATAAATATATTTTTTTAAATTTAATCGTAAATTCAACGAAGGTGAAATTCGAGTTTTGGATAATGTATTTATATTCAAGTTTGCTATGGATGCCTTTAGCAGAAGCATTCCTAACTCATATTATGAGGGGTATTTCTTTGGCAAAATTCCAGAATCTCCTATTCCGTGACACCGCGTTAGAAATGTCAGCACTGTGTATAGTATTACCTAAATTAACGTCATTACTTCCACGTAATACTTGAACTACTTAAAATTTATATAAAACTGAGAGTGAGTTCACGAAATGTCTCTCCATCATCATCACTTTGCCCCTATTGAAGTAGGCAGAGATAACAGATCTTCACTTCCTTCTATTCTGGTACCCACCTTTCGTTTCATCCACGACCATACAACTATTCACGTATACTCTAGAGAGACTTATTTAGGAT
Source organism: Odontocerum albicorne (assembly GCA_949825065.1). NCBI lineage: Eukaryota > Metazoa > Arthropoda > Insecta > Trichoptera > Odontoceridae > Odontocerum > Odontocerum albicorne. Next base: position 52,064,206 of record OX463838.1, on the reverse strand, counting down.
ATGTATCCTAGAGGGAAGAGATGATGAGGATGATTTGTTGATAAATAATAAAACACGTTAGATCGCAATGCGGAAAGAGAGTCCAATTTTATTAGTAACGTAGGTATTTATATCTTTTTAGAATGTGCGCGAGAATGCGCTCGCGATATGCCTACGTCTCGTTTCTGCGAATGCAAAACGATTAATTGTTGTATGTAAGTATTATTCAAATACGGAACTGGCGAGACAAGCGTGGTGCGTTCTCTCTCTAGTATGGAATGCGGTCCGCTCGGCTATGGGTTGAATGGCCGGCGGGTGAACTTCGGACTCGTCTATTTAGATTTATCGAGGAATGCGAAGGTCATTTCATCGGTCATTGACCGTATGTATGAATACCCATAGTACCCGAGTGTGCGACCGCCACACTTACATTCTTCTTTTGAAATTCGACTAATTCTATAGACCCACATTTTCTAATTCAACTAAAACTTTTCGTACCTTCTATATACTTTTCGTATAGATTATTTTTGTAAAATTTTCATCACTAATTCCTTCTTCATGGTCAAACCATCTCAATGGTCCTTTCCTCATTTTAAGCACTGCATGTTTTTTCATATATTGGTTTCCTACATATTTCTACGGTATTTACCATACTTTTTCTGTCTACGTTTCGTTTTCCTGAGCTTGGTATCTAAAATCCATTATACGCAGTCAGATTTGCTTTTCTTAAAATGCTCCAGTCAGAAATCATATTGTTTGACCTACCATAATCTATTACTTGCTGCTGTTTTTGAATAGATTTTCATAAAAATCAAATTTACATTAACAAAAGAAGTTGTGGATTTGTTGAAAAAGTTTAAAGATTAAATGCGCTTGAAATTTGATATTAATTCATTTTCCTAAAATTAAAAAGTACACAAAAATACTTTTATTAAATGTGGATGTTTTCTGAAAGAATACATTGGCCAATATATGTATGAAACTTGTAATAATAAACTATTAAATAATGTGAGGTATTCATAATAACTAAAAAGAAGGCGTTAATAGAAATAGCTAGAAATACTTAAATAAGATAGCTTCTCGGCGTAGAACTTTTATTACTCTATATTGAGGTCAAACCCCATCATTATCCACATACGTGCTATGTTAAAGACCGTGTCATAATGAAATTTTTTAAGCCAAATGAAAGGTCTGACTTGATCAATGAAACCATCTTGTGTTTGAGAGATGTATCGAATATAAAGGGAGCGCAACATTTTTTGACGAAAACCGACATTGAGTATTGGCAACGAAATCAAAACTTTGCAGATGAGCATCTCATATCCGTGTCAGTTCTTTGAGATTCATCGATGTCCTGTGCAACTACGAGTTTATTAAGTAATACTCACGAAGGAATGAGAGATATCTGAGACAGATTTTTTTCATTTGCATCTACTATGGTCTGATTTTTTGGTAAGCGACTTGATGGTATCTTGTCTGAACTATTGTAATGTTATATACACGAGTTTGTTGAAGGTTCAGTTGATCCGGTCGCAGACATATGCTATTTTCAACTTCGTCTCTAAGATGTTTTTTAAATCAATGAACTATCATGTGACACCACATCTAGATACATTCCAGTAGATGTAGTGCGAGTAAATAATAATTTATATATATATATATATATATATATATATATATATATATATATATATATATATATATATATATATATATATATATATATATATATATATATATATATATATATATATATATATATATATATATATATATATATATATCTCGTATAATCAAAAGATTCAGGAAAATGGTGCCTGACTACTCTCAGAGCTCGCCATCTAAGAGGTTTCCCCTGATTTTAAAGGTTGGGATCTAAGACCCACTTTGAGATGTGCCTTTGCAGTGATGAACTGAGTAGTCAAGGCAAGGAAGGCTTATAAACCAAAGCCTTACGAAAATGTATTTTATGTACTTCGACTTGTTCAGGGCAACCCTTTTCACGAAAAGTCATCAAGGTGACCTTGAGGTGTCTTAATATCGCTATAAGCTGTCAAATAATAAATATTATAATATCATCCAACAGAGATATGACAGATTTATTCGCTTGGATATGTATATTATTTCGAATGTCAAATGATCGATTCGAATATCAAAGCCGATTTCTTTGCTAGGTTCGAAAGAAAGAGATCTTTTGAGTTGCCTTAGACTTAAATGCGAGAAAGCAAAGAAAAAAACTACGCGAGATCAGATTGAAAATTTAATGAAGTACAATGATTGAGTTGGCGTAGAACAAGGCCAGGTGTCAGGGCCTTATACAGGCGATGGAATTCTATCCTAATAGGATAAAAATTAAACGAAATGTTTTCATCTTAGAATAAATTAATATCTAGGATAAAGATTAAGACATTTAATTTTTTTTCAATTCATATGAAATGTCAAAAATTCACTATAACTAAAAATGTTCACTTATTTCACTATGAAAATTGTAATGATTTACAATTTTCATAGTGAAATAAGTGAATATTTAATACATTAATAAATCGAATATTTTTCATCTCAAAATATTTCTTGTAAGGGGAAATATATTATTACTTATTAAGTTAACATATATTTTCTTGTAATGAAAATATTTTTGTTTTTATTTAAGTTTTAAGTCATGATTAAATATAGATTTTTATTGAAAGTATTATTGATTAAAATAAAATCTTTTTTATCATCACATTCATCCAGCCTTCATAACTGTATTATACTATATTTTTTCTTTCCTAAATAATAATAAATATAAATTTAATAAAGCTAGTTAAAATATTTTACCTCTCTTGTTAATTGTAGTTGAGATCACCAATAAAGATAAACATTAAAGCGAAAATAATTCAATTTGCTCACCTAATAGATTAGCGCCTTGGTCCCTGGCAGCCCCGGTGAGTGACTGAACTCGCTGTAGCAAAGACTCCCTGGACTTAGCGGGGCTGCTGGGCGCTGAGGTACCACGCGCCGGCCCACGCAGGTTGAGGGACAGTTCGCCTCCGCCTGCACCGCCCCCCGGAGCTCCGGTTGCGGCGGGAGCAGCCCCTGTAGGCGGCCCTCCTTTGAGGGGTGAAACAACACTTCTAATATACAAAATGTTCAATTTAACGGTAAGGTTGTATGATTAAGGCCATTTCTTTCAAGACAAAATATTTCACAATATTTTTTTATTAAATAATATTGCGTTAAATCTTAGTCTGCTATTTTCACATACAAGCATAATTTTCTATGGCACTCAGAAGTAATTGCTACATGTTATTAATCCAGCAAATTGTCTTATATAACTAGTTTGTGTAACGCCTGGTTTCCAATTACGAGGCGTATCCAGAAAGTAAGTGTACTGAGACTCTCACGACCGGATGGATTTTATTTTCGACATGTTGACTACACTTCTGTGTAGCCGGACCCTTCCCCTCCGCAACGAGACCGGTTCGAGGTCAGTACGTTGAGAAGTGTCGAAGCGACAACACGTTTCGTGAAAAATGTTAATCCAATCTACCGCCAAGTGCGAAATACGCGGCGTCATCCGTTATCTCGTTTGGAAGGGAAAACCTCCGGTTGAGGTTTATAATGAGGTGAAAACTGCATATGGTGATAAAGCTATGAATCGTACGAGTGTGTAGAAGTGGTGTCGCGAGTTTAAAAACGGTCGTACGTCTGTGCATGATGATCAGAGGAGCGGAAGACCTTCAATTGTGACTGACGAAATTGTTTTGGGACTGTCAAGGCATAATTTTAATTGAATATATGCCTCAAGGGGAGACCACCAACTCTGCAAGATACTGTGAGACCCTAAAAAAGTTGCGGAGGGCGATTCAGAACAAGAGGAGAGGCATGCTGACAAAGGGATTCTGCCTGCTGCACGACAATGCCAGACCACACACGGCCAACGCCATGAAGGAACTGCTCGCCTCGTTTAAATGGGATGTCCTGAACCATCCCGCGCATTCCCCTGACCTAGCACCTTCAGATTACTATCTCTTTACCTCCCTGAAGCTGCACATGGGTGGAAAAAGGTTTTCAACCGACGATGAGGTAAAGGAGGAGGTGGAGAAGTGGACGGAGGGGTTGGCGGGAAACTACTTCGAGGAAGGCATCAAAAAGTTGATACCCCGCTTCACCCCCTGCATTGAGAGGAATGGCGACTATGTCGAAAAATAGCTTACATATGTACTACGGTAACCACATAATTTTTTTGTTTAAATAAAAAAAATTGTAACCTACAAAAATTCAGTACACTTACTTTCTGGACTTACCTAGTATAACGCCTGGATTCCTGTTGCAACTCAGATTTTTTAAATATATATTCCAGTCTGTTATTCTCTAAAGGCATCTTTAACACCTTATTGGTTGATTGGAAGAGATTGACACATGGCAATACAATGACTAAATTTTAGTGTATATAATGAGAGTATATGTTAATACAATGCAACATTGCCGATGGAAATATGCCTGATCTCTTCTTATGTATAACTTTTGAACTTCAGTCCATCTGAATTGATTTCGTAAAACAGATAATCAACGTTTTATTACAAAACATCATTGCTTAAATAATAAAGCAAAATTGAAGTACTATCGTATGCGAAATAGTGTTGTATGGTGATGTGTTTAATATTAATATTGTGACTTTTAGTAAAGAAATCGTAATGTGTTGGTCTTTCATTTCATCTACCTCCTTTCCCGTATCCACCCGTTTAAGATATATTGATGTAATTTCACTTGAATTTGACAGTTTTAAAATCAACTAAAAAATAATTTTAAATTATTGTTAAGTGTTTCGTTGAAGACCACACATTGTAACGTAAATTATGGTAGGTAAGAATAATTAATGAATGTTAGATGTATAAAGTAAACTCATATGAACACTGTCTCTTATTTCCAGGTCATCGTTTTTCTTTCTTCACGTCGTATTTTATTGTCCATGCCACTAGACTCTGCAAACTGCTATCCTAATGGGTTGTACCAACATCTTAACTGTTCAAAAGTCAACCTCGTCTATACGTGCTAAACCTGCTTGAGAACTTACGAGGCCTTAACAACCGATTATCAGTGGTATAACCACAGGGGGAAAATAACATCTTTGCAAGCAAAGAAAAAACAACATGACTCCTTCCAGGGCAGCTTAAACTTTGTGGGCGGCCTTGTCGTCTCAGTTCCTTTGTGCCACAGGATAATTACCTCAGAGTTGCAACTCGAAAATTCGATGGTACCTTAGGAAATCAAATAATGAAGTTTTAAACAGAGTAAACCGCTGTTATATATATTTAGCTTGTATCTCTGGACTCTGGACTAACAAAAAAAATTTTTTTTGAGCTAACAGAGAAACGAAGAAAGAACGATTGACAGTATAAGAGATACAAGGAAGTTATAAATGTCATGTTCAAAAATATAAATGCTCAGCACGATTGGGAGTAAACAGCAACAGACTGAGCCTTAAGTCGTTGAACTATTGTTACTTTTCATAGATACTATGGAGAAAAAAGACACAGAAAATCTGTAAACACTAAGTTCTATGGTGTATATGCTACAGGATATGCTTATACAAATTAACTTACATCTTCGGTGACATCAACGACAATATCCTTAAACCCAATTTCGTCAAGTGGCTTTTATTATTTTACTTGTTTCTAGTAATGGTTCATTCTAAATTCATTCCTAACAGCGACGTTAAAACACTTAATCGTTCTTCAATAACGAAGCGTATTTTTTTCCCTTTCTCAATCGTATTTTCTTCTCCCATCTCTTGCCCTATTTCCATGCCCAGTTATTGAGGATGACTTTGTAATTTTTTTGTTACTTATTTTAAGTGTATGGTTTCTGTTTATTTTTTCATTTGTTTCTTATCTCCTGTTAAGAACGACCTCGTGACTTCTCACCAACTAACACAAATTTACGTTACCCCTATTTGTTTGTTATCTCCTATTAAGAACGACCTCATGACTTCTCACCAACTAACACAAATTGACGTTACCCCTATTTGTTTGTTATCTCCTTTTAAGAATGAGATCGTGACTTCTCACCAACTAACACAAATTAACGTTACCCCTATTTGTTTGTTATCTCCTGTTAAGAATGACCTCGTGACTTCTCACCAACTAACACAAATTTACGTTACCTCTATTTGTATGTTATCTCCTATTAAGAACGACCTCATGACTTCTCACCAACTAACACAAATTGACGTTACCCTTATTTGTTTGTTATCCCCTGTTAAGAAAGACCTCGTGACTTCTCACCAACTAATACAAATGGACGTTACCCCTATTTGTTTGTTATCTCCTGTTAAGAACGACCTTGTGACTGCTCACCAACTTACCCAAATTTACGTTATCCCTATTTGTTTGGTAGGAAGAGATCGCCTTTAGAAAACAAGCCCGCTGATTTTACTTTGTGCAATGAATGGTCCAAAACGTCAGGCTCTGGATCCTACTGCTTACTAATATAAGACTACTTCTATCGTTGACGTTTTTAAACGGCGACTCAAAAAACATTATATTTCCCTTAAGTGGCATGTTTCCTGGTTTCCCCATTATCCAATTTTACAGTACTTCTTCCTGCTTCCACCGTATATGAAATTGTTTTATTTGTTACGTTTAATTCGTCTAACGATTCCTGTCGTTTTTTATCTTACAATTTTGTCTTTTATTTTCTTAGTTTAACGCTCTAATGTAAATATCTTATCCACATTTGTAAGTAAATGGTTACTTAAATTTCGAAACTCCGAACAAGCTATCCATCACTTGTTTTGGTTGACCAGAAGTCATATCCTTTCAATAATAAACCCATAAAAAAAAGTGAAAAATAATCCAAGTTTAATGAATGACATTTTCAGTGACTTAATAGCCAAGAAATAATTTGTTTCGATATGTATTTAATTTATGTGAAGAAATATTGTATGACTTAAACAATTTTAGACATGAACTTTAAATTAATTTAATTTTATAATTAAAATAGTAAGAATTGTAATAATAAAAGGAAAATGTATGTAGCGCTTTTTAGAGAGCAAACTTTCCTCAAGGGCGAAAACCATGTCTGATAAATTATGCAACTTCGAATGACCTAACTGATATGATTATTGTGAAAGATATATTAATTATTGATTATTTTTTTTTTTGTTTTGTAAAGAGGTAGCCTTATTTAAATTTAATGATTTGTTCTCATCAGATTTAATTAATGCCAGTAAATCGGCATTATATAATATATTGCTATGTAAAAATTTCAGAAATTTGTATATTTTTATTGAATTTTTGTGCCAAGTGTTGCAATATTCATTAAGAAATCTGATGAAAACAAAAACAAAAAAAAAAAAAATTAAGAAATGAAATATATATTAAAAAAATACTTTAAATTAAAAGTGATAAAATTGAAATTGTGGGAACAAAAGAAATATGAAGCAAGACCAACAACAGAATGTGCAGGAAGACCAGTTTAGAATAAAAAAGACGTGGAAAAATTAAGCTAGTCTAGATCGATAATCCCATTGTTAGAGAAGGTTTTAAATCACAACTTTGGTATTTTTGTCAATTTCAGATATACTAATTTTTTCTTCTAAATAAATTATAGAAGATTTACAGTTTTTTAAAATTCGATTCACTTTTCATAACATTTAAAAAAATCCTAGCTTTATAAAATTTTATTTGATGGTCTATAAAGTATATAGTAATGATTTATTGAAGCCTGTATCATGGATCTATCATAATATTTTATCGATAAAATATTAGATAAGAAATCTTTAGTTGATGCTTTATCAAACTTTAAAGCCTGTTTTTCTTTGTGAAAAATTTAATTATATTTTCCCTTTTCATTCATTAATATGCTACTAAATATATTCGCATTGGTGATGCAAAGATGTTAGAGAGCGTGGCTGGGAACAAGAGCATCGGGAATCCATATCGTCTTTGGCCTCGTAAGTTGAGACAAAGAATTAAGAACCGCTTGAGTTGAAACGATACGCGGTGCTTGTCGTCGTATATTATGATAGTAATAACATAATCTTGGAAAAAAGTATCCGAAAACTTCTCGTGAAAGTCAATCCTCCTACCAATAAGGACACAATCATAACCATTGTTTTTTTAACATTTAAAAAATTCAGTTGGTCAATTAATTTATTTTAATAAAAATTTTACGAAAAAAATATCCCATGGAAATACGATATAAGTCACAATATGAAAAGAAAAAATATTTCACCTGATGTAAAAAAAGGCTGAACAATGTTATCATCTAAGCGTGACCTTAGTTTCATAGTGATCGGTGTTGACGTTTTGATTGATGGTGGAAGTTAGCGAAAAGTAATGATCCTTATAACTAAATGATCATTTTAGTTGAATAACTAATAACTATAAATCCAAATTAATATATTTATATTAAAATTATAATTTTCTCTAATCCACTAGTGATCTAGAGTTTGTAAAAGCTCACCCAAAAAATTATTTTAAATTTCACATATTGTTTTGCATATTTTCTATAAAGTGCATTATAAATTGAAAATAATGAGGGGGTGAGGGAAATTAATCCTTTATTATTTTATTTAATCCACCGATTTGACTCAGATTGCAGTTTCACTTAAACGTTAATAAAACATGTCAAATTTCATAACTAACATAATTTACGATGTGATTTGGAATTCTTGGTAATATGTTAGAAAACCCCATATACCCGCTGTATTCGATTTTTTTACAACAGAGCATGCAACACATTGAATACATGCAGATGGTATGATAAAAAATTATCTTCGATAAACTATCAGATGGATTTTTGATGACAAACATGCACTTGAAAGGCTGGTGAATATATAATGAGTTTTGAAGTTGCCTTAGGAAAACCGATCAAGAAAGCATTTATGTCAGAAGAAATTCAGGATGAAACACGCCATTTAGAAATTTTGAGATTTTGTTGCGATTACATGCAAACACACTGAGGAAGAAATAAACTCCCCACCCCCGGGAAAGCTCTTGTCTCGTGCAATATCACAGAATGCTGAACGGTACAAAAACCTACATAGCTTGGAGCCTTCGTTAAAAGCATAACTACGGACCCAAAATGATGATTGGCTTTTGCTGCAGTTTCTGCGTGCCTTCTATCATAAAAGACTGTTGGGCATCGCACTATCTACGACACCGATGACCGGAGTGGTTACCTGGCTGAGAGGAGACAGAAAAAGACCTCTGAGTGGGTTGACTGGTTGTGGTGGTAGTCGCCTGGCCCACATAGGGGTTGACCTCCCCCTCCTTGCATTCTGAGGACAAGTCCTCAGAAGTAAACCTGGATATCAACAAACAAAACAATCATTACCTGCCGACTGAGAGGAAGTGGATTGAGCCTGCTGTCTCTGAGTTGGTTGGCTTGTAGTGGTGGCCGTCTTCTGATCCACATAAGGATCCACTTCGCCCTCCTCGCATTCTGAGGACAAGTCCCCAGAGCTAAATCTGGATATCAAAGAGTAAAATCATTTTTAATTTTTTATTGTTTTGGCCACGTACCCCTGGAAGAAAAATACCTTTTTTGTTTCACCGGATAACTTATTTTTCAATTTGAAATAAGTTGATTATTGAAATTTATTTTGCTAAAATAACAGTAATAAGCTAATTTATAAAAGTGATGTTCCTGGTTACATGCTAATTTTGCAAATTTATGTACATTAATAAATTCACAAAAAAATGTCAATAAATACGAGTACTTAGTGTGTAGCATAACAAAAAGTTGAGGAAATGATTTTCTGTTACATTTTTAATGATTATTTCTTAAAATTATTTAACCAAAATAATTAATAACGTGTGTGATTAACAATTGATGAATATAAAGTAAGCTTGTTTTCTTTGGAAATTCCAAGGATATATCAAATTACGTTAAATTCAAATGCTTGTGTTAGCTGTGACTACATAATTTAAGGTTAAAAAAAATAAATGTGTTCATTTTCAATGGATGAACTTCAATAATATCTTTAATTATTAAACCAAAAATATATATAAATTATACTGAAAACAATAAATTTCGTGTTAAAAACCCCATCACAGGTTTATTTAGGACACCTTAATTTATAAGTAACGCTAATAATTTTATCGCAGTCACAATAATAAATGTTCTACTTGTTATTACATATATCATCGTTATTACCAATAAAATATTTTATAAATTTTGTTCAAATAACAAGAAAAAATGTTACATATTTCTGTTTACTTGATGTTTTAAGAGGAATGAGATTTTTCTTTTTGGGGAAAAAATCTCATCAGAGAATTGAGCAAATCCAGCATTGACTGAAAAATATGATTGCGAAAACTCGTTATCCATTTAATTGGTTTTCAAATTGTTTATCATGTTACTATATATATATATATATATTTGAGTTACGTCATTTAGTATTTATCGGTGACGCAATATATTAAATTGGAAATATAATTTAACGACCTTATTCTTCTTAGTAATCCACAGCCCGAGTAATTTTCATTAAATAATTATATAAATTTAATACAGGAATCGTAAAATATCTACGTAATAAATTCGTTTTAGTATTTTACTTTATATTATAAATATATCTATAATTTTCTCCATTTCTCTTTACTTTTGTGGTTTTATAAGTTATCGGAAAATAAATAGAGCGTTTGTGTTTCATTTTAATTGGTTAATATTGTTCGTTATCGAATGATATCAATATTAAAAATAAATAATCGAATCGTAAATCGTCTGGTTTAGTAAAAAATAAAGGTAATACTCGTCATAGCATTCTTCATATCTATGTACTTCTAACTACGCAAAAATATAAATTAAAACAAAGCTTTATTTCGTCATGGGATATTAAAAAATAAATAGTGACGTGTATTTATTTCGTCATGGGATATTACAAAATAAATAGTAACGTATATGTCAATTAAATATAATGAAATTTGCGAATTATTACATTTAAAGTCTGAATAAATAGATAAAAACTGATCTCGGAATGCGGAATACTTTAAAAGCTAGAATAAATATTAAACAATTTTGAAAAATTTATTATTATTAAGATAAAAACTCGTAGTTGAACAATAAGAAAAGTTTAAAACTCAATATAGTCAATGCACTTTACAAACTTCCTGATTTTGGATTATCAAACTTTATACGAGTATTACATATATAATTGGGAAACAAAACAATTTTAAATATGCGTTAATACTCGTATTTAAACTTACTAATGAATGGTAATTTAATATTTAAAATACGTATTCAATATTAAATGACTGTTTTTGGGAAAAATGTTTGAAATCGGGGAAACAACTGAAAAATCAAATATAATTTTAAAGGACCCAGAAGAGGGTTTTCGAGAAATGGTGAAATATTTCTTATTCTACTCATATTTAGTTTTAAAAAGAAAGGATTAATGATCTCATGAATCGTGGTCTTATCGGCATCATACAAAGGTCTAGGGAAATCAGTTTGATCGTTAATCCTATAAATTTTCAAACTATCATAATATGGAGTCACTATCTACTTTTGATGACTGCCCAATCAAAATTTCCGTCTATTTAAATTTGATAGCTCTGTGATTTTGTATTCCCGCTATATTAAGGATCTGCAAAGTTTTTTTGATGAATTTTCGAGTTGATGTGTCATATCTCCGAATTGAACTGCCAAATTTTCCATTTTCTTTCTTATAATAGTCTTACTTGCTCAAAGATTCATCTTGTTTTTAATTGACAATGGAAATATTTGTTTTCTCAACGCTAGTGAGGAGTAATTGGATAAACTGGAGAGGCTTCTAATTGTGTAATTGACTTATTTTTAATCTGAAAATATGTGAACTTCTTTTCGAAAATCTCTACATTCAGTCAACCTTCTTTGGAGTGTAAAAATTCTTAGCTGCCCTCACTATCTGCCTGAATAAATCAATTTTCTTTTTGAGCATGGACTGTCTCTGCGATCTGGTGACAGCAGAACTTTTTGCATACTAATGCATTACCGCATCACACATCCTTTTCCACTTCATCTCTAAGTTGTATAGATTTTTTTAATCTTTCATAATTCATTCTTTCATTCTTTTTTCTTGTTAAGAGCAGCATTTCATTTCAATCAAAATTCTTCCCCAATGTCATAATTTCTTCTTTTGCCATATACTTTTCTACACCTTCTAGTTTAGCGGTCGGCAACCTATATATGTTAACACTGAAGTGCCACTTATAATTTATTTTCAAGTATTGGACACTTCGCGTGCCACTGGTGAATCCAGGATTGTTTAGATGGAGGGGGGGGGGGGGTTATTTTATAAATAAAAATCTATCTTTAAGAAATAGAAGATTTATTTAATTACTATTATATTACTTACATGACCCCATGCGCAATATAAATTGAAGCCCTTTTCAAAATTAAAGTGGGATTTGGCACCGTAAATATTTTTGGATTTTTTCCCTGAAAAATTGATATTTTCGTTTAAGAAAATGAGCCACGCATCGACAAATCATTTGATTTTCACCAAAAAAATGATTTTATTTTTAATATATTATTTTTATTAACGTACCAAAGAGTCTAATTCTTTGTCATTATTTATGCCGTGCCTCCAAAAAACCTTTCGCATGCCACCTAGTGGCACGCGTGCCATAGGTTGCCAACAGCTGTTCTAGTTAACGCTCTCATTTTTAACGCATTGATCTTTACATTCATCACTTTAATGTCATGTTAAGTTTCGCTTGCATATCTTTGTATTGGGACCAAGATTTTATTTTATGAAGTTATCTTTGCTTGTCTTAAAATCCTCCGGTCGGCAAACAAACACAATGTATTAACTACCATTACCTATTTCGTCCGCTGCTACTCTTTTTTCAACATTGCGCTTTAACATTGTCACTTAAGTTATACATTTAATTCCTCTCTTTAAACTAGTAAAATATCACAGTTTTTTTTATTCGTAGAAAATTTAGAATTGCGAAGGGTTCTCTAAGTTTAAATAATGAGTTATAATTCCAGTTCTCTGCGTTTTATCAACTGTACAACTTTATACGATCATATTCTAATTCATGAAATGAAATTAAAAAAATATAAATATTATTATGTCGTTTACAAAGCAAAATTAATGTATTTTAAATAGTCTGTTGTTTGTAAAGTAACTCCAAGCGGGAATTTTGAATGTTTCTTTTGTATGAATCAGACCATAAACTCTTTGATGTTTATTTGAATTCTCAGAAAGACGGAGTTCGCTTAATAATTTTCAACATTGAATTATATCTTACAGGTCAGATATCACTTTAGTGTGTACCGCAAATAATTAAAAGTAATAATTAATGTCATTAAATAATCACTTGAAACTAATTGATAAATATTTTGTTTACATAACTTGTAGTTATATTGACTTCAGAGCTATCCTACCGTTTTATGGAAGTTTGTGCATTTTTTGTCACTCAGGTTCAGAAATTCAACTTTTAAGTATGATATTTTATGATTGAAATCTTGAAAGAAATTTTTATTTAGGGCCTGATAAATCTTTAAAAATCTTTAAGAATGAAACGATTTTAAATAATCTTGAAATACTTTGCTCAAAAGAAGTATTGTTAAAGTATTTATAGCAATGCTCGCATTGTTTTTAAAAAGAAGAAGCTCAAATATTTGTAGTATTTGAAAGCCCAACTATCATCTAGCATTTTTGATTCTTTGCTTTAAATGTAAAATTTTAAGGTGCCTAGATCTAATCAATTTGACACAAGACAAAAAACAAATATGGAAGTAAAATACCATCAATTCCTTTCAACCGAAACAGTTTTTTTGATAAACAACAAATAATGTAAATCACCACATCTGATGTGCTCGCAGCCGAGCTCGCCTATTGATGGGGGTGCATCTCGACTGAAGTGATGTTTTGAGCCAAGTCAAAGCCATATTTTTGTTTTTCATTGCCTTTAATTGTTTTTCAAGATATACCATATATCTACAATACATTCTATGTTGCTATCAATACTCATAAATAATTTTTTTTATTTATTATTAAAAATGTTTACCAACGTTTTTTTTCCTTAAGTCTTTGAATTTTTTATGATTAATTCAAAGAAATAAATACATGGTGATAAACTTGTAATAAAACATCGAATGTATTAAACAATGCGACATTTCTAGCCATATATGTTTTAAGTTAATTTTTGATACAGGTTGAAAACAAAACATGTTTTGATTCGATCAGTTTTTACATTGAATTATAAATTATTTCCTATAACTTTTATTTTTACTGCCCTACTGATTGGTAGTTTGTGTTATGACGTTACTCGGAAGTAAGCTTTTTTCATTACAGTAACACGTGTAGGTAATGATATGAAAACTCCCCATCCGACCATTTAACTACTCCGGGGGGAGCAGTGAACGAATAAAAGCTATAATTATGGAGTTTATCGTGTCAGTAGCTTTTATATTTTTCTAAATGCGTAATGATAAAAGGACTTTGCCGTTAAATCTTTTACAACATATAATATATTTAAAAGAAGGTTTGTTTATGACGTTTTATGGATATTAAGAATTATTTTAATGTAAAATAATTCTTAATGTCTTTAAAACTTCACCAAATTTGTTTGTGTTAAACATGCTCAGATGCTTTCAATGATTTACATTCATGTAACCAGGGACATTTACATTCATGTAACCAGGGACATTTTTAATAATACGTTTTTTTTATTACTGACACATGTAATCAAAACAAACAATAACATTGTATCTCGAAAGATAATTTTTTTTTGTTTCGAAAATATATTTTATTTACTATGTGATGTCATGTTAATAGATTTTTTATATAAAAAAATAATATCTTTCTTTACATACAACTCATTTTTTACGTGTTTGCCAATACTCGTTTATGTTAAAAAAATATTTAAACTAAATAATAATCCATTCGAAAAGTTTTTTTAAATCTAAAGCAACATTTTTATTTCAAAAAATAAAATTGAATCTTAAAGAAAAGGTTATTCTTGAATCATCTGTATCCAATTTATTATATTCAAAGGCAATATCCAATATTTTCCCATCACTTTTCTTCATTGAAGAGAGAAGGTTGGGTTCACAGTGCGAGTGTTTGGCAGATCCGCCTGAAGTTAAGGGTTGTGAGTCAATATTGACGGGACGGGTGATCAAGGGAGTGTCAGGAAAGTAGGGGTGTAGAACAGTGGCTCCTAACCTTCTCGCCTGCAGACACCTATTTGTCCCAATGCTTGTCATGGTATATTTATTTAGTATTTAATTTTTTATGACAAATATGATTACTTAATTTAGAAATATGGGATTGTCTTAAAAACGGTGACACTAGAGATACTAGTCTATTTATCCAATAACTTACTTTTTCAAATGATATAATCCTTAACTGTGTAGTTTTTATTCAGCTATTTTTTAATTGTGATATTTCCATAGCCATGACCAAAAAATTATATCATCACTCTCATGAAAACATATGTTATTAAGACTTTAATTTATATTAACTTCTGAAAAAGTCACATCTCACACCAGCACATTGTATCAAAAATAATACAAGCATTTTTAGTTATTTCTCCAATTATCTTTTAAATCCAAACAATTTATTATTTTTATTTTATGGAGTTATGTTTACAGAATTTTAATGAAATAAAACAATTTCATTTTTATTTAATTTTCAAGTTTTATCTAAATTAAATCAAACTTAATACTTAACGATGAAGCCAGAATAGTTTGAAGTTCGTTGTTTACTAAATTTCGATAACTTATGGGTACTTATCGCTCTTCCTGGGAGTATGTGCATCTCCGGTATAGAACCACTGGTGTAGAGGCTTACCTCCGTTTCAGGTAATTGACATTGGTGGTAAACGAATTTCGGAAGCTGGAGAAAGACAGCGTGGGGGCGGGAGCGGGCTGCGGCCCACAGATGCCGGGACACGCCGACCGGTCTATCTTGGCTGCCGCCTGAAACATGACAAAAGAATCTTGAAAAGGCTTGTTCAGTTCCCAGTTGTATTGTCTGAAAATAAAATGAAAATCTTTCGTTTTAAATTAATACGTGAGGAAGTCTGAAGAATGAACACCATGAATGGTGTTTATTGAAAAATGAATACCATATTGTTTAATCATTATGTTCTTTTAAGATTTAGAAGTTTTTTATATTTTTGAAACAAAATTAGGCCTAGTTTCTACTAAAGAATAATAATCATATCTTGAAAACGATACTATTTTAAAATACTCGTATATTAACTTTAAAAAAAACCATACTTATCTCTGTAGGCTTGAAATAGTTTTAAAATATTACAAAATAATCTTCGCAATATTTAATAAATCATTAGATTTATTCATTTTTTATTTTATACAAAGTTTTCTTTGGGTTTGATTGAATATATTTTAGCAACAAAATTATGCAAGTTACTCAAAACATTATTTTAAATAATTTTTTATTGGTGTGCAGATATTGTTCCAAAATTTCTTGTATTGACGTACAATCACGCCGTCTCCCTGTTGGAGTAGGCAGAGAGGACATAGCGCCAGACTTTCCTATAGCGACACACATCTTTAGTCTCTTCTACATTCTTACACTTGACCATACGACTTCTACGAATTCTCTGGCTGTTAACACTTCCTTTTTCTTAATATCATACACTTGATCCGACCATACTTATCCCGGTCTTTTTCCACCACGTCTATCTTTCCCATTTGCACTTCATATTCGTTTTGTTAAACTTTCTTCATTCATTCGTTTCACATGCCCAAACTATTTCAGAGTAATTTGTTTCATCTTACTCAACACACCAGCCTGAAAAGTATTGATAGGTTTTCACATAATGAACTGTTAAAAAAAAACTGAACAAAAATAAACTAAGTATTTTCCTAGATTTGAATTATTTCAGAGTTTAAACGTTAAGTTTAAGAGTTTGTACGTGAAATAGTTCAAAAACGCATCGATGATTGTTTTAAAAACCATGCTAGCCTCTTGCGTAATATCACATGCAATTTTGAATTATTTTAACATATGTATAAAACGAAAGTATTTTATATGTCCCCCTTCCTCAATTTCACGTTTTGATATCAAGAACACTCATTTTGGATTTCTATGTGATTAAATAAAACTTTATGCATATATCATTTATACGTGCCACATTGAGATTGAAGTTTTGTATGCAAAAATATAATTTTTTTAAGAAATAAAAAATCTGGTAAGCTACACAGATTACAAGCTAAAAAAGACTGTGGCATGGCATGGTGTATCTCTTAGTGTTAGATATATGGGGTGGCGTAAACAACTTTAAGAAGCACTTAAAAACAATATTTTTGAGAGATCTTATAATTTATGATGGTGTATGAAATATCATAAAGATACATTGCACTACGCAGAATATAGTAACACCAAATATCAGAAGATCTACGAAGATTTCTTTGTAGTTCGTCTTCCCTTAGTAAGTTTTCTGTGGTCTCCGTACCAAATATGTTTTTCTAACATATGCAGATGCGGAAATGTATCTAATCTTACGGCCGCAGACACAACCTTCCTATCCTTACACTTATACATTTTTTTTATTTGTCAATAATAGGGGGTTCGAGTCCAGATTTAGAGGACTATTAAGAAGAATTTACTGCTTAAACAGCACTTTAAAAACTGTCGCTTTTTTATCAAAGTTAGAGTTATTATATTTGAAGATTTTTTTTGCACAAATTCACTATGTTGAGGCATTTGGTAAGGGCAAACAAGTTTTGAAAATGGTAAAAAGACGTTATTTCTTCTTTGCCCTTAATATAATAAAATATTTTACAGAGAAAAATGTTCCTAACATAATTGATTTCACGTTTTGTCGATTTTTAAACCATATAAATTTTGAATATTATTGTATATAAATGAAAAAAAAATGTAGAGTTACGTCAGCTCATTCCAATACGAATTTAGAGCATTTATCATACATTCCTAATAACATCGTGTTATTGATACATTATAAAATATCATAAATTGAATCTCAAAGCAAGCAAAATAAGAAACTTAAACAAACAATTTCGCTCATATAATATATATTATGAATATCTATAATTATAAGTGAGGTATACTCGTAATGTAACAAAACCACAATAAACTGTCTTATTATAATCCCGTCAACTACTTAGGATTCAGGCATAGGGCTAGATTATTATTAATGCCACTTAATATGAAGGGTTTACTGAAAGCCATTTAACTAATAAGGTATTAAAGCCTCCTAATAATAGTCAGAAATATTTATTATGTTAAGAAATAGTAGAATCTGTCTTTAAATAATTTTTCTAATGTACGAGGCATATCCAGAAAGTAAGTGTACTGAATTTTTGTAGGTTACAATTTTTTTTATTTAAACAAAAAAATGACGTGGTTACCGTAGTACATATGTAAGCTATTTTTCGACATAGTCGCCATTCCTCTCAATGCAGGTGGTGAAGCGGGGTATCAACTTTTTGATGCCTTCCTCGAAGTAGTTTCCCGCCAACCCCTCCGTCCACTTTTCCACCTCCTTCTTTACCTCCTCGTCGGTTGAAAACCTTTTTCCACCCATGTGCAGCTTCAGGGAGGTAAAGAGATAGTAATCTGAAGGTGCTAGGTCAGGGGAATGCGTGGGATGGTTCAGGACATCCCATTTAAACGAGGCGAGCAGTTCCTTCATGGCGTTGGCCGTGTGTGGTCTGGCATTGTCGTGCAGCAGGCAGACTCTCTTTGTCAGCATGCCTCTCCGCTTGTTCTGAATCGCCCTCCGCATTTTTTTTAGGGTCTCACAGTATCTTGCAGAGTTGATGGTCTCCCCTTGAGGCATATATTCAATTAAAATTATGCCTTGACAGCCCCTAAACACGGATGCCATGATTTTCTTGGCTGAAATTGTGGTTTTGAACTTTTTGGCGGAAGGTGAAGAGGTGTGACGCCACTGTTGAGACTGCCTTTTGGTTTCAGGCGTGTAGTGTGCAACCCAAGTTTCATCTCCAGTAACGATGGAGCGGAAAAATTCATCTCCATGGAGTTTGCAGCGCCTCAAAAACGCTTGCCCGGCATTATTTATTTCGCACTTGGCGGGAGATTGGATTGACATTTTTCACGAAACGTGTTGTCGCGTCGACACTTCTCAACGTACTGACCTCGAACCGGTCTCGTTGCGGAGGGGAAGGGTCAGGCTACACGGAAGTGTAGCCAACATGTCAAAAATAAAATCCATCCGGTCGTGAGAACCTCAGTACACTTTCTTTCTGGATACGCATAGTATTAAAACTATTTGTAATTTAAATGTTTTATTTGATTCGCTTGCAAATATGCTACTTACTCTATAGCATATACATAATATTATTAGAAATATTTTCAGTTTTTTTATAATAATTTATAATAATTCGTATTTTGATGCAATAAGTCAGCAGTATTAATCATTAAGGTTTAGATATAATTTGTGCCGATTTTCAATATAAATTTTATTTAAAATTTTAAAATTGAATAGATTTTTTTTTTAAACAGGATTTTTCTTTAAAAATAAAATGACAATAATTTACTTCTTTAGCGTGTTAATTTCTTTTATTATGATTTTTTTTTCTAAGTAGTTTTACTATTAGCAAAGTTGAATTAGACTTTTATATGTGATTACATTTCATCTATATTCACAAACATACATAAGATTTATTTATGATATAGACCTTCATGATAAAATCTTTAAAAAAAAATAAACGTTATATTATAAATCTTTAAAAAAAAGGAAATTCTTATTATATTAGAACTGATATGCCATCAAAGTATATTTAAACACAAGCATTGTAACACCAGTCTATGGTAATATCATACGACATATCGGTTTATTACTTTCCAGGAAAACCTAAAAGGTACACAAAGTGGAAACCACAATAATCATTGCTTATCATGTTTCATTCGCTATTGAAAACCCCTGACCCTAAATGTTGACCCAATTAAGGTTCGATTGACTAACTACACAATAAATAAACATTAACAAGGAAAAAAACAAATAAAATTATTAGTACAAAAACGTGAACAACCAAATGTTGAAGCATATATATCTGGGATTAATTATCGTATGATGGGATTAAGAAAGGAAATGGGTTTACCTATTCTCTCCAAGAACTATGCTGTGGTGAAGGAGAATATTAAGTATGGTTGAATTCCAAATTAGTTAGAATCGTTGCTCATCCATAATAAACGAAGATAGATAAGAGAAAATTAACAACATCCTTGATTGAATTTCTTTTTAAACGTTGAAAATTTTTAGGGATACAAAAGATTTTCTTTACAACTTATGCCAATATGATTTATGTTATAGATTTTCTTAACAACATGGCAATATCATTTATTTATGTTATAAATTTTGCAAATGTAAATTTGATTATTTATTTTATGGAAAACTTCAATATAAAATAGCAAAATGTGTAAAACTTCAATGTATGTGAAACCAATAGAACGACGTCTTAAAATTAGGCCACATAAGTTGTCAATGGTGTTTATGTATCTTAATAGAATAAGGCAATAAAATAGTGGTGATATCGATCTAAATAGATATAACAGAATAATCCAAGCTAACCATAGCGACAAATGAAACAGAAAACTATTTGGCTCTTACATAATAATGAAGCTGGGCGAGGATTACAGGGCTTAAGAGGAGGAAGGGACAAAGTAAAATATAGTATGAAAGCCGTAATATTGATAACCAGGAAAAATATGAGTAGTTATATTAGGGCCAAAATGAACAATACCATGAAAAAAGAACGTCGGGTGGAAGATAAATAATTAACATGGTCATAGTAATAGGAGTTTATCCGATTTCTGTGGTTAAATATCTACGAACTTAAATACAACTGAGTTTATGACTTTTCAATTAACACTAGTCTTCACTTAAAACCTCTTACACAACTTCGTGGCTGGCTGGAAGAGATTGTCACATGCCAATAAGCCGCCAGATTGTGTTGTTTACAACTAAAGTGTAATCCAATACAACTTGTACCCGTATTTTTAAATAAAAAATACTTAATAGATATTCTGTTAATTTCATTAAAAATTTTGTGTCTGATCTTAATAAATACGTTTTTAATATCTATACAGATTTTCAATATGACTTGTTTAAAGAAGGTATAAGAAAAAAAAAAAAATTAAAATGACAATGACGAATCATATATTTTCTAAGCTATTTCAGATTTTATCACAAACACTTTTCTTATTTCTCTAATAGCAAAAATGTTGACATATATACTACTGTATTGTATTGCTTTAAAGTTATATACGGTACAACCTGACAGGTTTATTGTTATGTGACAATTTGTTTCGACTAACCAGAAATATGTAAAGTAAGCCTCGAGTAAAAAATAGACTAATACTTTATAAAAAAATCTGGGTACCCAGGCGAATCGATTGGGTTTAAAGACAGGCGTTTTGCCTGCTAAACCACGAACTATGTACAACTCTGTTTGCCTGTCAAGGTAGGCTGAGAGGGATATTGCCAGACTTTTTCGTCGCGACACACATCATTCGCCTCCTAGGATTTCTCTTACTTGTAACATCCCGTTTTTCAAAATAGCATTCACTTGATCTAACGATACTTTTCCTTGTCTTCTCTACCACACCTCCCATCCACATTTGCACCGACCATTTTCTCGTTAGTTTTTTTTTATTCACTGGTTCTACATGCCCAAACTATCTCAGAGCGCTCTCTTCATCTTCCTCACTATACCAGCCATAAGTTTACATTCACGTGCCGTATTCAGTCATATATTATCACCACATGTATTTTTTTTATCAGTACATGCATTTCTGCTGATTTATTCTGCTCTTTTCAATCTTTGTTATCGTCGTGTTTTCCAAAAACTTTATTTAAGAAATCTTTACCTGCTGAGGGGTTTCAATTAAACAGCTTATAGATTTTTTATGTTAAGTTTACCATAAATCTCATATTCATTCTTGTTCTAAATAACACATTTCATGTACTTCTACTTTACTAATTTACTGCATTCATTCTTGTTCAAAACAACACATTTCAAGCACTTCTACTTCATTTGATTAATTGACTGCATTCATTCTTATTCAAAATAACACATTTCAAGAACTTCTTTATAATATTAATTTGCTGCATTCATTCTTGTTCAAAATAACACATTTCAAGTACTTCTGCTTTATTTTATTCATTTACTGCATGTTAAGGGGATTTAAAATAAAGTGAAGTCAAATTAAATATTTTACTTAACTTATGGTTGCTTAGATTGTTTTGTAAAATATATATTTTGTCAATGAGAGTCGGTCTATTATGCAATATTTCCTCTACAGACAAAACCCATGCGTTGGAACCCGGTCTTCGTCTCCACTCATTCATCCTAGAAATGTCAGGTGGTTATTCCAGAGATTTTGGGGGATTAATGAAACTGTACCTGTATTACAACCTAGGGGCTTAGGGCTGGTAGCAATACAGAGGGTTGAATATCTCAACATTACTTCTAATTCGTTCTGACGGAGTCCATAAAAATGGTATAGTTGAGACATATTTTATTCAAATACTAAAACGTGTTTTTTTTTCAAGGTTTAATTAATATTTTTCTTTCAAATTTTATACGGAATGTAAATAATAAATTAAAAAACTCTACTTAAAACATATTGCCCGAAGTTATTACTAAGGAGATTCAACTAAAGCTTTCAACCTGAGAATCGTACATAAAAGTTTCCAACTATAAACTTTACCTATTACAAACAACACATAAACATAAAACAGTTTTGCTTAAACATATAAAAATAAGTTATTGCTTGTATTTACGAGTACATATTTTTTCTTTTTAAATGCTTGATTTATTCTAAACAAGCATTTTGAATAATAAATCAAGAAACTCTCAAATAACACTTTAAACCCCATAATAATAGTCAGACGGCAATTGATTTTCAATAATGACAATAGTATACTTTTTATTTTGTCTCTTTGATTGCTTTATTTATTTCAAACAAGTATCATATATGTTATGTTATTATAAATCTAAAAATTCTTAACTTAGACTTGAAATCCTCTAAAAATTGTCCGAAATCAATTAGGTAAATTTAAAAATATAACATTAATACATTTTTTGGTATCTTTGCAACCGTTCAATCCTCCAATCTACTTTCAATGAAGTTACTAGGCTGGTATATGTTAGTCATAAATATTTTCATATTAGTCTACATCTAAAAAAAATAAATTGGCTCAAGTGTTGCCTATGGATTAATTTCAAATATAGCCTCATTGTATTCAAATGCCTTAATTGGATGTCTCCGTTGTATTCTTCGAACCAGCGTCTAAGAGATGTTCTTTTGAAGCGGAGTAGAACTTAGAGATCGATTTTGTCTTCATAAGATAAATCTTCATAAGATTTTGTCTTCATATCTTCATAATAAATTCATTGTTCCTAATCGATTCTATAGAACGGGATATTATGAAAAACTTTTGCTGTTACTGTTTCCGTGGCGTTGAATGCCTTTATATGCTAGAAATATAAATGGTGTGTGCCGTTTTAGGAAGCACTGAAAGGCAACCCTTTTTGGTAGGTCTTATCAAAATTTAAGATCATATATGACAGCAAATTTACTGTGATAAGTTTACTGTGATTTTCTTACCAATCATGTTTTTCTAAACATGTACAGATGCGGGAAAATATCTAATCTAATGAACACAGCACTACCTTCTTTTCTAAATTTTTAATCTGCTACTAAAAGTAGTTTTGAATCCCGAGATCTTTGAGAAGATCTCAGCTTTCTTAATGACGCTATTTATTTTTTTTAATTATTATTATAACACTTCAAATTCTATAACAGTTTTCAGATGTCACTTGACTTTTCAATTTTGAGAAAAATACAGTTGAAAAATGTTGTCTGATATATGGGTTGGTGTCCCAAATATCGCCCCTGTGCCTAATATCGCCTACTCGTGTTTACAAGCTATACTATACGCGGAAACTATGAGTTTGTGTAGTTACTTTGAAGGTTTAGGGTTTTAGCACATGTAGCGCCAGCGGCAAGCTTTCTATGAATGACTGCAAAAACAATATGGCGTCCGGAGTGTTTGAGGCTGTGATGAACGTTTTTTTTTTCTAATAAATTATGAAGCATTTATTTTTGTTCTTGTTTTTAATTTAAATATTTTTTTTTCAGGAAAAGTTTAAAATTGGTTTACAAAAGGTATGTGTGCTCTACTAGCAACTCGTTTTTAATAGATGCTCCTAATCTCGGTAATTGTAACAAGGGTAGGCGATTTTATGAACCCAATCTTGGAAAATTCCCCTGTTTTTTTTTTCTAATTTTGCTAGTTAACATAAACTAGCATAGATTGAGAAGCGATTTGATTCCTGGAAACCAAAAGAGGATAGTTTCTAGTGATATTAATTTAGTTTCCAGCTTGATTTTCTAATCCAGGAGGCTGAGATACAGAAAATAGTTAAGGTAGGCGATATTTAGGACATTCATCCTATTATATGTATACAATAAAAACGTCTTTGTCCTCGAAAAATAGAATTTTTCTCCTTTTAACTTCTTGACTGAGGAACGTAGCTCCCGTGCATTGTCGTACTGGAATTTTTGACAATCTTCCTTCACCACGGGTTTCTTCACTTGACAATCCGAATAGTAGAAAAATAGGAAGGGCGTGTTATATACATCACATCACCTTGCCGGTCCTTTGCATTTTGGGTCAATCACATTAGACGAGATGTCTATAGTTGACAATCGCAAATAGCTGAACAACAAAGCAGAAGCAGCGGTTTAAAATTACTTTAAGTTAACTCATTACTTCTGAGTGCTTGTTGGTGAGATACCTGTCTTCCAGTCTGGGGGTTGTGAATTTGATTCCCGTTTCAACCCCTTTTTAAAAAATAATTTTTGTTTGGTTTTACGTAAGATCTATCTAATATCTTTCTGGTTGGACTAGTTTGCTGTATGAAAAAACTTTCACCAGGTTGTATATAACAAAAGTGTATTAAAATATAATACATTACTCATTTGATTTTTTTATTCAAGGTATTTATTATGTCGTAATAACCTTTATATTCGTTTCTCACAAGATATCAAAGGTAGTCAAGTGAACACTAGATTTGTTATTAATCATTTATATCCTGGTTCTCATTTTATTTTAAGATCTTGTTTATACTGAA
This sequence comes from Odontocerum albicorne, assembly GCA_949825065.1. Lineage (NCBI taxonomy): Eukaryota > Metazoa > Arthropoda > Insecta > Trichoptera > Odontoceridae > Odontocerum > Odontocerum albicorne. Next base: position 52,039,153 of record OX463838.1, on the reverse strand, counting down.
TTTTAACATATGATGTTTATGATCTGCCAAGTTTAAATAAAACAAAACGTTATAACGATATTTATTTGTATTACGAATTAGAAATTGATGTCATATATTTATTATAATTGTTTTATTCAATTCAATGAGAAATGAAATAACAACTCGTTGAAAATATATTTTTAATGATCATGAACCCCAAATGGGTTCGCGAAATTACCTTAAATATTCTGAGGTCAAAGATGGAAAAATGAATTCATGAATTATCAATTGGAAAACGACCTGATCGGTTGCTGCCAGCTTTAATTTGAACTGGGAATATGGTGATATCCTTGGGGAGCTTATTTTTCCTCAGAATTCAATTTAATATGACGACTAAAAACGTGCTCAAAAAAGGTTTTTTAATTTTTATCTAAATTGTATGAAAAATAATTTTTCCTTTATTCAACATGTAACATTTTTAAACAATTAAGCAAAACTGATTTTTCCTTTTTATAATTTGTTTATTTTGTTTTTGTGATTAGTTTTTACTTTGTCAACAGTCAAAAAAGACGAAATAATTTTTATTATAATTTAATATTATATAATATTTACATCTTAAATGCTTTAATGACTCAGTTTGCTTTTGAAAAGGGTTCGTATATTAATAAAAAAATAATTAATAAAACATCGCCTAGAAAGAAGACTTTCATCAAAGGCGCTCTAATTCGGGATTCGAACCCATTATTATAATTGACTGATTAAAAATATTTCAAAATAAATATAGTTAAGTGTAAGGCCTCGGCCACACAGGTAGGAGCCTCGCTTGATGCTTAGAGCTATGTTGCGAGTTAGGCGACATATCCTAGCGAACCAACGTACCGTATACTATCGCAGTGGCCACACTGCACGCTTCGCGCCACGTTGCATGACGATTAGTCATCGAGTGAATCTCTTAGCGAATAGACGTGTTGTTTAATTTACAAGATGGCGGTAGTTTTAATGACAACTGTGAATAAAAGGGAGCCTTTGTGGAACCCATCGAGCAAATTATAGAAAAATGTACCTGTAATAAAATCACTTTGGAATGAAGTTGCACAGAAAGTAAATAAAGATGGTAAGTTGTAATGAAATTGGTTAGTTTTGAGAGTGACATCGTATGTTGACTCAACAGCTCCCGACTGTCAAATGAATTTGTGCGTAGCACTTTGGTGTGGCCAAGCCTGAAGTCACCTAGTATATGAGTCACGTTAAACATAGTTTAGCACCTAACGAAGCACTTTGGTGTGGCCTCGGCCTAAGGGTAGGTAGCTAGTGGCTCCAGTCGTTAAGTTAGGAACTTACCCGCATATGTTAAAAAAATGATATTTAGTTAAGAAAACCGCTAAAATTTACCAACGGAAGAAGAAATCTTTGTAGATCGTTCGATATGTGATAGAAACACATTCGACTTGAGGTGTAGTATTCATATTCTAGTCTGGTAAAAAGTTAAATGTTCGTCTTGTAACAATACTCACAAACGCCAGATGTGTGTAAGTGTTATTGCCTCTTCACGTATAGCATTTACGTGTCCGCTCAAGTTGTTCTTAGACACTATTGTCTCTCAGTCTTCCTATTTAATATGTCCGAATCACCAATTTGCGTGTATTGACATGTATTATACCATATGAATAAATAAAATAAAATAAAATTTTCCTACCTGGCCCGATGGGGTACTTTATTTTACGGCTTTGTGATTACTAACGATAGTTTCACCGCTTTTTCTAATTTTTGTGAAAAATTTGGTGAGTTTCTTAATCTTTAAAGACCTTCTATAGTATAGTACAGAATTAATAATTATATTTTTTTATTGTATCTTCACAATTGATTTAAATTCCATATCTGTCCATGATATCTCCACTTCAATTGGGTTAGGCTTTTCACACTCTGGTGGGGCGTGAGCAGACGAGGGGCTCTCTCTCGAGGGCAGCGCTTTCTCCACGATTTTTTTTACGAGTGAAAAATTGCATTGTAAGGGAACCTAATTCGTTCCTAGCGAAAGTGTAGATGGTAGAGGAACAACCGTCATCAATTACGATATCAAAAACATTTAAAATTGATACTTTTTAAACCCTTTATTCTTTCATTTTAACTTTTAATAACTATTATCCTATACTAAATTAATTTCTTTCTACTAACAGAGGTACAAATTCCATTTGTGAATTGTTCATCACTTCATAATAAATATAATATATAGACTTTTCAGATGTAAAATACTTATTTTCATATCCGTTTGAGATTATTTAATCAACATATATTTTACTCATCTTGATACTTTTTGCGCTGATAATTATGACACTATTCATTATTATATTATATGCAATAAATATGCAATAAAATAATAAGGCTTCTCTGTAACAATTATGAAGTAATCAAGCGTTATTAAGTACAATTATATTCAAAAAAGAATATTGTGTATGATCAAAATTGTTGTTTGGTGCATCGAAATGTCGTTTGTAATCATTTTCAAATTCCGCTGAAAAATTCACTGTCTTTGAAAGTTTCTACGAAGACTCGGACAATATAAAGATTTTTTTCTAAAATATTTAATAAATAAATGTTATTCTGTTAATTGTTTTTAATGTATCGCGTAAAGAACGATCTCTCAGTATTTTTCCATATAAGTTGTATAAGATGTTTCAGTGTTCTATCACGTAGTTTGACTTATGTCGAAGTTTCGAAAACGTTACGGTTTTCATCTTCAGAGTCCGTTTATAATCATCTTCGCGATAAGTTGCCATTGATTACCAGTCCTGAGGGTAAAAACACTTTGCCATTAAATACAAAGAAGCCCTGAACATGAAAACTATAACGTTATCACAACGTCGGCATTAAAAGACTTATAAGCCAAACCACGCAGTATTTCACGAATCATTCCGAAAGACTTTAAATAACTAATGCGAAGAACCGCAGAAGCCTCAAAACATATTTTTCTACATGATTTTATAGCTCCATTTTTTGTTGTTCGGAAGAAATATCCCTATGTTAATAAAACAGCTAAGTTGTATTTACTTTGAAAAACAAAACCAGTGTTATCTAACTCAAAAACAACTTCGTATTTGTGTGGATTTATTTGATATCTAATAAATTTAGATGCCAAAAATAAATACAAAGACAGTTCAAAGAAAAGATGTATATTAAATCAATTTCTTTTTATTGATGTAAGATTGATAAATTTTCGTAAGCTGATAAAAATGGTTTATTTTTACAAAGGCATGCTAGGGACAAGTGAGAGTTAAGTCGAGGTAAAGCCTATTATGGCTTTCAGTTATAAAGGGCTTAACCCAGTTTACAATTTCAGCACCTAAGAAATGTGTTGTAAAAACTTCACCGAACTTTTTTCCCTCTCATTTTGCTGTTGTCTTTTTACCAGTTTATCGACAAAGGAGGGTTAAAACATTTTTCTTGTTATGTTTGTCGCTGTTCGTTTATTTTTAAGATTTTCTTCTTTTGTTCGGAATGTTTTTGATCAAAATTTTATTACGGTTACATTTCTTAAGAAAATATTTGTAATCTGGGTTCATAGGCTATAATTTATATCAAACTAATGAAGGTGCGTTAATTAACGTGTTCCTCGCAGGAAGCACAAACGCCTGTGATCTGATTTGTAGCATTCCTTTGCGTATTTTACGTAATGATTACTTTATCTCCTTTATTTAATGAGTCTCCTTAAGAGAAATGACTATTATTTATTATCAGAAAATTACTTGAATGTCATTTTTACTTGGTGGTGTAATCAAATATCAGTGGTTCTAAACAAAATACGCGTTTAAACTTAGAAATTAAAAAACGCCGAAATTGTGCCGCGCACAGGATTCGTGGAATTTGATTTTTAACGCGGTGTACAGGTTAATATCTTAATTTATTAATACATACTATACATACCATCACGCCATTTCCCTGTCAGGGTAGGCAGATAGGACAAATCCCTATACTTTTCTAAATCGACACATATTTTGAGATACTTACACTTCCATAAACCTTCTCACATAACCTCTACGATTTGTCTGACTTTATTTTTCCTTCTTAGATAATATTATTCACTTGATCCAACCATACTTTCGTTGATCTTTATATCATACGCATTCCCCTCACGTCTACACTGTATGCCTATTCTGTTAGTAAATTTATTAATGAAAACTTGAATGCTGACATTAGACCAAATATATTATATTGTAAAGCAACTCTTTCAGACCTTAGTATATTTTGAATATTTTTACGGTATTTTAAAATTCTTAGAATATTAGTCTTCCTCTCTTTTTGATTTCTTTTCTTATTCCATAATTTTTACAACACTTTCTGAGGAAAAAAAAACGCTTTTGAATATCTCATTTGGTTTTTATTTTCTTATGCAAAAACCTGAAATATCTGTTTTTTTTAAATATAACTTTTATCTTTAACCACCTTTTTAAATAATTTCGATGGAATTTATTTTCTTCAGTTTTACAGTTTTTATAATATTTACTTTATATTGCTTTTAATTTTACGAATCATTAACGAATTTTTTAAATTTATTTAATAGTTTTTACATAATTTTCTTACAAACTTTTGAATGTAAATTATCAGTTATACAATTCATGATTTTATCTATTATATAGAAATTATTATTTTATAAATACATATTATATATTTTTTTAAATAAGTGTAGCGACCTTTGCTCCCTGTGGTCGAGGCGCGAGCCGCTGTTGTTGTTTAGCGAGAACGAGACAGCGACATATCTTCTGCGCCTTCCTACAAATCATATGAATACGGGACGTGCAACAATAAATATATTGTTCAGCGGAAACGAGACGGCGACATATCTTCTGCGCCGTTCTACGCACATTCCAAATATTATAAATACCGACGTTTAACAATAAAATACCTCTTTGCATATTCCGATTTCAAACGAGTTTTATTAAAACAACGATCATTCTCATCATCTTTCTATTCAAGACAACAGTCCCCAAATAAGTATACATGTTTGTATCAATATGTAAGCAATTCGACGTTATAATTTACTTTCTGATATATGTTATATGTCGTATCTTAAATCATTATTTAGTATAAAGTTGAATTGAACAAAAAAGTATAAAACAAAAAAAGGCACATTGAAATCATCAAATTTTATCTTTCTAAACATGATTCAACTCCCGTTATTACTCTCAAAGGACTAATTCTAGTTAGGAACTCTTTAGTATGTCATTTTCCAATGAAAATTGTCTAAAATTGTTCACATTTTTACCATTCTTTTACCTCTTAAGGGAATATTTAAAACGATTTATGACAAAATTAGGATTCTTTTTTTCATTTCGTACAAGTTAACTGATAAGTTCAAGAACCTATCTTAAGAATTTTTATTATGATTTTTCCAACAAATCTTTGAAATAAACGCATTATGGATTTTAAACATTTATTTACTTAAATTATGTAAAGTTTCTAGATAAAGCATTTAAATAACTTCGTGTATTTCTCTTTAAGTAATTTTAAAACATAAATATTGATGAAAATTTTATTTGCTTAAATAAAAACTTAAATTTCTTAATTTAAGTTCTTTCTTTATAAAATACTATTATAAATTTTCATCTCTAAATTACTACTTTCGAAACTTTTTAAAATTATGACAAAAGTAACAAGAATTCAAAACATTTGAACAAAAACTGTTAAAATTTCAATATTTTCATTTTAATATACATATTTGGAAAATATGTAGAAGAAAAAGGAAATAAATCTTTAGAATTGTAAACAGTTATTCGTAAAATTTATGTGGAAAAATAACAGTGTATCTAGTTCAAGCATCATGATAGGAGCCAAGAATATAGTCAATATGGCGCCAGGAATAATATAGGTTTAAGAAAGATGTAGAAAATGCTCTACGAAGGGGTTCCCAACCCAACGCTCACGGCCACTTAAGTCTCCTGCCAGCACATTTATGTAAGCTCGACGTTATTTGAAAGCAGGTGAAATATTTTTAATAAAATGTCTTGGCTAACTTTTTAAATGCCATACAAAATTCGTCCTTCAGAAAAAAAAAATAGAATTAAGCTCTTACTATGCCAGGTTTATGTTAGAAAAATAAGTTGCTCAGTTTAAGAAGTAAAACACATTGTATAAAAAAACGCAGAATATATATACTCAAACAATTAAAACCTCTCGTATACTCAAAAAATTAAATCCTTGAATCTCCTTTCTAAGCAAAGAAGGAATTTTACTGTATGCTAGAAAAATTTGTTTTTGGCTTACCATAGATATATAAACAAACATATTGGAAAATATAAATAAGATGAAAATCAAGTCCAGATTTCCAAAGGGATTTTCACTCAGTCTAACATCGGTAATCTTTGATTACTCCAATCAACATATGAAAGTTTTTGCTAAAGTAATGGCAATTTGCTGGGTTGCTTAAACTTCAGGCCTTTTACCGCTTCCTTGATGTATGTATTTACTGTAGATTTTTTCTTCTCTAGTTTGTCACCCTTGAAGAAAGAGTCGCGTTGGGACACTTTCTTCTTTGTCATTACGTGACATCACACTCAAAATAAATTATTTTGATCTCCTAATGTAAACCGTCCTAGATGGAGAAATGTTTTTTTTTCTCCGTTACACTCGTTGCTTAGGCGGTGCTGAGATATAACTGATATATTTAGAAATTTTAAATCCTTATGTATAAAAGAGTGTAAAATGAGAATAGAGACACTCTCCTTTTATTTACGTTCCATACCGCACTTTCAGAATTTTGTTCATTTGGTCATGTCATGTTTTTATAGATCTTCTTAAACTTTTCGTACCTTCTATCTAAATAATTTTTAAATATTATTTTCGTTAATCATCTCAATGCTTCTTCTTGTATCTTAAGCACTGCATAAATTTTATACGAAATGGTTTTTAAAACTGCATTGTTCAAATACAGCGTTTCGTTTGATGGAATATTTTATCTTTGACTTTTCATGTTCAACGTTAAATAAATAATGGTGTCTACTTAAAATCTTCAATGTGGTTTCTTGTACAAAAAGGTTGGGGATCACTGTTACTGCTCTCCAATGTAGACGCCGGTGACGTCGGCGTCGTCGGCGTCGACGTAGCCCCTATTCTGCCGACCACTCTCCGAGTTGTTATTCGACATAATAATACAGCCACTACAATGATACAAGACTATATCTCGGTAACAATTTGTAAACATTGTTATTTTTACGGATCGTTGTAGCACTTATATTTTATCAACACGCTTTAATCATGGTTAGCTATGAAAACATTATTTTTAGGATTTATTGGTCTACTAAATTTTTACTACAAGATACGAGATTAAAACCTTTCATGAATGAATTCTTTGATGAAAGGAGAACAACAAAAACAAGTTAGACAATAGATTGCCTAGTGAGAGTTTTAACAAAACCATTGTTGACTGAAGGGACTCGAAGCAGAATCCGCTCGACTTTCTTAATAGGAGAATTAACAATTATAAAGTTCAGTTCGATTTGACCACTATCCACGCTATTATGGGGGGTTAAATAAGTCATCCACACCAAGCGTTATCTACACTAGACGATCAAAATTTTCTTATTTTTTTTCTTATCGTTACTTAGTGACGACTAAGGAACTAACCAAAGGGAGTCTTCCTTCAGTGGCAACACACTTAAGTGTGAAAAAATAGTAGAGATGATAAAGTTAAACTTTATCATTCCAATTTCATACATGTATACATATGTTTGCAGCAGGAATTATTCAATTTTATTATATTTAAAATAGTAATGTTTTTGAATGTTCTTAAAATTAAACAAATGGAAAAACTAAAAGTAATCATACGCGTTGCGTGCAAAATTTGACATTTAAAGCGAGAGTACATACTCGTATATTATCGATCACCTGACTACTGAGCTAAAGTATACATGTCGCCTGTGCGTCTACAACTGGTGCTGAGAGTTAAGGTCTAACGTCACTGGAGAAGAAAATTACAATTATACAACAGCCTCCACGGATCACAGCTATCATTACACACTTCAAATCGACCTCCATGAGATAGTAAGACGGGGGTTGATGGTTTAATTCCCGTTGGATCACAGATTTTATTTAAAAGACTCCAGTCTGGATTTCACTTAAGGTCTTTTTAACAATTATTTGGTTGACTAAAAGAGGAAGCGACATGAAAAGTCTTTCAGGTTTTACTATATACAACGATATTGTAAAACAATAAATTCTATTGTTACCTAATTGTGTGATTTTTTTGACAGGATACTTATTATGATACCAGATGTTGTATTGATTTATTATTTTTACAATGATGATATAATTTAATCTAATACCTCCTAATATAAGGGTTATATCACATGCGAAAATAAGAAAAGCAGACTTAAAGAACAAGAACCAAAATAAATTATGTAGAAATGCGTGCATTGCGTAAAATACATGGGACACAATATATAACATAACATGGACTCAAGTGATTAGAGATGAAAGTGAATCTATAACTGATGTATTCAGTAGGTTGAATAAGAACGCTTGGAGACGGGAGGGGCATGTACGAGTAGAATGAATGAACAAAGACAGGCTGACGAAATTTATTTACCCTGACATATGAGTAGAAGGCGGCAAAGAGGAAGACTAAGATAAGTATGGTTGAATTAAGTTAATTATATTTTGAAAGATGTAAATATAAAAAACGTAGGAATTGAATAAGTAGGTGTATGGATGTAGAGGAGGTGAAAGATGTGTATCGCAATAGGAAAGTCTGGCGCTCAGCCCTCTCTCCTACTTCGACAGGTAAACAACATGAGGGTTAATATGTATGTTATAACATATTATTTATAGTTAAGGTATTAACATTGTGGAGGTTTAAAGACATTGTAATTTGTTTTTATCAAACACTGTTTATTCCACTTTATGTAACAGTACGAGTATAACCCTATCGGTTTAAAGATTTTAACCTCATCATCAGGGGAGCACAAACAAGTCCTTGTTTATGCTCCCCTGATTATGAGGTGAAAACCTTAAAACCGGTAAGGTTATACCGTTACGCAAAGTGGAACAAACAGTGTTTGATATTACAAATAACAACTATACTTAAATTAAATATGTGTATTTGAAAACTAAATTGGAACACTATTTTGTCTTTTTTACAATACACCTATATCTTTTATTTGTTTTTATGGAAGATACGTAATAAAATTTTAAAAAATCCAACAGAATTCAGTCTTCTTTGTGCTCCCCTGATAATGAGGTGAACGCCTTAAAACCGGTAGGGTTATACCATTATAAAAAGGGGAATAAACAGTGTTTGATAAAAACAAATTACTACGTCATAACATTTTGGCACAAATAATTAAGATGTATTTGATGCCCATAAAACACTAAAAATAAACAATATCCGGTAACGACCTTTGTTGCCTTGTTGACCAACTGTCTGTCTTCCAATACGAGGGTTGCGGGTTCGATTACCAATGGTATGCAACTTTTGTTTTCGACTAAGGCAGGTTTAATACCTTTCAGGTTGATTAGGAGAGATCGCTACAAGGCTATAAACTCGACAGGTGGTACTGTTATACAATGAAAGTGTAATATAATACATTATAAAACTAATTAATCAACGCATTATAACCGCACTACAAATCAATAATATTTGTTTACGGTAAGTTTTGATATTTCATCTTTGTAATGTCTGATTAACATCATAAATCTCAAAACAATTGGATTTATCGTCATTTCAGGCAAAGGAAACAAAACTTAACAAAGCAACAGAGGAGAAAGTGGGGTGTAATAATATTTTGAAGGGGTTGAATGTCAAAGGAAATAAATCAAATCCCGGAAAGTGAAGGCGGTTCGGGAAGTGAAAATTTATCTCTCTAATAGGAATTCTCGGTTGGCTATAGGTTGTGTTCAGAAAAAAGGAGCAAATACATTTATGGCAATACTTACGACCAAGAGGAACTATTTCTGATAAATTAACGTCTAATAAAAATATTACTTACAAGTCATTAGTCCTTGAATTTTAACATTGTAACAGCGTATACAACACCTAATAAAAAACGTTTTTATAAAATGTTATCAAATTTCTTAAAAAATATTTATAAATTGACTTCTATAAAGAACATACATACAAACAGACAACCTCCATGACTCAGTCAGTAAGTAGCCTGTTTTCCAGCCAAGGGATAGCGGGTTCGTTTTCTGTCGGTACCATATTTAAAAAAAAGGATTTAGTCTGGTTTTCGCAAAAAGCATCTAGTCTGGTTAAGGCGTATTTAACACTTTTCTGAGTGGTTATAAGAGATTGCCACATTCCAATAAACTGGTCAGATTGTACTGTATAGAACACACTGTGTTGCCTACGGGGTACGTAGAGATAAAATATCTCCACATTTTTCTATCCATGCACACAAGCCTCCCCCATATTCATGCACAATCTTCCATTATTTATATTTCTCACTTTACCTTCTTTAAAAAATGGTATATTTGATCCAGCCAAGTTTTCTTCGGTCTGCCTCTTTCACACATGTCTTATACTTGTGATTTGTATACGCACTGAGTTATTATTTTTTCATTCATTCTCTCCAGATGTCCAAACCACCTTTACTCTCCTTTCTTCATCTTTCTTTTAACATCCATTAAATCCATGCATTCATTTACGTTGGCTTTATTTCGCCTTCGTTCATACATACACATTTCACAATTTAACTTTATTGCACGCATCTCCACAACATTAATTTAACTTTACTTTTCTTCTACTCAGTGTTTGTCATATATTCGAATCACAATTGGTAAAAGTTTTACATAACTAGCGTTAAATTAAAAAAATGCCTCATTTGTAAGCCCGAAAAGCTCAATTATGAGAACGAATACTATAAAAATGTGGATCTCTGATTTTATCACATTTTTAATTCTACAATTTATTTCTGATAAACTTCCGTGGTCTGGTTTATAAAAAGCTTGTTTTTCAATCCGGGGATATCAGTTTGTTTTTCAATCCGGGGATATCAGTTTGTTTTTCAATCCGGGGATATCAGTTTGTTTTTCACTTAATTCCTCCTAATCATATATCGGTCTGTGCATGATGTATAATACAAATCAGTTATTGTGAAAATTATCTTATATTAATTAATGCTCTTTTATCAGAACTAAGATTACATAAATGATTAAATGGTTTTTACACGTAGGTCCAGCATGTGTCATGTATGAGTAAGATACTTTTATCCTTTCCTTACTTATAAAGGATCTTAAATACTTTTGCAAAATCTTCGTGAATTATTATGTATTCATTATATATGACGTTTTGTTTGTTATTTCTGGATGAAATAAATTTGAATTTTATTGTAATTCAAATCCTGTTTTTATCAACCACCATTGAATATAACAGAAAAAATATAATTCACGACAAAGCTTATAAAAATTTTACACCGAAAGAAAATGAAATTTGTTGTGAAACCCGTGAGAAAATCTCCCCCTTGACTGAGATCATAGGTCAACGACCCGGTCGTATATTTTTTCCAAGAACAGATTAAGGATAAGACAGAGGTCAAACACATCGATAAATTTTGTTTCTTATTGAAAAGAAAAGAAATGTTATTCTTTTATATACATATCCAACTAACATAACTGGACAGTAATCATAATTAACTTTATGCCTTAGTTGGTAAGATGCTTGACTTTCATCTGTTGGTTTTGGGTTCGTTTTTAGATGATACTCAAAATATATTGGTACACGAAATGAAGTGACACTCATACTGCTCAGTGACAGATTACCTAAAAGGAACGAGAAGATATCCAAATGTTTTTGTCTGGTTAAAGAGTTCATCTGGTAATAATATTCGCACGTGTAGAGTACGTGTGCAGATATTGTTGTCTCTTTATGTGTAGTAGTGTTGCCAATATGTTCAACACGATTTGCAAGCTTCAAGCAACTGTGTCTCTTTTAGGGGTTCTTAATTATGAAAGTTGAAGACAATATTGTTTTCGGCCACACATTTCAATATATTCGAATTAAAAATTCGGATATGTTGAAGGGCACCATATGAAAGAAGAAGAATAATCATCACAATCACGCCTCATTCCTATTGGGGTAAGCGTAGAAAAATGATCTTCACTTCCTTCTATCCTCTAATACATATTCCGCTTCTTCCCACCGTGAATGTCATGCACTTACTCTCATAATGATTATTGTTTTAACTCTTTCAGAAGTTGATTATTTTTATCGTGATACGTTTTTGTTAGTCTTCCTAAAAAACTCGTGCTTAGTATACAACACGAATTGTTTTTCATTCTTTTTTATCTACCACCGTGATTAAACTATCTCAGCATGCTTAATTTTTCATCTTAAACAGTACATCTTCTTTCAAACTGCATTTTTTCTGCGTTTCCTCACTTAGGATAGGGATGAATATCATAATTTTAATATATCGTTTGCGGAGTGGTCCAATTTTCTAACAATGTAACCTCCTTCGGAGTTGTGGAAAGTCTGAGAAAAGGAACATTAAGAGAAAAGGAACATTTCTTACATTGACACATTAAGATAAATTCTACCCTAATACGGAAGCATATTTGTACAAAATAGAAAATTTGTTGACTCAAAAATTTCAAAATGTCCGATAAAGCTGAGGCATTTTCCTAGCATGATTATTTAACTAAAAATCTTTATATATTCACAAAGTTAAAAACCTTTTTTAAAGAGAAATCGAAAGCCTACAAAGCCTGAACACACAATGTATCTTTGTAAAGAGATTAATTGTATACATAAGGGTAGTCACGTTATATAGAAAAGAAACAGTTTGAAAAGGTTTTCAAATTAATATTTATAGATTCGATTCATCTCTTGAATAAAAATAACGAATTAGATAAATCTTGCTTATTGAGGCGTGTTCAATTCTGAAATCGGAAGAATGGATCTGTCCGATAAAACATCGAATAAATGGATTTTTTTTCCTAGTGGAAATTTCAATCATAAGATCTTTTTGTTTGACCAGAGATGATATTGTACGTATCAATTTGATTATGAAATGTTATCGAGCTGACAGTATTTGATTAAATATAAGGCCTTTCGTTGATTGATATTTTTAATTCATTAAACATTCTATTGTTCTTTTTTCAGTAAGGTTTTTATTTTTCCAGCTGCCCTAGAAAAAATCAAGATGTTTAATTTTTTACGTAACAATTTATGTTTTTACTCTTGTGAATACGAGTTCGTGTACGAGTATAACATAAAAAAAATATAATAAGTGTTTTCATTTCTTGAGAAGTAACAATTTTCACAAGTATTGCTGGAGTAGTCTTATGTAACATTAAACACTTTTCATTGTAAACAGACCACAGAGTATAACCACTTTAATGAAACTAACCATATTATTTAGTAACGAGTGTTTTTCTAGCAGGATTAGCACTCCTTATTTTATTATGGGAAAATTACTTAAAATTTTTCAATGTATTGCCAATTACCCATATAATTGACTTTGAAGTCAAAGTGTACGCCACCTTAATATACGCCGTATAAACGGATTTTTTATTTAACTATAACAATGTTTTAAAATAATTCAGTTAGCAAAAGTAAAATAATTCAGCTACCATTTTTAATCATAAAACACGTGGAGATTTGAAGTTGTTTCGAAAACTTGGTGCGTATTTAAAATGAATTGAAGTGCATATTCTTATTCTATTAACATTTGTATTAAATTAAGTGTTTTTATAAAAATATCTGATATTTTGCAAACAAATGTGTTCTTCACACTTGAATAGGGAAATTTCATAATTAACATTCATGTAAATCGAAAATATTTTTAAAAATATATAAAATTTAAGTTTTCATCATTATAAAACATAGAGTGATTAAAAACCATTTCGAGAATTTGGTGGATATTTGAAATATTTATTCTAGTGTTATTAACTTCGAAATTAAATTGAATTGGTTTTTGAATGAGTAAAAACGTTGGAGCTGCTTACTTATTAAGTCATTCGTATGAAAAACAACTGATTTTTTCAACTAGATTTATCATTTGAGAAAATCTTTTTAATTTCAAGTACTAATTGAATTATCAAACAAATTATCAAAGGGATGTTCAACGAAATGAATTCATTGTAATTTATTTTATCAAACACTGTTTATTCCACTTTTTTGTAATGGTAAAAAAGAAATTAATTCAACTGTGAAATTTATTACCTCTTACATAAAAGTTATTTAAAATCGTTCAAGAACACTTTCCGTTTAGATATTTTTCCGTTATAAAAGTTTCATGTTGGTGACGATTCCTTAATTTAAATATAAATTTTAATTCACTTCAAATGTTTCCCATTTTGATAATTGACATTGGTTTAATGTTAAGAACTAAAAAAAATGGTGAACTAAATAAATTTTGTTACATAAAATATTTAAATTTTACACTCAATATAAGGTACCGTGTATTAATAATACGATAAATATAGGCAGCCACACACATTAAAAAATAAACTAGGAGCTGTAATCAATAGATCAAAAATTTAAAATTGTCTGGTTTTCGCGGAGAAAAGTGGATGTTTACTTCATGACAATCTGTAGTCAAATTTGTAGATTTAATTGGTATATGAATTATGTGTTTTTGCTTAATTTAATTAATAGACATAAAACCCTAATTTAAAATGTTATCAGATGTTTGAAAAGGTTTTAAACATAGGAAAATTATTCGCAACTAAGGTTGCATAAACATTAACTAACACAGACGTGTTGCCAGTTAATAATCGAGATCAAATGATTATCTATAGGTAAAATTAAGCCAGTTTATGAGAAAATTTTGATTCTGATCTATTTACTCCTTGAATCGAATTTTATTTGATTATTGTAAAAAAATCGAGTGTTTTAAACAATAATTGACATTTTCAGGCTGCACTTTCACATATACAGACGAAGATTTAAAAAATATCCATATTTTAAATTTTCAATAAAAAAAAATTATTTTTGCACAGTTATTCATAACATTTTTCTTATTGTATTTGAAGTGAAGCTTTTCTGAACATGTGCAACTTTTATATAAATTTTACAATACGCCAATAATACAATAGTCAAAATATTTGAGACTCATAAAAATTAAATTTCGCAATTGTTTGAATAAAATAATTTTAAATAATCATTATTTTCTGACTTAAAAAGATTTCTACTCGCTATTTTATTTGAAACCCACGTTAAGGAGAATCTACCTTCTAAGTGGTTCTATATAAATTGTCCTATTATTAAATTATCTAGGATTGTATGAAGTTCACCAAGTCATGAAGTATTTAAGATATAAACAATTTTTTAACTAGAGTTTATTTCAGCAAACGGGCCTAATACAAAAAATAACTGTACTTTAATGTGTGGATACGTGGTTTTATGAAGCACTTTTCTATTATATATCTGTACGATTCATGAAAAACATTTCTGAAGTACCGTTATATTAACCGTGCAGAAATAGCACCCATTTGGAAGGAATCTTTCTACATGGGCAAGGCTTTACTTTGTAGGATGTGCAGCTTCTACAAGAGTGAGTGCTTTCTCAAGTGTCCTTCGAATATCAGAGTATTTCAAACTATCAAACTATTTTGCAAAACTATTACTGAATTAAAATTAGCATTTTTTTTACATATTACGTTTTACGGAATATATCGTATTTTGTTGCATTAAATTGCAATGTATAATTTGATTATATTGAATTTTATTTGTATGAAATAAATTGTATTCTATCACAAATCCAATTTTACCGTAAGCTTTAAAATCAAAATGTTTTAATTAAATTTATTTTGTTGTATTTTTGGATGCAATATATATATATATATATATATATATATATATATATATATATATATATATATATATATATATATATATATATATATATATATATATATATATATATATATATATATATATATATATATATATATATATATATATATATATATATGTTTATTTTAGGTTTTCAGTTACTTCGCGAACTGTAAATATTGGATTCTGACATCAGATCTACCTGGAGATCCATCAGCAGCTTCCTTACAGCATTTTTTATTTTTTGGCCTGGATGACTCTTTAGTAACATAGTTAACATAGTTAACATCCAAAACAGAGAACTATGTTACTCAAGAGTCATCCAGGCCACAAAATAAAAAATGCTGTAAGGAAGCTGCTGATGGATCTCCAGGTAGATCTG